>REGL01000087.1:446411-467819 GCA_004194395.1 Aurelia aurita complex sp. Pacific | reverse complement strand
AAAAAAGCAAAGGTATAGCTTTAGTTTTTGCCAAAAATTCGTGTTAAAAGAAGGGCTTATTTTTCAAAAAAGCAAAGGCTATAGCCTTACTTTTTGCCCAAAAATCGGTATTTCAAAAAAGGGCCTATTTTTGCAAAAAAGCAAAGGGTATAGTCTTACTTTTTGCCCAAAAATACGTGTATCAAAAAAGGGCCTATTTTTGCAAAAAAGCAAAGGGTATAGCCTTACTTTTTTCCCAAAAATCAGTATTTCAAAAAGGGCCTAGTTTTGCAAAAAAGCAAAGGGCATTGCCTTACTTTTTGCCCAAAAATTCGTGTTTCAAAAAAGGGCCTATTTTTGCTAAAAAGCAAAGGCTATAGCCTTACTTTTTGTCCAAAAATCTGTGTTTCAAAAAAGGGCCAATTTTTGCAAAAAAAGTAAAGGGTATAGCCTTACTTTTTGCCCAAAAATCCGTGTTTTAAAAAAGGGCCTATTTTGCAAAAAAACAAAGATTATAGCCTTACTTTTTGCCCAAAAATCTGTGTTTCAAAAAAGGGCCTATTTTTGCAAAGAAGCAAAGGCTATAGCCTTACTTTTTGCCCAAAAATCCGTGTTTCAAAAAAGGGCCTATTTTTGCAAAAAAGCAAAGGCTATAGCCTTACTTTTTGCCCAAAAATCGGTAATTTCAAAATGGGCCTATTTTTGCAAAAAAGCAAAGGCTATAGCCTTACTTTTTGCCCAAAAATCAGTAATTTCAAAATGGGCCTATTTTTGCAAAAAAGCAAAGGCTATAGCCTTACTTTTTGCCCAAAAATCAGTAATTTCAAAATGGGCCTATTTTTGCAAAAAAGCAAAGGCTATAGCCTTACTTTTTGCCCAAAAATCAGTAATTTCAAAATGGGCCTATTTTTGCAAAAAAGCAAAGGCTATAGCCTTACTTTTTGCCCAAAAATCAGTAATTTCAAAATGGGCCTATTTTTGCAAAAAAGCAAAGGCTATAGCCTTACTTTTTGCCCAAAAATCAGTAATTTCAAAATGGGCCTATTTTTGCAAAAAAGCAAAGGCTATAGCCTTACTTTTTGCCCAAAAATCAGTAATTTCAAAATGGGCCTATTTTTGCAAAAAAGCAAAGGCTATAGCCTTACTTTTTGCCCAAAAATCAGTAATTTCAAAATGGGCCTATTTTTGCAAAAAAGCAAAGGCTATAGCCTTACTTTTTGCCCAAAAATCAGTAATTTCAAAATGGGCCTATTTTTGCAAAAAAGCAAAGGCTATAGCCTTACTTTTTGCCCAAAAATCAGTAATTTCAAAATGGGCCTATTTTTGCAAAAAAGCAAAGGCTATAGCCTTACTTTTTGCCCAAAAATCAGTAATTTCAAAATGGGCCTATTTTTGCAAAAAAGCAAAGGCTATAGCCTTACTTTTTGCCCAAAAATCAGTAATTTCAAAATGGGCCTATTTTTGCAAAAAAGCAAAGGCTATAGCCTTACTTTTTGCCCAAAAATCAGTAATTTCAAAATGGGCCTATTTTTGCAAAAAAGCAAAGGCTATAGCCTTACTTTTTGCCCAAAAATCAGTAATTTCAAAATGGGCCTATTTTTGCAAAAAAGCAAAGGCTATAGCCTTACTTTTTGCCCAAAAATCAGTAATTTCAAAATGGGCCTATTTTTGCAAAAAAGCAAAGGCTATAGCCTTACTTTTTGCCCAAAAATCAGTAATTTCAAAATGGGCCTATTTTTGCAAAAAAGCAAAGGCTATAGCCTTACTTTTTGCCCAAAAATCAGTAATTTCAAAATGGGCCTATTTTTGCAAAAAAGCAAAGGCTATAGCCTTACTTTTTGCCCAAAAATCAGTAATTTCAAAATGGGCCTATTTTTGCAAAAAAGCAAAGGCTATAGCCTTACTTTTTGCCCAAAAATCAGTAATTTCAAAATGGGCCTATTTTTGCAAAAAAGCAAAGGCTATAGCCTTACTTTTTGCCCAAAAATCAGTAATTTCAAAATGGGCCTATTTTTGCAAAAAAGCAAAGGCTATAGCCTTACTTTTTGCCCAAAAATCAGTAATTTCAAAATGGGCCTATTTTTGCAAAAAAGCAAAGGCTATAGCCTTACTTTTTGCCCAAAAATCAGTAATTTCAAAATGGGCCTATTTTTGCAAAAAAGCAAAGGCTATAGCCTTACTTTTTGCCCAAAAATCAGTAATTTCAAAATGGGCCTATTTTTGCAAAAAAGCAAAGGCTATAGCCTTACTTTTTGCCCAAAAATCAGTAATTTCAAAATGGGCCTATTTTTGCAAAAAAGCAAAGGCTATAGCCTTACTTTTTGCCCAAAAATCAGTAATTTCAAAATGGGCCTATTTTTGCAAAAAAGCAAAGGCTATAGCCTTACTTTTTGCCCAAAAATCCGTGTTTCAAAAAAGGGCCTATTTTTGCAAAAAAGCAAAGGCTATAGCCTTACTTTTTACCCAAAAATCAGTAATTTCAAAATGGGCCTATTTTTGAAAAAAAGCAGAAGCTATAGCCTTACTTTTTGCCCAAAAATAGGTCTTTCCAAAATGGGCCTACTTTTGCAAAAAAGCAAAGGGTATAGCCTTAACTTTTTGCCAAAAATCGGTTGTTTCGGAAAAGGTCTATTATTGGAAAAAATGCAAACCCTTTCCCATTGTAAAGAAGTACGAATTTCAAAATCAGTTACTTTTTGCAACAGGGAAGGGAGATCCTGTATCCTTAAGTTTTTATCAAAAATTAGGACCCTGAGAATATTCCAATCTTAGCGCAAAAAAGCTTAGCTAAATATTAATAAAAATGGAAAAATATTTCCTCGTTCTTTTTTTAAAAGTTGATGTAAGGCCAATTTAAGGATATGGATGAATCGGCCTAAACAGATTGTGGCATTCCTTGAATGAAAAAGTAAACCATTGTAGAACTAATTGGATAATCTAGCAATTAAATAGCATTTCAATAACCAAGTAAAATCAAAGCCATGTGATAAAGAATATCATTAAAAGAACAGAAGAAAGATTATTTGCCACAAGTCTCAGCATCAGAGGAAATCACAGAGCAACGGACATAGTAGTCAGAATGTAAGGAAAGGACCCTTTTTCTTCCTTCTTTCTCCTCCTGAGGGTGGCATACATGTATTTCTTTATTAGAAATTACTTATAAGAAATTTGACTACCAGACCGTTATGAGATTAAGAAACTCTTGTACTTGGAAGATATAACTAAAGGCCTGTTCATATGGAGAAAGTTTCCCCGGCACTTTCTCGTTTCTCGCTCACTCGAAACTCGCTCGGCCGAGGTAATATTCCTTGACCTTTCGTAAGAGAAAGTTCAAGCGGGGTAAAAAACAATAGCGCTTTGTCTCTGTCGTTAAAGGAGATTCGATGAACAAAAGAGATTTCCCAGCCTACTCTTGGCAAGCCTTTGTTGTCGCCATTTCCATGGCCCATGAAATAAAGGCCAGCCAAGACTTGAAACATGCCCATGGTATCTGCCTCAAATTTTGTCATTGGAACTGAGACTTGGAGCAAGTGTAAACAAAATATAAAGGGGAACATCCGAGAAGAGTTCATCTTTCCTTTCAAATAAAATCTCAAGGCACTTATAATTAAGTTTAAACGTCCTCAAAGGCAAACTTACATGTTGTCATCGCATTCTACCATCATGCATTTGATTCAAGGCAACGACTAAAATAAATTGAAATTATGAGTAAGCAGAAAGGAAAATAATATAATCTAATAAATACAGTTAATTCAAATCAACACCTTAAAGTTAGTTGACGAAGCTAAGTAGAGGCAATCTATAAATAGGACAAAGAAACGCCTACCCAAGTAATTGCTCCCCTAGTGGAAAGATATGCACGCACGTGTCGAAATCATCAAATACGACAGGCTAATTATAGACTTGCATATGCAGCTCTAGAGTTAGCTATTAATCTCCGTCGACTAACTTTAATATACCGGGTGTCCCAAAAAAACGCAACAGATTCAAAAACTTTTGACGGAAGCTGTTTCAAATTTATAATCAAATGATTATTTTTATCTAAATCTGCAAATATTAGATTAAATTTTGATATATCTTTCAGAATTTTGGGTGACTTTATTGGAGAGTTAAAAAATCAACAAACTTCAAATTTGCTGTCAGGGCAAAACCGGAGCTACTAGCATTAGTGCAAAGTATACTGCAAAGTTAAAAGAGTGGCAATGTCTGAAACTTTACATGATTACATTAACAAGCACACAACTTCATTAAGAAACTGCAACAAAGGGATCTCTTACAGATTCATGAGTTATCCATTCTTGAGGGAGCTTTCAGTGTTCATTTATAATTGAAAGTATAAATCTAATAATGGCCTAGTCATTTAGAAAAAGCAAGCAACCACCATGGACACTTAAGAAGCATGGCAGTGTTTTGACAGAACTTTATGAAAGTGTCTGTTCAATATTCAATTAAATCGTGTGCTTGCGTGTTTGTCAGCAATTCTTTGCAAATGCAGGGATTGTCATTTTTACAATTTGACATTATGATCCATCATTGTTAATGCAGCAGCTCTAGTTTTGAAATAGAGGCAATTTTGAAGTTTGCTGATTTTTAACTCTACAACCAAGTCACCAAAAATACTGAAAAATATATCAAAATTTAATCTAATTATTGCAGATTTGAAGAAAAATAATTGTTGGATAATGAGCATGAAGCAGGTTGCAGCAGAATTTTTCAAATCTGTTGCGTTTTTCTTGGGACACCCGGTAGCCTGCCAGGAGGAACCAGACAAACAAACTTTAATGATGCATTATCGGAAAACCCACATTATAAATAAGAATCAGTCATTTAAGAACAAGAGCTCTCATTTGCTAAAAAAGTACACATGCGATTAAGAACCAGCCTGACCCTCTGTTTTTCATGAAAAGGATCTTTCTAATCTTCGTATTGCGAGACGAAGAATCTAAAATACAGTACGGTGAATTTATTCACAAACTCTGAAGAAAACTGGTCGTTTCTCAGTTTAAAGGTGGTCTCTGTTCTAAGGTCTATGCATTTCTAGATTAAAGGGGCTCCGTCGTCCAAATGTAAACAAAACGATGATTTTTGCAGTTTTTTGAAAGGTGATATCACACAGGATTTTCGTATCTTTTTCAAAATGAAAGTTGCTGTTTGGGCATTAATCCTTGTACTTCACTAAGGAACAAACCAAACATTCATATCTTCTACGATTGCTCGGATATAAGTGGATTTTTAACGGTCACTTTTTTGTGGCTTGGGTGAAGCCACCAAACAAACTGCAGAGAACAATGGATGAACAATGGATAATCCCCGACACGTGCGAGTTTACGGATTTGTTTACTGTTTGACGACTGAGCCCCTTTAAAGAACGCCGGTCAACCAGCATCCTTTGCGTGCGTCGCCTTTTGCCTTTCGACTGCGGCAGCCATTTTAATATGACACCGTACATAGCAGTGCTCAGCAAAGCGCGACCGCAAAGGATGCTGGTTGACCAGCGTTCTCTAAAGACCCATTGCCAACCATGATCCTTTGTGCGCAGAATGAAAAGCAAGACCAAGAGAATTTAGGACCAAAACGACTTTTAGACAACACGAAAGTCGACTTTGGCGCCACAGAGAATCATGGTTAGCAATGGCTCTTTAAGAGCAAGTGGTCCTGACTTTGCACCAATTTTTGCTGAAAGTCTCCCTTGCTGAGAGCTTATGCTAGAGTGCCAAACATTTTACGGCTCTTTTTTGTCCACTTGACTGCATGAATGACATTTCTTTGCCATTTCCTGCAAGTGATATCTTTCTTACTATTTCCGCGAGAAACTAGCTTTCAATATCTTATACCATGGTTTGGCATTTCAGGAAGTTTCAAGTTTTTGTCAGAAGAAAAACTTTTGAAAATTACTTTTCTTGCATAAATAGAGATCAAGTTAGATTAATAAATACGGATTTATAAAAAGGTTTACCTGCCAGCTTCTGCAATTGGTGTCTTTCCGCTAGATTACCTTGTAAAGATTCCATCAACTGAAAATATCTGAGAATGAAAATCAAGATCTATTACAAACTTTCTGGTGAAGATACAAAAGCTTCACATTTTGCTCAGCTCCTATTTGCGAAGTAGCGAAAGGCTGCAACTGAATTAATAGACCGTTTAAGTCAAAGAGAAAATGACATAGGAAGACCAAAAATATATGCTGGAAAGAAGCAAAGACTACTTTCCTGAAAAACTCGATAGACATAGAATCTCAAATCTCGTCCGAATGTTATCAGTTGTTCGATCAAATCACCATCATATTTGCCGTCACCATAGTAATCCACAAATCTCATAATCTGATTGGTACTCTAGGAAGCTCAGCGTTTGGGCATAAATAGGGTCAGGTTTACTAGAGTAAAAATATTAGTCTCTGTTGAATGAAGCGCCATCATCAAGTGAAAGAGCAAAGGGAAATGAGAGACTCATAGTCATAAGTCTAAACACGACACAGCAGAGATGAAAAATTATCAGTCATCATAAAAACTTTGTTCAACTCTTCTACCATCCAACTCATCCACATAAAAAGTAAAATTAGAACAAGCAGTTTTTGCACCCTGTAATTCAAAATGAAGTGCATGAAAGTGAAGCAGATATTTATAAATCTAACCTGAAGAGAGAATCTCTTGGCCACAATGTTTCGCTTGTATTGTTCTTTAGGTTGTGCAGATTGGCTGTGATTATGCTGTTCCAAGCTGAATGAAGAGGATAAACAAATGAATTCTCATTGAATATTAGTAGAATCCGACTCCTATTGAAATCTAATCTAACCGAATCCTATTGAAATCTAAATCAATCTCTAAGAAATATTATTGAATCTTAATGAAATCCCATTGGACCCCAAACAAATCTTATTGAGTCCAAACAAATCTTACTGAAAATCAATGAAATCTAAATTAATCTCTAAGAAATATTACTAAACCTCAATGAAATCCCATTGAGCCCCAAACAAATCTTATTGAGCTCAACCAAATCTTGCTGAAAATCAATGAAATCTAAATTAATCTCTAAGAAATATTACTAAACCTCAATAAAAAATCCCATTGAGCCCCAAAGAAATCTTATTAAATCTTAATGAAATCTAAATGAATCTCTAAGAAATCGTACTAAGTCTCCATGACATCACAATGAATTTCAATGAAATCTCTTAAATCTCAACAAAGTTTCCCTGAATCTCAATAAAATCTCAGTGAAGTCCATTAATCTCAATGAAGTCTCACTAAATCTTACTTGCAGATCCTTTATACTCTTCTGAATCGCCATCTTCGGTTGAAGCCGAATCATTCTCATTAACAGCTGACTCATCAAAAGTGACAGTCACTCTTTGAAAAGAGAAATATCTTAGTCAAAGGTTACAAAATAAAGTTCCAAATGATTAAATGAGCATCCTGCTATCCAAGGTGGATGATTTTAGGCGAAATCCCTTTGTCAATAAGAGACATATCTAATAAATCTAAAACATGATGACATGGTAAGCGGGCAAGCCGCGGCAGCTGGGATCACATTTCGAAGTCACAGGGCTGGCCCCGTTCGAAGGGTCAAAATAATGACGTTTTCCTCATACAATCGATTGGTCGGGCTAGTTTTATCTGTTCGTGCGCCAAGTGGCCATACACGTATTTTTTTTATAACAAACTAAGAATTTGGGCCAGTACTGAAAGTTTCCTAAAATTATCAGATTCTGAGTACTCAAAGTTTCTTACGAGTTTCTTAGAGGTTCCATAACGATCTTCATGTTCACTACCTGTGCCCTCGTGAACAGTTTAAAACAAGGTTTTTAAGACTTTCCAATGTTTTCACATTACTCAAGAATCTTACGAGTAATATGATACAGGAAACAAGTGAAAATAGATTAAAAATATGTCAAGGAATTCCTTTATCAAAATAGATAGTTTCTTAACTTATATTTTCCCAGTACTGGAGTTTCTTAATTTTTTGGCGACCTGAGAGTTGAATTTCTTATGGGCAGTTTCTTATAAAAAAAATACGTGTATCGCCAATGATTTGATTTTCTCATCAAAATTACTCCGCAGCCCTGGGGTAAATTGCTCCATGTGATCGTACGCTAAATTTCATTATTCTTTACCGACGCAGTCCTGTTAGTAGGGCCAGCCCTGCTCATGTAACTATGCCCTTAGTTTCCCACAGTAAACATTGATTTTATGTAGAAATCGAGATATAATTTTAACAGCAAAACTACAACTTGAAGTATCAAGACTATTCGTCAAAATAACTTCTTCAATTCGCAGTTCTGTGTCGTTTACTACATTGTGAAAGATTTACACTGTATGTCAGCATAACACGAAAATTGAGAACTACAAACCTTGACTTTCCAGGGAAAGAATTGTTTAATTGAGTGGTGTCCAGTGTGTGTCTACGAAGTTGTTCTTGGAGTGTTTGTAAATGTTGTTTGCTACAAATCGAAGAAACATATTGTAATATATGTATATAAACAGGTTTACTTGATACAAACAAATAACGGTATAAATAATCGAGCTTTGAACAGAGTTTTATTTTGTACGACGTTTCGGGCTTAAACCCATTATCAAGTGATATTCTACACAAAAGTTATATACTTGATATTCTACACAAAAGTTAATATTTGTTTTGTTTCTTATTTCAGAAAAGGTTTCCATAAAATAAGATTCTTAGAGCGATCGTACGTCAAAAATTTATATTCATGCATCTATATTCTTGGCAGGAATTATCGGATTCTTATAACAAGAAAAAGCCCCTCTTATAACAAGAAAAAATCTACAAGAACTGGAATTTCTCAAGGGATATCACACTACCGGGTGAGTCAAAAAAAACAAGAATCCCCATTTGGAAGGCCACTGCTCCCTGAATATCAAAGCAATAAATTTGAAAACTGTCTTGTGTTATTGCCAATGTGTTCAATTAGGTTCAGTAATTTACTCGGCTTTAACCAGCCATTCTTTCTCGTGAATATTCGAGATTTTCTGAAGAAAGCCCCTTCCGAAAATCTGCAAAAAATGAGTGAAAACAATTCTCAGATTTTCCTTGGTTTTGCTTTCTGAAAATGATGACACTCACATGTATTCATGTATTTTGTCCTCTTGGGAGAATGGAATCCCCCTGAATAGGTTATAGATACCAAGGGGGAGACTTGTTCATCCTCCAAAGAGGATAGCGCGTGCTAAAGCGTGCAGAAGTCATTGCTGTAAGGCCCGCGTAAGGCAGAAATGTTAGAGAAATCTGTTCGTGATTTTGGGCATGTTTAGAAGGTTTTTTGAAGAGGCTTTCTCCAGAAAATCCCTCATAATTTCAGAACGGAGTGGCCGATTGTAGCCAGGTAAATTTTAAAATGGATTTGAACAGGTCTACCATTAAGATATGTATTTGCCAATATCATCAACTTGATATCCAGGGAGCCATGACCTTTTAAACGGGAATCCTTTTTATTGACTCACCCGGTATAAATAATCTTTTTAGCAACCTACTTTTCATCATCTTCTAAAATGGAGTTCTTATTTTCATTCTCTGCTTTCTTGTCGGGCGCCGCTTTTGCCTTTGATTCTAACCTGTAGAAAAGAGTTAAAATATTAAAGCCTATCAAATTTTCTAGCCTATGGTTTTTAGAATTAACGAGAGAGGTAGCATAGGGTCCAAATCTAGAATTACATAGTGTACGAGGAGCGCAAAAAGAAGTTCATTCCTTTGAAAATTCATTTTTACAGCTTAATGCTTGATAAATCAGAACCAAATCAAAGTTTGATTGATAATGAAAAAGGTTGAAGAGCTTTTTGCGATTTTTTCTAATTTCTGAGTTGATTTGAAATACAGGTAAAATCTAATTTACGTAAAATCTGTTTCTTCAAATGCATCAAAAAGGGCCTAAAATCCTCAATTATAACTACAAAGAACCCTTCACCCAGACAGATTTCATTCCCCTCAAGAGTTAAAGGGAGTACAAAGACCAGCATGCCTTTCGCGAAGTCAGTGACTTGCTCTGCACAGCTTCCAGAATAACTGACTGTACGAAATTCACAAAAACAAAGACAAACAATGGCAAAGGCTGCTGGTCTTTGTACTCCCTTTGAGAGCGGAATCTTTATAAAAGCACTTATGCAGTTGATCAAACACCTTCGGAATTTTTCGGGGCACCAAGTATAACGCACGCTTCAGAACAATTTTCCTCACTAAATTAGTCAATTAATCATTCAGTTGATCAGTCAATCACTCACTTACTCAACCAATCATTCACTCACTCAATCAACCAATCATTCCGTCAATCACTCATTCAATCAATCAATCAATCAATCCCTCAATCAGTAAACTCATCAGTCAATCAATCATTCACTGACTCAATCAATCACTTACTCAATCGATCAATCAATCAATCAATCAATCGATCTATCATTCACTCAACCAATCATTCATTCATTCAGTCAACAAATCATTCCATCAATCACTCATTCAATCAATCAATCAATCAATTCCTCAATCAATAAACTAATCACTCAATCAATCATTCACTGACTCAATCAATCACTTACTCAATCAATCAATCAATCACTCAATCAATCGATCAATCATTCACTTAATCAATCAATCAATCAAAGAATCAATAACAGCACTACGCACCCTTCAAATCCAGCTACAACATCTCCACCATCTCCTTCTTGATCAGAAGCAGAATTCTCCAGTGTTTTGCTGTCCTCATCTTCATCGACGATATCCTCAGCTTTGTGGTGTGGGTCAGCACATACACTTGATTTGCGTCTATTATGTAAGACAGATCATCATCATCATCATCATCATATCATCATCATCATCATCATCATCATCATCATAACCATCATCCTTTTAATTATAGTTGGCATTTGGCATGTCATAAAATGATAAAAAGCCAATTCAAGCCAACAAATTAATAAGATATATGAACGAAAAATCAGTAAATAATAAATTACAAATTTCACATTAAATCTATATTGAAAAGAAGACGTGTAAAACTATGAAAAGCCAAGCTGAAGAACGTACTGTCTGAAAAGTATGCAGTTGCAGAAGTCTTTCTGTAAAATTTGATATTACATCGTCTGAATCTTCGAGTTCTTGCGGAAGAGTGTCAGATATACTAGCCCTTACAAGGTGCATCAAAAAAACAGATTACCGGTCGCAAAATTTACATTTCTCTGGAATGGAAGGTCTGACATAAACCTAAGTAGTGATATTCTCAAAGTTTGACTCTTCAGCTTTCATTTGATGCATAGAATGTGCGAAATAGGCCTCTCAGGAAATTGTAAGGAGTAAAAAAGTCAACACAGGTTAAAATGAGGTAATGCTGAAATACCCGGAAGTAATGCTGTGTGATCGAAATTGACGAGCCAGTTCTTCCTCAAGTTTGGCTCTCGTCTCATCATCCTTCATAGCCTTTTTGTGCTCCTTGCATTGTACGACAAACTCATTTCTGATGTTCTGAAAATTCATCACTATAACAGAACAAGACTTATGCAAACTTTCTGTTCCTCATATCATTCCTTCACAGTACACTGTCTGTGTCTCTGGAGGCCCTCTTTGCAAGTCCCCCCCCCCCCTTCAACTTCCTGCTGAATCCGCCCCTGGCTACACTAGAACCCTTTCTTCCAAACATTCCTTGATTTGACATTGTTAGAGAACAGCACAAGTCCTGTTTTTAAAAGCAGCCACTTTATGATGCCTTTTCTCTGCCGTGAATCAGCCAGCACCTGTCAGATTGACTCAAACAAGGTCTCAAACTCTCTAAGTTGAAGCTTGATCCATGTACCTGTATCAAATAAGGCTACAGCTCCTCCCCAGCAGCCAAGCAAACAGGACACAATTGTTTCAGGATACCCTATACCCCTTGGAGCTATGTTTGGGCCATCCGGTGCCAATAAGAATAATTCCTTTCAAACTGTCTATCTATCAGCTAAATCTTTCCATGACATCAGCATAGGGCTCAAATCTTTAAAAAGGTGGGTGTAAAATTCTAAGACATTTTTCTTTGCATTATATGGCTTGAAAGGAACTTATGGTACTGTGCAGTGAACCTGCCGTGGAAACTTTTTGATATCTTGAATTTTTTTCAAAATGGCAGCAATTCAATTCTTTTTGAAAAAAATCACGGAAAATTTTGAAAAAATGTAAATCATCGTAAATCCTAAACCATATAGGAAACATGACATAACCTTCAAGAAAACCATAGTTTATGATGGACTACAATATGGTGGCAAGCAGAAATCGGTATCTTTTCTGGTTTAGGGTTTAGAAATTTGATGACGTCACAGCCTCATATTTAATAAATACCGCCATTTTGAAACTAATCAAGATATCAATAAATTTCCATGGCAGATTTACAGCAAAAATACTAAGTCCTTCCAAGCTATTTGACTCAAAGAAAACTGTTATAGAACTTTACACCGACCTTTAAAGGATTTGAGCCCAATGTTCATGACATCTTAACTGTGTCATTCTAAACTTGAAATTCAATAATCATAATATCAACTTACCCATGATTCCTGTGAAGACGTTCTTGAATATAAACGCACCAACACAAATCCATAAAACGATGTATGCTTTGCTGAAAAGGTTACTTGATGTTTTCCCCAAATCAATGAGAATCTCAAACCAGTGATCCAATGTAAATAGTCGAAATAAGGTGAGGATTGACTTCACAAGGCCGCTGCAATACAACAAGATGAGAGTGATTCGTGCTATTCAGGGTGAAAAGTAGACTGATTACCTACGTCCCTTGTATCCCTCTGGTAAAGCTTGCTCAACAGGGACTTGTAGTGAAACGGTAAAAACGATGGCCCTGCATAGGACTATTCTCAGATATCACCTCACAGAAATGAAATGCAGTAAAAACCGATTTCAATTTCTCTCCAGATCATCACGAAATGATTTTTCATTGTCCATTCATGTCGAGTCTTTAGAAAATTTGATCGACGTTTTTGATCGTTTTCAGTGTTTTCCAGAACGAGCATACTTAAGAAACTCACTGATAGTTCAAGAAAAAGAGGACTAAAAATGTAAAAGCAATCCTGGTATCTAATTCTGGATATTAGCTAAAGACTGGGTCGTAAATCTTCAAAATCGGACCATTGTACGATTTATGGTAGCCTGTCAAAAATGAATGTTTTTGACGCACCTGGTAGAAACGGTCAATATGTTGGGCTGGGCCCCTTCCATTAGAAACTAATCTATATACACGAGCAATCGAAGCAACTAAACTGATATACTGCAAAGTGGCAGAGACTCAGATCTTTGAAAAAGTAGGTCTATAATTGGATTAAATGAGTTGAAATGAATTTTCGGTGATTTACTTTAGTGTATGCGCTTCGACATCTGATATCTTCAAAATTAAAGAGTTTTCCTCTTTTAAAAAAGAATTTATGCAAGGTTCTGAGAAAAATTAAAGTCAACGCAGCTTCCTGGTTATTGTAGGCAAATTGATAAAATTTTCAAGAGAACCATAGTTTACAAAAGCCTACTATAAGGCTGGAAATCACTCGCCTTCTTCGTTAACGATTTGGAGATTTGATGAAATCACAACGTATGCCGAAAAAGCACACGGTAGAAATATAACAAATACTTAAAGTTCCTTTCAAGCAATTTAATCATGGGTGGTTAAACACCGCAGTTACGTTTCAGCATATATGCCCCTGCGGAGAAAAATTCATATCCTTCTGCGGAGGAGGCTTTACGCTAGCTCCTCCGTAGTGGTAAATATTTTTCCTCCGCAGAAGAACAAAGCTACGGCAGTCAAGCATTAAAGATCTGAAGCCTTTGCTCTACAAACTGCATATAATACCGGGTGCACCAGAAACAAGCTCATGTGTTTGACAAATCGCAGTACAAAAAGTACTGGATGGATTTGAATGAATCGAAAACCTCTTGATAGCAGAAAGAATGAAGTATTTCATGATTTTTCTCACCTTCTTATGAGCAAGGAAAATATAGGTCAATTCAACGTTACGAAAAATTCGTTTGTTACGAAATGGTTGAAAAAAGGGACTAAAACGCTGGTCAAATCGCGACGAATCTCTCACTCTGAACAATACACTAGGGCATTTAATCTCTCTCAAGAGATATAGGAAATGAACTTCTTAATAAACACGAAGGTTTTTCGATTCCATAGCAACAAATGTGCAGACGACATAAATTTCTGTATGATTTGATCAACGGTTTCAGAATGTTTTCAAACATTTCATATAAAAGTTAAATTTACCTATATTTTCAGTACTCATTAAAAGACGAGAAAATCACAAAATACTTCAATCTTTGGGCAATCAGATCTATTTTATTCCACGAGCATCAATCCAGTACTCGAGGTGCTATGAATTGTCAAACTCCTGAACTTTTTTGGCGCAGCCGGTAGACTGACCTGAAACTATGTTTGTAGTGAATATCCTTTCTTGTTGATTTCGAATGAGCCGTAAACATGACAGTTCCCGTAACAGCGAATATATACAAGAGTGTAGCGAGAAGCATCAAGATAAATGCCATTGACTTTCATTGAAAGAGAAAATTATAAAATAGCCTTAAATAACGGACTCATCGTACTAACCCGCATAAACGCATCAAAAACACCGTAATCTGTAGAAAGAAGACTGTTAACTCCTGTAAAAGAACAACAACCAAAATAAACCTGTAACTAGAGCGAAAACTGTTTAATCCTTTAAGAGAAAAATGAGATAATCTTAAAAAGTAAAAGGATAGATTACGGTGTTCTTGTTGCGTGTATGGGTTTAGTACAATGAGTCCGTTATTTAAGGCTTTTTTCAAATTTTGTACCATAAATCATTTGTTTAGAAAATTACAAGTCAACTAATGCTGAAGAGGTTAATCAATTACAGTATGGAACGCAAAGATGGATTTCAATCAAATAAATCTCTATGTTTAAGTTAGCCTGTCTCCTATGCACTGAATGTTTAAAGAAACGATTTTGAGCAGTAGATTGCATAAAAACTTAGCAAATCTTTTAATTCCACGGGCATTTGTCAAAATGAAATTGATATTCTCTTTGTTCTGATCTCATCAAGCAAGTACAACTAAACTAACACAGAATGAAAAATAACGTGATATCTACCAACAGCATATAAGAACGTACCTTCAAGGCTTTTAACATAGTCAATACAATGATACGGAGTTGAGCGAATCTGGACACCTAAAACAAATATAAGAAGACGCCGTATTTTGGAATATGTTCAAATAAATATCAAGGAAGAAATTCTTGCAAAATATCGAACAAGATCTTTCTCTGAAGGCTGAAGTGCAGGTGAAGTTACGTTTTTACGCGCCAAGCACTTGGATAGCAGCAGTAGAGAAGATCTAATCGAGTCTGCGACCCCTTGTCCTGACGTTCAAGTGGTGAGTCCAATCCGCCTACCCGTTCTGGCTGCAAAGTCAAAGGATTACAACACTCCAACGCAGCAACTTCAAAAGTTCATCAATTGTTAGTTATATATTGATTGTAGCTTATCATCATAATGTCAGATACTTTGGACATTTTCTTCTTCTCCAAATAATGAGATTCCTGCATCCTGATTTTGAATTGGCTAAACAGGTGATACATTTAGTAAATGAAGCTGCGAATTCGTGTTATTTTTTGGAAGAGACTTTGCAAAATATGTAATATTATCAATTAAAAAGCAGAATACTAACCACTTTCAAAGATCTAAGGATTCGAAATGTTCGAAGGTTACGAGCTACAATTTTCAATTTTGTGTCGGAATCTTGTGGAGCAGCTACTTCGATCAACTCTGGGACCAATGACTACAAAAAAGAGGAACAAAGAATCAAGGACCGGTTAAAGAGAGATTTTATAGCATTCTTGTTGGTCTTCAGGTTGGACAGTTTACAGTTCAGGCCTTGTGCATATTAACATGACAAGAATCCTTTGCATCATGATAAGAGTTCTTCAGCCATATGGAAGACTGTCAATTTTTCTAAACAGGAATTCTTAAAGAAAGATGTTGAAAGTTTCATATTTAGACAAGATTAAAAATGAAGAAATCCTCTAACGAGTACGAAAAGAGAGAATGCTATCAAAATTGAATTAAGGAAAGTGCAATAAATGGGCCAAATTGTGAGATCAAATGGGCTTCAGAGAAACATACTCAAAGGACATGAAAAAATGAGGAAGACCTTAGGCATACATGGTGTGGAGATGTACAAGTCTGGAGCTGGAACGAGTTGCACTGAAGTCAGAAGACAGAATTAGTCGGAGAATGATCACATGCCAAGCCTCAATTGGACAAGGAACCTTACAGATATATATATAGAGACATTGAAAAATAGATTTCAAGGAATAATTAAGAATTCTTCAAATACAAACAGTAGAAATTAGGAAAATGCAAACTTACCATAATGGTCACAAAGAAATCAAACACATTCCAGCCATTCTTCCAGAATTGAGAGAAACCATCAACCCATTTCAGCAAAATTTCAAGGATGAACATCAGCAGAGAAAGGTAATCAAAAATAGCCAGAAATATTTTCAAATATTGGTGTGATGAACGATTTGTTTCTGAAATCTCTGAAAAGAGAAGAAAGTTTCAAATGACCAATAACAGCCAATGTTTAATTTGAAAAGGAGAATTGGTAAAAAATCTGACAAAATTGTTCACTATAAATTGATAAAACTGCAAAGAGCAAGAGGCCTGTTGCAATAAGGTGATCAAGATGAAATTTTTGAGCAAAATTAATTTAAATTCTTTTCATTTTGAAATAATGATGTGAAAGTAACTGGCGAATCAGGAAAAATTAAATACTGTAGATTTTTCTCTTTGGAATTATGAATATCTTAATTCTTCTAATTATAATAAAAAACTTTTCCTTTGGTCTATTTAACACCAGTTTCAATTTGAATACAAATGGGTCTGTTCAAAATGTTTTTAGTAAGATAAGAGTAACTTGCAACTAACCTGCTTGAATTCCCAGGACAATAGAATCTAAAATGATCAAAATCAACATGAAATTCTTCACTTTTTTATCTGAATTTGGTCAAGGTATAAAATAATCTGCAGCATGATAAATATTTTAGATATATTTACATATTCTTTTCTAGTACATGTGGGCCTTCTAAACTTTAACAACGTTTTCCTGCTAAAGAATTCAAAAGAATCCTTGAGAAAATTTGTACCCAGTCTTTTATACCGCTAAGAATTCTTATCTGAATGTGAAGAATTCAAAGTAACTTTTTTTAATTCTTGTCATGTTAAAGTGTGCAAGGGCTGCACTGCATGGCATGGTTGTGTGGCTAAGTGGTTAAGGCACAGTATTTCGAATCCTGTGGGGTCTACCCATGTGGGTTTGAATCCCGTCATAGGCACAAAAAACACAAGCCAGCACACATTTCAGCTGTCCATCCTCCCAAGGTCGGTAAATGAGTACTAAGAGGCAATTCTAAGGGCATAAGCTGTAGTGCCGCAGGCCCCCATTAGTCGTATAGCTACCAGAAATGTAGTCTGCATTAACAAATAAACATTGCTTGCTTGCTTGCATGATGGTGGTAAAATACGCACATGAACATGGTTTTCCTGCCTAAGAATTCTTGTTCAGAAAAATTTACAGTCTTTTGTATGGCCCAAAAATCCTTATCATAATCAAATGTACACAAGCTTGCTGACGTTAACGTACACATGGCTAGCAATGAATTGAAAATTAAACATTCAATTTCAAGGAAAAGGATACTTTCAACAACCAACTTTGCCCATGGCCCCAAAGGAATTGTATGTTTAGTCCTGGTTCTGTTGAGTCTTTTGTCTTTATATGTCATTTCTTCATTTTTGTCATAAACTTGGAATTTGATAAGTGCATTGGGACAAGATCTCAGCATCTCTGTCATGCCATTGTCATCTTTGGATAGAAAATCAATATCAAACCTGTTGCTAAGCTTGGCAATTATATGAACATACTTTTGCCACACTACCTCTAAGGTAGAAGTAATTTAAGAGTACAATCAACAGTGCATGATTCTTTGCACTGCCAGCTGAATCCTGTACTGATTAAGTGTTGTACAATGCTTCGAGTAAGATAAATATTTGCAATAAAATATATTGTACCTTGAACAGAGTATGATAAATTGAAAAGCATGGCCATGACACTGCTAACTGGCCTGACTGTTTTGTACAGAAATGTACCTATGACAAAGAATTTCCAATCCCAGACTGCTAATTT
The DNA here is from genome assembly GCA_004194395.1 of Aurelia aurita complex sp. Pacific. Classification (NCBI taxonomy): domain Eukaryota; kingdom Metazoa; phylum Cnidaria; class Scyphozoa; order Semaeostomeae; family Ulmaridae; genus Aurelia; species Aurelia aurita complex sp. Pacific. Next base: position 449,657 of record REGL01000087.1, on the reverse strand, counting down.
TGTCNTAAACATTCAATTTCAAGGAAAAGGATACTTTCAACAACCAACTTTGCCCATGGCCCCAAAGGAATTGTATGTTTAGTCCTGGTTCTGTTGAGTCTTTTGTCTTTATATGTCATTTCTTCATTTTTGTCATAAACTTGGAATTTGATAAGTGCATTGGGACAAGATCTCAGCATCTCTGTCATGCCATTGTCATCTTTGGATAGAAAATCAATATCAAACCTGTTGCTAAGCTTGGCAATTATATGAACATACTTTTGCCACACTACCTCTAAGGTAGAAGTAATTTAAGAGTACAATCAACAGTGCATGATTCTTTGCACTGCCAGCTGAATCCTGTACTGATTAAGTGTTGTACAATGCTTCGAGTAAGATAAATATTTGCAATAAAATATATTGTACCTTGAACAGAGTATGATAAATTGAAAAGCATGGCCATGACACTGCTAACTGGCCTGACTGTTTTGTACAGAAATGTACCTATGACAAAGAATTTCCAATCCCAGACTGCTAATTTTGTCTCTTGCACAGAAGAAATTCCATGCAAGCTTTGAATGCCAAGCCAGTCTAGCCTTGCATACCCTAAAAAGGATGCAGCATGCAGCTAACATTATTCAAGAATAGTCATGCATACACTTTTCAACAAGATTCATTTATGATTTGGAAAAGAAAACTTGCATGCACTTTGAAAACTTAACAATCTGGTTATAGTACTGACATAGTCTGTATCAAAAATTTGCATACCTTGCATTCTTTTGGCAATAAAAACGAAGATTTAATTTTAGTTCAACTAGTCAGATTCAAATACTATGAACTGAAACAATGATTAAATCTTAAACAATACAAATGATGGTTGCTTTGATTGCCAAAAATCTGCCCTTGCTTTTATTAAGGGTAAGGAAAAATGTTTGCAAACAAACAATGGAATTTTTATATCGGTAACCCCTTTATGGTACATCTTATCTTCGTCTTATGTGCATATTGTTTAGAATTAGGGGCTGCTTAAACAGCTGCAAACTTCCCTTTCGTTAATCCCAAAGCAACCTAACAGAACATTTGGGACTACTTAGCTAAAGCTAGGGGCCTAAATATAAAACCACTCTCTTTGTTTGCTGTTTATATTTATGTTTGCTGCTGTTTGCAAACAAACAATGGAATTTTTATATCGGTAACCCCTTTATGGTACATCTTATCTTCGTCTTATGTGCATATTGTTTAGAATTAGGGGCTGCCTAAACAGCTGCAAACTTCCCTTTCGTTAATCCCAAAGCAACCTAACAGAACATTTGGGACTACTTAGCTAAAGCTAGGGGCCTAAATATAAAACCACTCTCTTTGTTTGCTGTTTATATAAAGGCAAGTGCACTTCCTACCTCTTACTTCATCTGAATGATACTTTGGAATTTCTTCTTCCAAATTTGTGTTTGTTAAAGCATCCAATAGCTGGAAATGTTCAATGAGTTTAGAGCGGAATATTTCAGCCTTCAGCAAGAGCACTTCTTCTACTTCTGCAACTGGTTCGTCGGCCATTTTGTTGCCGCCAAAATTCAAGTGATGCGCAATAGGAGATATGGGAACGAGTGACGTCATAATCTGAATTTTGGAAAATGTTTTGTAGTGGTTTCATAGAGTCACACATTTGAAGGGTATTTTGTTGGTGTTTAAATCTAGCTCTAGCCTTGTGAGCGAAACCAGAGCCATATTTAGGCACACTGGATGCCCTTTTATCTGAAACTAAACACAGTAAGATTAGAGTACGAAAAGTCAAATAACATCTGAAAGATAGACTATCATTGATTAAAATAATTTGAAAAAGGATAAGCCACGATACCAGCGTCGATTGTCGAATCCGAAGATGCTTGCGGTGACGAATTAATCAATTAATTTGTAGGCAGAAACACCGCAACGCGACGAAAAAGACAACAGCAAATGTGCTTGAATTTATTTATTGCCAATATCTCGGTATTTATTGCCCCTGAAGAAATATTGCCAATGAATAAATTCAAGCACATTTGCTGTTGTCTTTTTCGTCGTGTTGCAGTGTTTCTGCCTGCAAATTTATCGTTGTTTACCCGGCTTCATCAAAAACAGCTATTTAGAAACATTAAGAACTAGATCAGTATTGTATTTTTATAACGATCAGGGACTTGAAAATACGCCATGGACTAATGCGCAGTAATAATGACAAGGGATGCTGTCGGACGAGCACTCTCGTAACTGTTGATATTCATGTTTGAGTCACTAGGTCTCCAACTATATTGTTGAGGATTGTCCAAATTTTATCATGGGCAATTGAAGGCTGTTCTATTTGATTTCCTACTGAAAAAGTATTCCTAGAAGATTCATCACGCCGTAGAATGTCTCAGCAAAACGGGTCCAGTCCAAGGCCAAAAGATATCCGTCTCAAAACATCTTATCAGACAACAAATCCATACTTTAAGATTTGTCTTTGATCCTCTTTCAACGTTTCCAAAAATCAGAAATCTTTTCAGTTGTAAATACATCTGTGACAAACTTTGTCAGCTCCCATTCCACCTCCAATAGAAAGCACACAGAAGCAAATGCAATAAAGCATAGAGTCTAAATCAAAATAATTTTGAATTCTACACTGCTAAGAGTCTATTTAGAGGTCAGAAGTTCAGTTTTTCGATGACTTTATGAGACAACTTTGGTTGAGATTTTACCACATCCAAGCAATTCGTTGTTGGCAGGATTGTACACTCTGACTGTAATTTTGTAGTTTCCCTGTTGATCAAGAATAAGAGAAAATTAATAACAACATTGGATTTTGACAAAAATTAATCAATGCAATTCAGGGGTGGCGCCAGGGGAGGGCTAGGGGGGCTACAGCCCCCGTCGGAAGCATCTAGCCCCCCCGTCGGAGGAAATTTTGGGTTATTGTCGGAGGAAATTTGGCAAAATAACGCACGAAAACTGCATTTTCTAGCCATTTTAGCCCCCCTGTTGGAAGTTCCAGCCCCCCTGTCGGAAGATTTCTGGCGCCACCCCTGATGTAATTTTGTGAAAACTTTTGTAATCACCCGTTGGCTCAATGCAATAAGTTAGAGAGCGTCCGAATTTAGTCAGTTGATTTTCGGAACAGTAAAACTGCTTAATTAGCACCAATTTGTGGAAAACAGTCGATATAGCCGCCTAAATGCTGGTACTTCGATGGTAAAATATCTTCCTGACATTATGCTGAGAGGGGGCTTACTTAAAAGATTGGCTCAGAGGGGAGGGGCT
>REGL01000087.1:433877-444361 GCA_004194395.1 Aurelia aurita complex sp. Pacific | reverse complement strand
AAAGAAATAAGAACCAAATCATTAAGATACGTTTCCAGTATTTTTTGGGGTTGGTAATAATTTGAGTTAGCGAAAACATTTAGAATCAAGCTTCTCAACTTCAAATTGACCTCTGATACCTCCATTAGAGTTTCTTAATTTCCTGGAAGCGGCTACTGACAAGTTTCTTATAAGAGGTTGGTTGACGAAATAGCCATGAAAAGCGTTCTACTAGTAGGGCATGTAGCTGGTGTATGGAAGCATTCATTGTTGCAAAGATTTTTCGAGGGAAAGGACTTGTTAAAATTGGAATCAATTTAAGCATAGGGCTCAAATCTTTCAAATCTTTAGAAAGGTCGGTGTAAAATTCTATCATATTTTTCTTTGAATTGGATTGCTTGAAAGGAACTTATGGTACTTTGCTGTAAATCTGCCGTGGAAATTTTATGATATCTTTATTTTTTTCAAAATGGCGGCAATTTAATAATTTTTGAAAAAATTCATAGAAAATTTTGAAAAAGTTTAAATCATTGTAAATCCTAAACTTATTGAGGAAACATTGCATAACATTCAAGAAAACCATAGTTTATGGAGGTCTACAATATGGTGGCAAGTAGAAATCTGTAGCTTTTGTAGTTTAGGATTTAGAAATTTGATGACGTCATAGCCTCAAATTTAATAGATGCCGCCATATTGAAACTAATCAAGATATCAATAAATTGCCACGGCAAATTTACAGCAAAAACCCGTAAGTTCCTTCCAAGCTATTTATTTCAAAGAAAACGGCAATAGAATTTTACACCGACCTTTTTAAAGATTTGAGCCCTATGTTATCAATTTACGGCAGTTAACAAGCTTTCGTTGATGATCTGAAGTCCACTGGATAGCTTGTAATCGAAGAAATGTACGGCTTATATAAAGAAATCATTAACATTCTGAACCAAAGATAATTTTTAGTAGATTTACTGCACAATTACAGTTACTGTTGGTTACAATGGTCGGACAAGTGTAGTAAGTCTATATATCTACATCTAAGATCTACGTTGTGTCGTCTAGACTTACAACAACATACATAATATCAACGAACTCATTCCGTTTCTTTTACGTTCTAATAAGGAAAACTAATTGGAAACCATACCACAGTTTGAGAAAGAAGTAGCACTTCCATAGGCAATGACTGCCATCAAACAAAATAAAGTCAGCATCTTGAATTTTTGAATCTTTGAAATAAATTTCAAACTCTGCTGTCTTCAACTGGATGAGCGCAATGTGAAAGAAGTTGTAGCGATTTTTACCTTTTATAGCAAAAATTGGACCTAATTAGGCCAAACAGCTAAGCAAGCGAAATCAAGTTTTCAAGAATGTTTACAATGAAAATCCAAGATTTGTTTAATGTCACTTCTCTTGTTGCAATTTTGAATGTAATTTTAGCGTTAAACGCGTAACAAATGATAAACTTGTTGATTGCAGAATATTGCTATTTTTACAGGTGTGTTTATGTAATGCATTAAAAGATTAATAAAATGTTTGTAATTGACATTTATTGATACAGGTGAATAACGATCTCCTTTAGATTATACTTAATTAATGTTAATAAAGTCTAAAAGATTCACGCCCTGAATAACGACCAAGCTTTTAACCTTTATCTCGTGTTGTAAAGTTTCTTTTAAGAAAACGCATCAACGAAAGCCTAAATCCAGATAAGGGAAGATACACATGAAAATCTACTGGGCCTTTTAGCCATTCTACAGAAGGGTATGGATAGAGCGATATTTTCATACATTTTGATACGAAAGGAAATTTCTATGATTGAGTGGCGTTAGAGTTTCTCGTAAAAACCCGCACATAAGAACCTTCATCTGTTAAGAACTTCCAGCCTGAAATAAAATATTTTGTACCCAATAAATAAGAACCATTTCAGGCTCATATCTAAACTAGGTTCTTAATAAAGGGTTTTATTCATTCATTGGGAAATAAATGCAACATTTTTGCCAATCAACCTCTTTCATGTAAGATAGGGTTGAAATGGATAGGGTCAAGAGTGCAAATAAGTTTGGCTAAGATTTAGATTCACATATTTTCCCATATTAAGAACCTACACCCTGATTACTAGATGTGCCTGATTACATAAGGACCTAAACAGGCTGAGTTCAAAATCTTAGGTTCTTATGTGCGGGGTTTTACTGTATTCGAAAATTTGTCAGATTTCTGCTACAAAATGTATCAAAACATCGTTCGATTGTTCGATCTTCGATCGTTCGATCTTCTGCAGAATAACTTCGCAGTCTGCACTGGCAGCGATGAAAAAGCGTCAATGGCACGTGGAGAAAATACTTTTTTCGTCCGCAAAACCTGGTGTATTATAAATAATTTTTTCAATTCCCATATTCTCTCAGGACATTCCCAGTGGCAAATCTACGTTTTACATGACTTAATTCATTAGAATATAAGGTATCTGAAGATGCTGAAGAAAAAGACATCTGCGAGGCAGTCCATCTCTCCTTCGTAGAAGTACCAAAAAGGTGCTGCACCCACATAAAACAAGCGAGGAGAAACAAACTCGAGGCAAGTCTAAAGAGAGACAGAAATCCAATTAAGTTATTTCCATAACTGATTCAATACATCGAAGAAGCACATACAAAAGAAGATGAAATCAAATCGAATACCCCTACAATATATTATTCTACATCTAACAGAAACTGAGCTGAAATAAATTTTCATTTCGACGATTAATTGACCAAGGACAATTAACTAAGACTGCGTTCACACGATGCCGGCACATTTTGAAAACGGGGAAAAATGTGACGGATAGGCCTCCTGGTCACACGAAAACGGCACATTTTTTGCCAGCAGAGTTTGAAAACGGTAGATTTTGAAAACAGAACTCTAACCGGCACATTATGAAAACAGCATCGTGTGAACACTCCAAAATGATGAAAATGGAACATCTTTCAACGCTTTCGGAACGAGGCTGAGTGGTTTTGGCGCGAAAATCTAGCGTTGTTCTCGTGGAGCTTGCAAAGAGTTTATTGCCGTCACAATTTCTGGCGTTTCCGAAATTTTGCCGGTATCCTGTGAACGCAGTCTTAAACATACTCCCATCTAAGTGTCCCTGCACACTCTACCCCGGTAATGTCCCTAGTGAAGAAAAAGAATCAAAATACGTCCCCGGACAATCAGTAAATACCACCCAGACAAGATGCCTCACAAGAGAAGCATCGGACGTAAATTTTGCCAACACAACACCACAGAGAAATTTGAGACATTATTTCCAAGCAGCTAGCAAGGGCAAATTTTGTAAAATAAAGGATTCAGCTTTCGAAAAAGATAAAACGATTTGCTTTTCTCAAGAATAGTTTTCCCACCTCTGAGCGCACTCAATCAAATCAAAATAAACAGAGAAAGCAAAACATTATGGTTAGCTGCATTGAAGGTGTGAAATCTATCGTAGAGGCTGCCATATCGCTTTATCTTCAACGGAACTGTGTCCTTGGTCTTACAAAATACACCCTTGCACATGCTGCACAGGGGGGGGGGGCTCTTGGCTAAATTTTGGGTAGAGGTCTGCCGCCAGCATATTCAAAGTGGTACAATTGGCTAGACTAATTTTATGAAATATTGCCAAATATGATACTCTTTTGGTACAAAATATGATAATATTACCATTCCCAAGACAAATATTGTCAAATATGATACCCCTGGCTAGACCGTGGCTGGACAAATATTACCAAATATGATACCCTTGACTAGACTAGAAGTCCGAAAAAATATAACCTTGCCCGCGGCACATCCCCAGGTACCTTTACTATGGAAGAACCCCCCGCCCCCGGTGACAAGCAGATACGGTTCCCTGTCAAAAAATTCGTTGTTTAATTTCAGGAATCCACGGCAAAATGTTGACATTACCCAGGAGCCCGGCGGCGAATATACGAGTTACCACAAGGGCACTTAGACCAAGATGTCTAAACAATGACTGCTAAACTACTAGAGAGTTTTGTCCCAACACCTTTTGGTATCCTTTGTTGCGCTAATTTGAACTAAACCAGCAAAGACAGAAAATAACTATAAAATCTAATCGTATGGTGACAACCAGGAGGCCACATTGGGTTTCTTGATCACATAGAATCAGAATTATGTTAGGGGAACTATAAAAAATTTGAAGAATTAGAATTACAGTATGTGAAATTGATCATACGAATAATTTATGGTTATCAGTCTTAGCAGAAATCTTGCTCCTTCAACAGAAAGTTTATAGGACAATATCCAGGTTGAGCAGAAAATTCATCATTGATTTGGAAGCGCAAATATAATTTCGGGTTACCTGCAGCTAAAATGTAGATTGACAGAAATTCTTTAATACAAATGATGTTCAGTGTTTATCCGAGTTCAATTTTTCGAGCTTCAACCGTGCGCGACATTGTCTTCCTGTGGCTTCATCACATGAAAGCCAAGCGTGTTATCACTTTAGCAAAAGCTATGTAAGCACACTACAATCTCTACTATCAATTAGAATTTAACAGAATATGGGGAAATCAGCAATTTAAAGCAACCATTGCTGTTCCATAATCATTATAAAACATATTCATGTTACTTAAACACTACGTGAATATAATGCAATTTCGAGAAGTAGCCTGGGTCAATTTGCAACCCGGGCCAATACATAACCTAGGCCAATTTATAACCTGGGGTAGTCAATATACAACCCAAACCACTTTACAACCTGTGCCAATTTACAAATCACCATCGCCAATCTCGACTTCCGGTCGTTCTTTTGTTTTCTTTATCTTTGTTGGAGGACGCGACGAAGTGGTCGAAGAGATGGATGGTAGTTCGTCCGTCTGAAAACAATAAGACAAGATAAAGGACTAACAGGAAAATTTAACAATTCATAACTTGAAGATAGATCATCTTGGAACCATGCTCAGTTTGACCGCAGCCCAAGCCCATAAATAGCCTTCGTAATATGGGAACTGACTTGAGGTTACCGATGAAAAGGTCAACAAATGGCCACAAATGTTTTTCGTATAGAGGTGCTAAACTATGGAATAGCCTGCCAGCCGAGTCAAAGCAGGCAACCTCTCAGTATAGTTTCAAAAAAAGTATTTAGAAACAGAACTTTTTTTTCTTTCATTTTCATTGTAAATCTTGAAAATTATTGTACATAGGTTTTGAATATTGTAAATAAGGGTTTTATAGTTTAAATTATTTAATAGCTTTTACTTAGTTTCCTTAGATTGTAATTAATGTTTTTATTGGAGGGCCCCTTTAAAACCAACTTGTTAAAGGGCAATCCTCCTTAAAAGAATTAAATATGAATATTTTTTTCATTCATTCAGCACAATAGCTTTTAAACTATACGGCTACAATATAACATAACATAACATAACATAAAAAGATAAAGAAAAGTAGTAACTAACTTACTACACCTAAATAACAACAACATGAATTATATACATATATGCGTTCTACAGAGACTTGGGGATATTTAAAGTGTGTAATGTTTTTTCTCGGATATCAGTAATTTGTCCAGTGAATTTGAGGAGATTGTCGATTGTTTCTTGATCCTCACATAAGTACATGAATTGAAGCAAATCATCAGGGGTAAGTTGTTTCGTACTTGGATAACTTTCAAAAATTTGATTCAGAAATATGAATATGAAATATGAAATATATGAAATATAAATATAAAACGTTAGACGACTGTTAGTAATGGAAACGTAGCCTGGCTTGAAAGAGCGTGACTTTTTAAACTAGTTCGCATAAATCAAATCGTCAAGCTTCTTGTTTCCACTGATATTTAGGAGAATATTGACTTCAAATCAACAAGGACAGATTTGGTAAGACAATAGCACGAGTTGGTTTTGATTGACACCTCAATTCAAAGCAATTATCGATCGCAGACAAAGGAAATTCTCTCAACCAGATAATCAAACAAGCAAAGCCGCAAAACATTCCCTGAAACCCAGGTAGCTAGCTCACTCGTTGTGCATTCCAGAAATTGTTTCTAAGAACAAAAATGAGTATAGATCGAAAGTAGAAGGATATATCTACACATCTGCCACGGGCATTTAATTTATTTGGTTCAAAAGCCGATTGGGAAGCGATTCAAATCTCTTATCATTTTGGGTGTAATTGAAACACTTACTGCTCAGCTTCTGGACCAAAGAAATAAAATGCCCGCGGTAGATGTGTAGATATATCCTTCTCCTTTCGATCTATGCTCATGTTTGCTCTTAAAAACAATTTCTGGAATGCACAACGAGCGCGCTAGCTACTTGGGTTTCAGAGAAACTTTTGCGGGCTTTGTTTGTTTTTAATTTATGGTTGGGAGAATTTCCTTTGTCTGCAGTCGCTAATCGCTTTGAATTCAGGTTTTGACAAATCATCTCATGCTATTGTGTTACAAAATCTGTCCTTGTTCTTCAAATCAACAATAAAAGTAATAATTACCTGAACGGCCGATGAAACGTTTGATGGAAGAATCAGACTGCTTGAACCATCCTGAAATGACGAAAAATTTTGATTGAGATAATAAGATATTATTAGTAATCTTTTTAACCTACCGGTTGACAACAAGGATAGATTTGGTAAGACAATAGCACGAGTCAATTTTGATTGACACCGCAATTCAAAGCGATTAACGATCACGGACAAAGAAAATTCTCCCAACCAGTAAATCAAAACAAGCAAAGCCGCAAAATTTTCTTTGAAACCCAGGTAGCTAGCTCGCTCGTTGTGCATTCCAGAAACTGTTTTTAAGAAGAAACAAGAGCATATATCGAAAGACGAAAGATAGATCTACACATCTACCGTGGGCATTTTATTTCTTTGGTTCAGAAGCTGAGCAGTAAGTGTTTTAATTATACCCAAAAGAATAAGAGAATTGAATCACCTCCCAATTTGGCTTTTGAGCCAAAGAAATAAAATGCCCGAGGTAGATGTGCAGATATATCCTTCTTCTTTCGATATATGCTCATGTTTGCTCTTAAGAACAATTTCTGGAATGCACAATAAACGCGCTAGCTACTTGGGTTTCAGAAAAACTTTTTCGGCTTTGTTTGTTTTGAATTTATGGTTGAGAGAATATTCTTTGTCTGCAGTCGCAAATCGCTTTGAATTGAGGTGTCAATCAAACGCAACTGTTGCTATTGTATTACAAAATCTGCCCTTGTTTCGGCTGACAGTATAGGCTCCTGACAGTATAGGTTCGTAACATTTAACACAGTTTATGGACTGAATGTTTTGAAAGCAAGTACACCTACTTTACTACAGGAGACATAAAAACGCTCTGCTGATTTAAATTCTGGCTCATGTGTATGAACTTAATCAAGAGAATAGAATTACCTTTGTGAACCATCCAATTTCAGTTTTCACTCGATCAACGCAGTCTTTCATATACACATACTGAAAAACAGAGATAAATTCCATAGTTATTAAACTCATTTGTCGGCAGTAAGTTATATTTTGCGCCGAAAAAAGCAACGGTACTTAGCATTTGATAATAAAAGCAATCAGGATAAAGGCCAAAATTAGTTATACGCGAATTGTGCCCCCCCCCCCCAATTTTGATACATTTGTTGAAGTGAACTAGGGAACAAATTGCGATTAATTTTGAATAACAATCTCTTATTAGAAAACTCGATGTGACTCATGGGCCATGCAATACTGGAAAATTAAATATATAAAAGATTGGAAATTTTAGGTTACATTCCGACTACAGTCAAAATACTTCGGTCTGTCATTTGAAGGTAACGGTACTTAAGATAATTGAAAAGTCCCAAGGGATTCTAATCGAAGTTCAGAACTTGCTGAGATCAATGCAAGTAAATTTGGCGAAGTTCGAAGTTCTGGATGCTATTTTTGGATTTTCTAAATTCTATTGGCATCAAGCTTCAAGCCTGTCGCAAAATGATTATATGCTATACTTATGCTTTTCTTTGATAAATTTCTATCAGGAGAATAGATTCGCTTAGGCAGGAGAGATAGACATAACTCAGGAGACATTTGCACCTCAATGCCTTGCACCCCAGCCCAACAGTGCTCCAGGAATTTACAACTACTTTGGCGAGCACAACAAATCAAATCAAATAGGGCTCAAATCTCTAAAAACGTCGGTGTAAGTTCTATTGCAGTTTTCTATGAAATAAACGGCTTGGAAGGAACTTACGGTTTTTTGCTGTAAAGCTGCCGTGGCAATTTATTGATATCTTGATTTGTTTCATTATGGTGGCGTTTATTAAATTTGAGGCTATGACGTCATCAAATTTCTAAATCCTAAACTAGAAAAGCTACTGATTTCTGCTTGTCGCCATATTATAGACCTTCATAAACTATGGTTTTCTTGAAGGTTATATAATGTCTTATATTAGTTTAGAATTTACGATGATTTAAATTTTTTCAAAATTTTCGATGAACTTTTTCAAAAATAATTAAATTACCGCTATTTTGATAAAAATCAAGAAATCAAAAAATTTCCATGGCAGATTTACAGCAAAGTACCATAAGTTCTTTTCGAGCCATCCAATTCAAAGAAAACTGCAATAGAATTTGCACCGATCTTTTTAAAAATTTGAGAGATTTGAGCCCTTTGCTGTTTGACACCAACATTTTTATTGTAGGTCGCAACGGACCCTATCTTCAAGTAGCTCCATCTCCCAATGTTTGTCGAGACGGTTATTTTGCAGTTTTTTGAAAGGCAATATCACACAGATTATTCATCTTTTTGTCAACATGAAAGCGTTAGTTTGAAGAAAAACCTTTGTACTTCACAGAGGAACAGAGGAACAAACCAAAGGTAGCATAGGTTCCAAATCTTTAAAAAGGCTGGTGTAAAATTGAGTGACCTATTTCTTTAAACTGAATGACTTCAAAGAAACTTTATCTAATTCTCTATAATTCTACCGTTGGAATTTTCTGAAATCTTCAATATTTTCAGAATTAGTGTTTTTCTTCTTTTTCAAGAATTCAAGAAAAATTTTCAAAAAAGCTCAAACCATCGTAATTTCTAAACAGTTTTGACGTAACATGAAATAATTTCGAAGGAAATCTTAGTTCATAAATGCCTACAATATAGTATCAAGCAAAAGTTTGTCACTCATCTGGTTTATGATTTAGAAATTTGATGACGTCACATCCTCAAATGAGTTGAAATGTAAGATACGCTGTAATTTCCAAGATATTCAAAATTTCTGGAAAGTCCAACCGTAGATTTTGAGATAAGTTTCTAAAGTTTCTTTCAAGCCATTCAATCAGAAGAAATAGGTCATAGAATTTTACACCCACCTTTTTATGCCGAGTTAAAGATTTGGAACCTATGCTACCAAAGGTTCATATCTCTTGCGATTGCTTGAATGTAAGTGCATTTTAACGGTTATTCTTTGAACATCTGAAATCATCAAGCAAATAGCAGCCATCAAGCAAACTGCAGACAACAATGCTGGCTACGTGCCTAAAACAATGATGTTTACATACTTGTTTACCAATTGGCCATGGAGCCCCTTTCGAGAAGCATTAATTTTGAAAAGAAAACTCATTTGCTTACATATGGTGACATGACCCGAACTTGTCGTGGCTTCTTTCCAGCTCGTTGAAATTCAAATGTAAAATTCATCCCCTCCTCATCTGCATCCCAACTGTTTATTTCTTCCCAACTAAATGTATGTTCTTGTTCCTGCAAAACAATTTATTTCTCCTGATAAGCAATTGCAAGGCATAATATTTCTTGCAAACTGGAATACGGCAAAGTCCCGCCATTTTGTTTAAAAGGGAATATGAACCCTTCTTAGACAATTGAGTTTGTGTTTTGTTTTCACTTTCGCTTTTGTTTGTTTCGTTACTTGCTCTAAGGATCAGTTCCATTCACAGAACATGAGCACCCCACGGAACGTGTATCCAGTACAGTGGGGTGTGTGCAGTTCATTTTTTTCATTTTTAATTTTAAATTCTTTATACACAAAAACCCTTCAGCTTACTAAGGCAATACTTCAGCTTAATTAAATAAGAAAATAAATATCCTAATTACATTAACAAAATCTATATACCGGGTGTCTCAAAAAAAAGTACCCCCTTTTGACTCAACAAGGCAACAAAACGATAATATTTCGGGACTTTTTGAATTCATGGCTACATTTGTTAGTCTTCAACTTAAATGCACACACCTTGCATTTGGAAATCGACCACCAAACACCAGAGATATGAGTTCACAAGGTCTAAATTTGGAGTGCACCTGAAACCAGAGGTTTTGAGAAATGGCCTAGCCATAATTTGACAACAAACAGCTATTTTGCAAACGAATTTTTGACTTTGACCTTTATTTTTTATTTTTGAAAAGATTTATACCTTGAATTACTTCAATTGTTCTTGAAGTGACTTTTCTTTTGAGGAAACATTCCTTGCATTGCATTCGATCCCAAGTGTTTTGTATTAAAGAAGAGGAAAGGAGCACATGCACGCTTATTTTGGAGATGTGGCACGACTTTATCACTCTTACCACATTTTTACTATAT
>REGL01000087.1:408033-429496 GCA_004194395.1 Aurelia aurita complex sp. Pacific | reverse complement strand
TAAAATCATCGTGATGTGCAAAGTTCTTGACACAATATTAAATAATTTCCAAGAAGACCATAACTTATGGATGTCTACAATATGGTATCAATTTGGAATTTTCCCTGCTGCTACTTGCCTGCATTAGGGGGAGAAAAGCATGGTTGTTTGAAGGTTTAGCTTCTACAGCCGCTTTACAGTAAGTAGCATTGTAATAAGATTTGCAGTTCTTATATATCTTCTCAAAATTCATTGCACATAGCGTCCTAATGCATGAAGCTCGACAGATAACACATATCTATAACAAAATTAATTGATAATTCAATAATGAAATCAATTAAATTGACTCATTGAATCATTGTCAAAAAAAAAAACAAAAACAAAGCAAAGCAAAAAGACTTACCAAAGCCATCATCTTTAATCTCAAAGATAGCAAAAAACGTTGCACTAAAATCTGACAATCCCAGCTTCTTCACAACAGCCTGCAACGAAGAGATAGACACTCAAAATGCCAATCGTGACGGAGGAGTCGGACAACAATTTTGAAGAGTCAGAAAAATTGTCTGCTACTCAGCTTAAAGAATGTTTCTGATTATGAAAACAATGCTTCAAAATTTCCTGCCTATGTTGCAGTGTGGATGTTGAACGACTTGCGTACTTCCGCTCTCATCTGACTGCAGTTTTCCTTTACTGATATTTCTCTCTACCTCCCCTGTTACAAACTCCCTTCTGTTCTTCATGTCCTTCCCCCTCATCCCTTTCCCTTTTCTTCTTGTTTACCAAATGATACAAAATTCTGTTTCCTTCTAAAATCTAAACCCTCCTGCAAGATTTCTTCGTGACTTGGTATATGCTTTCCAGCATTGTAAGTTTACATCAACAGAATCAAATAAATAGTTCCTAAATGTCTACCATCATCAGTTTGTGCATCTATCTTAAAGAACAGCGTTATTCCAACCTTTCCAACGTCTCTAAGCTGTTAAATTATCCTTGGAATGTTCTGATATTGCTACGTTTCATTAAACAGGTTTTTTCGCGATCTAGTGAACTCTAATCTTTAAATTTCTACTCTACCCTTTATGAAGACAAGTCTTGTCAATGTCCATTCTTTTGAACAGAGTGGAGACAGCATTCCTCATGGTTAAGAGTTTTCATAGTAGTTTTCTAATGCTCTTCTATTTTACCGAGTAATTCTATATTGTTTTGCTACTTTACCAAGTACTTTTCCATTGTTTTACCTTACCAAGTAATTTTCCATTGTTTTGCTACTTTACCAAGTAAATTTATATTGTTTTGCTACTTTACCAAGTACTTTTCCATTGTTTTACTACTTTTACCAAGTAATTCTATATTTATTTGCTACTTTACCAAGTAATTCTATATTGTTTTGTTACTTTACCTCATAAACCTTCTGTGTTCTATAACTTCTCTGGATGTTGACTAATACAATTGTTCTGTCTGGAAGATTTATTCGAAGTTCTGCATTGACATCTCCTACCATTTGTTTTACCTAGGAAATAGAAATAGGAAATAGAGTCAGGAATAGAGTCAACTGTCGTTGAATGGTAGGATACAGTACTCATTACCTCGCCACCAAGAAACTGAGGTAAAGAAACTGCAGCCTGGTTTTACAAAATTAGGTTCTTAGTGGCGGGGTACTACTGTAATGTTTTCACAAGTGAACTAACTGAGCAGAAAAAAGGAAATATGTCCAATTCAGTTCTATGTTGTGTTCTACAGGCCTATCTTACCCAATTTGCAAAAGTCTTTTAGCAATGTTCGAATTGAGTCGAAATTGATCAATTAACATCTTAATCTTTCGGAAGATAAAGCTTTTGAGCATAAACTTCCAAACAATTTAGACACTTTCAAAAAATAGAAAACAAGTTGCTTTTTCACAACTAATAGATCAAACAATTTGCTTGAAATGGGTTACAATCGTATGGAATCAAATCATCTTAATTTTAAACATAGAGTTCAAATTCAAATTAAAGTTCAAATTAAAGGACCTAGTTGGGTGATCTACCCATGATATTACCAAGCTCCTCAGAGCAATGCCCATGAAAGTAGATAGAATATATTCTCACNAAGATAAAGCTTTTGAGCATAAACTTCCAAACAATTTAGACACTTTCAAAAAATAGAAAACAAGTTGCTTTTTCACAACTAATAGATCAAACAATTTGCTTGAAATGGGTTACAATCGTATGGAATCAAATCATCTTAATTTTAAACATAGAGTTCAAATTCAAATTAAAGTTCAAATTAAAGGACCTAGTTGGGTGATCTACCCATGATATTACCAAGCTCCTCAGAGCAATGCCCATGAAAGTAGATAGAATATATTCTCACCTCAGTCTTCTCTGGTCTTAAGAATTCTTGAATGAGGTCACAGTCAGATATCACCCTTATGCAAACCACTGTGAAAAGAAGAAGCAAATAACTGATGAAGCGATAAGAAGAAAATGTGTCATGTGTCAACCTATTTTTAAAGTATTCAATAATTGACCAAAAACTTCAGAAATGACATCCACAACGCAAAAATTGAAAAAGATTTCATACAGCATAATCAAGGAAAATTAGTAGCTGTGCGTAAGTTGTGTCAAGATGCTATTTCTGTATGCAAAAACATCAGTTTATCACACAAACAATAAAAATTAGCTGCATGTCTTTTCTACGCAGTCACAGCTTCATTTGCACTCTTAGCAAGTATACGAAATATAAACATAGGAAGGTCAGTAAAGTGGTCACATCGTCCTAACGCTTCATTGAGAATCAACCACAAAATGTGAGACGTTTTAAAAATGTTTTTTACATATGGTCTGGTCCAAGGACCCACAAGCAGTCCATTACCAATGCTAACCAGACAACCCCTACTGGCAACTCATTTTCTCCCAGGAGAGAAGCATAGTAAACTTTTTAGGATAAGTGGCGGTGGTGCTACACCAGGCAGCCAGCCAATGTCTCAAACTCATAACCCTCCTCACAGAAAGTGAAGGTGCTAACCACTAGGCCAAACTACAACATAAAATGTTACAAAAGCCAGACATATGCCATCAGTTGGACAGGATACCTCATATGATTTGACCAGCTGACTTTTTGACAGGTATCAAAAGAAAGCATGCCATTTTAAGGGTGGTTGATTCTCTTTAAAATTAAAAGTGTAAAACTTATGTACATTCTTCCAAGTACGCCTCTAGGCCTCTTCTTCTTGTGTCAAGTTGCTGGTCGGACAACTGAAATGGCCATTTTCCAGGGAATTTTGGAAACTGAAATTCCTTGAATTTCTTTTTCAGCTAAAATCAAACAAATCAGTTATTCAGATTTTTTGTGCCATTCAGTTTGAAAACTTTCAACATTTCAGAGAAAGGGGACTAATGGCTCTCTTGCTCCCAGAGTACAGGCCGAGTACGAATTAACATGACAAGAAGTCTTAGGAATTTTCAAAATTTTACACATTATGATAAGAATTCTTGAGCCAGATCAAAGGCTGTAAAATTATTCCAACAACAATTCTCAGGCCATGCTAATCTGCTAATGTGTACTGTAGCTTTGGGATATCACTACATAAATTCCGTAGTTTGCTGCTTGCAGCAACCCAGAAAATGCGTTGCCTAATTTACAAAGGAAAATGTTAAGAATCATATACCTCAGCATGCAAGATAGCAAATTCCCTGTACCTCCTTGCACAAACATACTTTCCAGACACATAGATGTTGTAGACCTGCAAATTAATGTAAATAAATGACTAAGACTGCAGTGCTCTACATTTTAATCAATTTTGCTATGAAACTCGCAGTACTGTAGTCTAGAGGTGAAATATTAGGGGAAGAACTTCTTTAAAGGACAAGTGCGGGGTTTCTACAATTAATGTCAAAAAGCAACCTTACCAACTGCCGAACATCACTTGAAGTTTTGATATCTTTTTCTGTTGTAAATTCGTACAGCATTTTTCGTTTCATCTTATGACAATTATTCCAAACCCGATCTTGTCCTTTAAGAGATGTAACTTGAACAAATTGAAGTTTTCAGATTGAGTTGCATTATCAATGTCATACTTTTTAGTAATGGGCATGCACAAATAAATTCTATGATGGTGACCACAGTGATATCACTTGAAAACCACATTTACAATGAGGGCGTTGCACACACATTAACATGACAAAAATTCTTTATATTATGTTAAGAATTCTTGAGCCACATGAAAAAACTACAAATTTTCTAAACAAGAATTCTTGAGCAAGAAAATAATGGCAATGTGTATAGGGACTGTACTGTATATTGAGCAAACTTTTCACAGCATTGAGAATCCAAAATGCATCAATTTGAGCAAGTATTTCACAAATCAATTTAGGATCTTTTCCTGGCAAGCTGGTTGAAATGCGATAAGCCTTAGAATCAACTGGCTTCTGAGGAAATCAATGCAAATAAGATCTCAATAGAATTAAGATTATCAGGTTGACATACCACATATTTCTGACCATGCGCTTCTTCTGTTCTTGTGTCTGGTATTGTCAGTGGAATTCCTCTTCTGTCTGAAAAGTCATGAGTTTCAGAATTCCCAACAGCATCAACTGGCCCATCAAGCTTTCGTTGTTCACTAGGAGTCACAGATATTATCACCAGGTCCAAGGTATCTTTACCTTGACGAATGAGCTCAACAACCCTTTTGTGATCTGTACCTTCAACTGGCTCTCCATTCCTATGAATGCAATTCAAACTGTTAGCCACACAAATCATTGCTTACTTTTTTACCTGTGGTTTTTGTTATAATGGCCCCCTGAAAATCAGTCCTGCTGACTGAAGGGGCTACCGTGTATAAATCAAGTCCAGCATGCTTCTCTACATGGAGAAAGGTTTGAAGTCCTTGGAATGAAGTGCCATTACTGGTAGATATTTTGTCAAACGATCAACAGTCTCCTGCAGTAAAATGAGGGTAAAATCAATACCATTTGCTGGATTGTTTCAAATGAGAGTTTGATTGAAAGCCCTACTAAAGCCCATGTTCTTGCAGTTTTTACATTTAGCTTGAATATCTTTCTTTGGAAAATACAGTAAGGTACTTTTTGTTAAGATTGCAGCTGTGTAAGGGCGTTTTCAATTGTTTTCAAGTACACATGTATTTGTTTTGCAGCAAAAGCACAGTTGTTCAAGTGTCATACTCTTGACACTAAGAAATTTCTTCAATGTGCACAACAAAACACTGTGAGTTTTGCTTAGTACAGTACATCTAAGGTTATGTTCACACTGCTCCGTATTCATTTTTATCCGTTTTCATATTGATTCATTTTATCTGTTCACACTGCTCTGGGTTAGTGTGAAAACGCTACCAAAACGATGAAGCGTTCACATTGCTCGGCTCCGGATAAAAATGAAAACGCTATGAAAACGAGACCACCGCCTCTAGTCTATAAAACTGGAAGTTTTGGCGTCAAAACATTTCATTAACTTCTAGTGAGTCATCCATGTTGAGAGAAGTTGTTCAAATTGGCGTGAACTGAGCATGTTGTTGGTTTGTTGTTGTTGCTAGCGTTTTCAAAAGTATCAGTTTTTGCATTTTCGGTGTTCACACTGCGTATTTCCGTTTTCAAAAGTCTCCGTTTTCAAAGTGCGTTTTCAAAAGTCTCCATTTTCCTGGTGGAGCAGTGCGAACGCAAGGCGAAAACAGATACTTTCTTATCCGTTTTCATATGAATACGGAGCAGTGCAAACGGGGCCGAAATCTTGAAAAGACGAGAGCTTCCAGGTTCAAATTTTTGTACAGTCAACAAACATATTTTGGGACACAGGAGAATCTCTTGAGTACAAAATTTCTAAAATTGGCTGCATGGTGTGCAAAATGAATATGTAGGAGTTATGAAGTTAAGCTTTCCAACTTTGAACAGCTTCTCTAGTCTACAATCTGCAAACAAACAAAGGGAAATGTAGCGCGGACACTTTGCCAAATAATAGGTGGGCAAAACTATTGTTTCAGTTAAACAATATTGTTTATTTCAATCGGTTATAACGGAAGATGTTTGTGGTAACCAACATTGGGGGCAAGTGCATTCCCTCACCCCCACCCCCAAGTCCCAGGGGTACATAGCATATTTAGGGTATGGGTATGTGCCGCCCATATGGGTGGGTTTTTGTGCCCAAAATTCTCTAAGCAAGGGTCCTTTTTCAGCAGATTTTCCATAAACATGGGTGGGATTTTGCTGAAGTTCGCAAAAAAATGGTTAAAATGGGCGGTTTCGCACCAAAATTCATCATAAAAGTGGGTATCAAAGCAAGTTTTGGTAATTAGAAGAGGGTAGCTTTTTGAAAACCGGGCGGCAGACCCCCGTCCATCCTCAAGTCATGTACGACCCCCCCCCCCCTGGGCCCCAAGTTTTTGTCACTGAATGCTATCCTTTGAGACTTTTAGAGTATTTGCACTTTATCGAAGCTTTGGCAAATTGCTTTGAACATAATTCATTTGATGCAATGAGTCAACGCCTTGTCAAGATCAGTCAAGATTAATTCGCGATAACTGGCACTAGCAACTACATGAGAATGACCATGAAAAATCGTTTTTTCTGGCCTAAAAATCAACCTGCTTGTTATGTTGTGCAAACATTAGCATCGCCCAGAAATCCTTTTTCGTTGCTAAATCAGTAAATTAACCTCTGCTTCACCTTGCAAATACTTACACTTCAAGAATTCTGTCTCCAATGATAATTCCGGCTTCTTCCGCAGGGCCACCTTCTAGCACAGCACTGATCATTTGTAGAGGTGGATACAAGACCCCATTGATTGATTTCAGTTGTCCACCCTCAGAAACTTGTCCTCGTACGTTGAAACCAAATCCTCTGTCTCCTTTACGAAGAACGATTCTTCTTGGTTCATATGGGTTGTCTTGAGATGGCATCATATCGCTTCCTTGGGACATTATATCGTCATTCGAGTCTGGCTCGCTGTCAGCCATCTTGTCTCAAACGCTGCAGCAGTTGGCTTTGCTCAATCTCCAACAAGCTCGTGATTCTCCTTCGCAGTTAACTGATTTCAATGATTCATACTTGCGATTCAAACGATTTAGTGATTCCATTGCTAAGGAACCCCATCCCGCCAAAGCTCTATTAAGCCCCCAGGGGGGGCTTATTCAATTTCGGGGATTCCAGAAGAGGGCTTAAAAGAGAGGGGGGCTGATAAGAGAAGGGGGCTTATTCACAAATTCAAATGACAAGGACCTGCAAATCGAAAATTGGTCCTCTTTTGTGGGTTGTTAGTCAGACGATGTCTGAAAACGATGTCTCTTTTGTTCCATATTTTGCGGAGGCAACATACAATCTTACGAGTCAAACACAAATTCGATATACTTTTTTATCCCTAACCATATAAAAATTCCCATGCAAACTTGTTTAGCTAAATAAATGGAAAATCGTTGGTAATCTCTGGCATTTGGTATCGGTGGTGAAGCCTGATAGAGGGGGAACTTATTAAAAATTTAGGCTTAGTAGGGATAGAGCAGTTCAAAAGAAATGGGGCCAAATAGAGCTTTTACGGTATTTGAATCAAAATAATGTTCAATAATTTCCTTCCCAATAAATGTTTATATCATGTTATCATGGCATGATTTAATTCTTAATCCATTGAAACATGATTCAATGATTTACTGCTTGATTTCTTTGACTGCCAGGAAATGCATTCCAACACTCAAGAGCCAGAAAAGTTGTTCACAAAAAATTTCAAAAGGTGCATAACTTCCTTCTACCTATAACTGATGAAGCGGATGTCTGAAGCTGGCTGAAGCTGGTTCCTAAAAATGTGGGAAATGTTTGCTTTCAAACAATGTCTCTGAAAGGACTGCAAGACTTATAATCTAATCTTTTATTTTTCAAACATTTTACAACTTCTATACTTTAAATCTTATAGCATTGATAGCTTCAAACCTTCAGTCAACACTGAATATTGGCTTCACAAAAGAAAGCATTTAAGGTCAACGTTCTGCTCTTATGGATCAAAAGTACTTTGTACGTATGTAGGCCTTCATAACTACGGCTTTCTTGAAATGCAGTCCATCAATTCAAGAGGATACCAATCCGTAGTTCAACGCTATTTTTAAATTTAGTCAAGTTTTGTAGCATTTGAAACGTTTACAACAACCAAAATTGCTTTCGAGTAATTCTGGTTGTCTTCAAAGGCTATTCCAAAATAGTCGGCTGTTCACTCCTAGGAAATAGTCAAAAATAAAGCCACCCCTTTGCTATCTCATAATAAACTAAAGCTACAAAATACCAACGAATACTCAAAAATGAAATTCCGATTAGCAAAATCTTGAAATATCTTTCCAGACTACCGCACTCAATACAAGAAGAATGATGTCAAATGATTAATTAGAAATGTCCAGTTCCCACCATTCAGGGCAATATGCAACAAGAGACACATAGTATGTAGAACAAAAAGCTGATGTCTACATTTATATGATCTGGTTCGATCACCTGGATATTATTAGGGAAATGGAGATCAGCATAAGTTGTTTATGTGCAGCTGTTACTTGCAACTGTGGCCAGTTGGGCAATGACTATCAGGAATAGACAAACAAGAGGGGCTTTGGATGTCATCTTTCCCGTACTCTAAACGAAACACTAGTGGCTGTGGGGTCCAGGGGGTAGACCAAAGCATTATTTTTTGAAACAATGGCGATAAGCAATGCTTTCCAAGTGAAAACAATAGCTCGGTCCCTAACAATTGGCAAAAGTGTCCACCATTAGACACACCCAATACAAATTGTTTCGCCCCACCCCTTATAAATATTAGATTAGCTCGTTATAAAGGACCCATTTTTGGGTCCCTTAGATACAAATTCTCCGTTCAACGAACCCCTCGTTTAGCGAGATCTAGACTTATTATTTATGGTTTTGCTTGAAGGTTCGTTGTATGGAGGGATCACTGTAGATTGGTTATCCTTTTCGTGTAGTTCCTTGTCAAACAATTTTTGTATTCATTTTAGTATGTTAAATGTAATAGCCGCAGGATTGCAATGTATTTTTATGCTCCTAGTAATGTCTTGCAATGTCATTCTTTGTTAGTAAATTGCACATTTTAGGAGAATCTATATATAAAAAAGCATTAGCGGTCTATTGTACCATACATTCCCTCTTATATTAGGTGTTTATATCCCCTAAGAGTGCCTTATTTATTTTATCTAAATCAAAAATATAAATACAGTCCATTTGTGAGTGAGTGTTTCTGCAATCAAAAGAACAATTTCAATCGGAATCTTCATCCACGCCATAATCATTCGCTGATGAAACTGAAATGAAAACAAGAACTCTAAATTGCATCATGTCCCAAGGTAGTTACCATCATGCATAATTTGCAAAGTAATTCTTATAATAACTAAACCAAAACTGGCTCAATTTCATATAACAAAGATCCGATGGCAAAGTTAAAAAATGGCGTCAATAATTTCTGTTCTATTCTCGGCTCGCCCCTCCTAAATTATATCTTAAAGGCATTGAATCATGGTAAATGGACCTCGTATACCCAAATTGCAAAAATTGCAAAAATTGCTGAGTCATGATGATGGCTTACGCCAATCTGATAGGCTGTTATTCAAACTGCACACATGATATTTCAACCTCGCAATGGGTTAAGCGTAGCTAACGTGGCCTCGTATTTCTGAAGTTGATGTCTGATCACATGAAAATAGACTGATCACATGAAGCAGACAGACCTCCAGCGGAGAATCGCTATTTACCATGACTCCATGCCTTTAAATTTGATCGGATCTATGTAGCATGAAATCATTCGGGAAACGTTTTTGCTACAAAATGTGATTTTTTAATACAAAAGCAATTTCAACTTGACAATGATATGCTTTCTACAAGAAAGAGTATTCTGCGAGAAACTATACGCGAATGTTTTAGTGGAACACACTTTGTTTCAAACCAAGAAGATATTTCTCGCAAACACTGTAGAACCAAGGGCATTTCGTGTTAGCAATGCTCGTGGGTTTGCTTGCTTTTTTTAAGCATTCGGTGGACTAGTTGAATGCACCTTTTTCGACGTTTTATGTGGAATGAAATTTAAGAGATTTCAAACGATCTTTCTCTTATAAAACCCGACGATCTAAATAAAAGGAGAACTTTGGTGTGGCGAAGGAACCTACCACTTTTCGATTTTAAAAACCTGGCTGCGTCGGGATTCCTTGCCAGATCATATGGTAATCTTCCTTCATTGTTCTTGATATTTTTGTCTGCACCTAAAAAATATCAAATCGTTACGAGCTTTAGAAACACTAGTTATTCAGGATAATTCACGATCATCTGAAAGAGTCGGTTTAAAAAGGATCTTTCAAAATTGAAAAAGAAGAGATCATATAATATGGATAAATATCAAAGGGCCCAGAAAAGATCCCTGTGTCACTTCCCATTCAACACAATCCAAAGGCCCTCGGGTGAATGAAATATGCAACAATTGAGATTTTTGGAGACAAAATAGAAATATCTGATTCTGACATTTTAGCTTTGAAATATGAAATAATAACAATTTTCAGACATGAAATAAGAAATTTTCAATTTGGAACACAAATTAATGAGTTGATATTTGTGAAATATTTCATCATCGTAGCTTTGAAATATGAAATGATAGCGAGATTTCAGAACGAATATGAACTAACGCCACCCTCCCAAATGAGGCCTTGATCTACCATCGAAACATGATCAACCTTTTCACTCAGGCTTACGAAAAGATTAAATAAAGGAAACATTACCTCTTTGAATTAAGAGCTCCACAACGTCTGCATGTCCTTTCCAGGATGCATTATGTAAAGCTGTGTCCCCAAGTTTATTCTACAAGAAAGATTCAACATCATCATCAGAATTATTGCCATCGAGGTAGAATGGGTTTTCTACCCTCGTATTTTTCAAACCCATATGTTCGATAGGACCCAAGTCAAAAAGGCACTGAACCAAAACTGAGGTCATACAATAACAGCGAGACAAAAAAGTTGTTAAATCAAAAACTGACCTGTACATTGATGTGAACATTTGGTAAGTTGAGGAGCTCTAGAGCACATTCTGAAGAAAGAAATTGAAGCATATACTGCCAATAAACAAATATTATATTGAAATTATTAAAATATTGAATATCAAAATTGTTGACTTTCTTGAATAANCATCGAGGTAGAATGGGTTTTCTACCCTCGTATTTTTCAAACCCATATGTTCGATAGGACCCAAGTCAAAAAGGCACTGAACCAAAACTGAGGTCATACAATAACAGCGAGACAAAAAAGTTGTTAAATCAAAAACTGACCTGTACATTGATGTGAACATTTGGTAAGTTGAGGAGCTCTAGAGCACATTCTGAAGAAAGAAATTGAAGCATATACTGCCAATAAACAAATATTATATTGAAATTATTAAAATATTGAATATCAAAATTGTTGCTTTTCTTGAATAAGCAATCTGAAGTCAAAATATTTGAAATTAATCAGTTGCTCTCTGATCTGATTGAAGTAATGTAATCTTCAATGCCACCGATCAATAACTGCCTGTGTTCCTGCATTATAATCTTCTAGCAAGACAAATCTTGCTTGGTTGGCATCATTAAAAGTAGATAAGACCTTGATTTGTGTCACAACAATTAATGGTTGATCAGCTAAGGTACTAAATATGGCATCAGGGAACTCTTTACTGCAATCCTTTACATTTCAAAGAACTTCCATTTATTTGTTTTGACGATCTAAAATATCTTTTTTGCAATAATCAATTGATATGCAATTAACTTTTGAATAGGTTGAATATTTCTTATCATTTCATCATTTTGAGGAAGATGAAAACTAGAAGATTAAGCATTCCCTTACCAATATGCCCTCCTGCACAAGCCCAATGAAGTGCTGTTGATCCAGATTTATCAAGACCATTTGGTGACACCTTTAAAATATACAACAAATAATTATAACATAAGATTATTTTAAACCGTTTAGCAATTCAAACCATGGAGCAAAGGAGAGGAACAACAACTAAATCAATTTCTCAGGGATGTTGAAAATTGTTTAATTTGAACAAATCTTGGTTGCACCAAAAATGTATCCACTCTTTATTGGCCATAATCAATCCTACACTTTTTAATCTTTGGTCAAAATCTGAAGTAATGATTTTTTGGTTGATGTTTTAGTGCAGTACTTTCTAAGCAATAAGTGATTCCTTAAACATTGGCTTGGAAACAGTCTATATTGATGGGAAAATATTGATCAAATCTGGCAAACACTGAGCTTGAAAGAGCACAAAGAAAAAATTGCAAAAAAGCTCCATGAATTGATAAAAGTGGAGCTACTGTAAGATTGTGCAAGCATTGAGCAACACTTTTGGTGCAACAGATAATAACTAATCTATTCTTAATTCCCAAGTTGTTCCAACAGTTTTGTATTCTTTTGTTGAGAAAAATCTTTAGAAAATTTTATTCATCTTTTGTTATCAATTCTAAGCTGTCACAAGACTAAACAGTTTCAAGAAATTGGTTACTTGATAAGAAGGGGGTCTCAAAAATGAATAAAACATGTTCAGCATTATATATTTTGGATTGGACTAAAAGAATACTGTAGATCGTCTATCTTTAAAGTAAATGAACGGAGACATAGCGACATAATCTAAACATAGCACAAAAGAACGGCAGGCACCACTAATCTTCCTTTTGTTTTCATCGATCAAGAACATCAAATACAATAGATTATATTTAGATGGACCCAGTCCCCCTAGCTAAGTTGCTTTTAACCCCGTTGATTTACTTTAAAGTGGCAGAGAATACCATGAATAATGGTCTGCCAAAAGTGGATACATTTCTTGCAAATAAAGTGCTCTGTAGAGCCTTTTCAGATTACTCTGTGGAGCCTAAAATTCAAATACCTTGTTGGCGATGCACTCTCTTAAAAATCCCATGTTTCCTACAAAAAAATTACAAAGATAAGGTTTCCAAAGATACATCATACTGTAAACCTTATGAGGAAAATTTATTCCTTAACTTAATCAGGAAACTGCTCCAAACATAAAAAGAGGAACAAGAAAAGATAGAGTATATTTACAGTATATACTGTAAACACATTAATAATTTAAAATTTGCAATCAATTGCATTTTACATTTGATGTAAACATTTACTCAATTAAAGAGAACTTGACTGAATGCAGTTAAGAGATGCCTTAATGTTTTGATTTGATCTACTTGACAATTGACAAATGTCAATGATGTTTACAGATGAACTGCTTGAGGAAACTTTCTTTGCATACATGATATTATTGTATTCCATGAAAAGAACGATGCAGGTACAGTAACTGTATCAGCAGATGAAGAGATGATTTCCCAAGAGTCAGGTCAGTTGACCTGGAATAATCCATGTTAGCAGAATTTTTCTATGGAAAATTTCTCATAATAAAAATGAACTTGGAAAGTAACAAAGGGATGTTTTTATATTAAATATATTAATATAAAAACACCTCTGCTGATTTCCATGGTCGTTAAAATCTTTCTGCTCATGTTCATTATGCTAGGTCAACTGACTATGCTTTTGGGAAGTCATCCATTGTAAATCATGAAAGCAGAGAGCCTTGTACTGTATTTACCTCTCTTTGCAGCCTCATGCATTGGATGTTCTACAGATTCGGTACTTTCCTCAACTGTCAACAGACAAAAAAGAATTTGAGGTTAGATGTAATTTTTAAACATAAAGCAATTGTTGATTGGCCCTCTGACATAAAATTCATGCAGTAAAAAGTCAAATTTATTGCAATCTTTCTAAAGCAGGTAAACATCATGAAGGATCTAAAATTCATTAAATACAATTATCAAAATATATTTAAAACTCTTGGCAAATTTTACCATTACATACCATAATTTGATGGGATCACACCTTCCTTATTTCCAACTTTTGCTTTCCACCATCCTGATGCATTACTCTGCAAAAAATTGATAACATCCTAAATATTTTCTTTTCATATTTCAGGCCCGTCGGAACCGGGGGGGCTGGGGGGGCTTCAGCCCCCCCAATAATTTGCTGAAGTTCGTTCACTTTTGTTCGTGAAAAAGGTTGTGAAAGCCAAACCCTTGAGAAAATGAAGATTTAGACTTATCTGCATTCGAGGAACTTACCAGAATTGATCGAGGTCGATCGAGGTATCACTTTTGATATTATGCAATTCAAAATATTCCATATTCTCGTGAAATTGAAGTCCCATTTTCATAATTTTCGCGGAAAGACCCCCATCAGTCTTAATCCTGTGTGCTTCTTTAAAACGCAAATTCTCCAAAAGTGGTGCATTTTCCAACGATCTAAAGGGCCTGGTCATGAAAATTTTTCCCGGGGGCCAGCCCCCGGACCCCCATTTTTCCTGGCTACGCTCGCATCGATTTTCAGCCCCCCCAATATCAATTTCGTTCCGACGGGCCTGTATTTCTTTTTGATTTCTGATGAAGCAAAAGTGAAATATTTGAGCAAATTCTACATTTTTGAGAAAATTCTTGTTACTTATATGGCAATTTAGGAAGCTCATGATTTATCACATTTCTTTTCTTTCTCTATAAATTTATCCATTTTAAACAGATAGACCATTAAACAATAATTGAATGCATAAAGTTATCAACAAATTAATTGCTAACATTTCAATCACCAGCAAACTCTTTAAAATGTCTTTCATCATTTAACAATTCTTGAAACTGTACAATTATCTTAGCCTCTTTTCACAAAATTTCTAACACATGACTCTCAACGAGAATTTTTTTTACATAAGTAAAACAAAGTTAGAACTTGTTTCTGCCATGGCTGTTATTGTTGGAGAAGTAATTTGGACACAACTTATAAGTCACAAAATGTAGAAAGAATATATTGATTTGCTCACCTTGTCAAGTATATATAATATATCACCTTCTTGAAAACTCAGTTCATCATCCTAGAAAATGAAAGGATACAAAATTTAATGCGAAAAGGGTTGCAGACAAATATGCAAGAGGATCTTATATATCAGAAATATCAAATATTGTACAACTTGTATTCTTAATCTTGAAAGCTATGCATTCAAATACAGAGGGCATTAAATAAACAATGGAAGACATGTTACCTGCTGTGCCGCATAATTGTACAATGCCCTCACAACTTGAACATGACCTATTCGAAAGAAAATTTTCAGAATTAGACTACTAGTAGAATATACTGGGTGCATCAAAATATCAACCCACTTTCATTGGTCACGATACACATGACAAATTTTGACAATTTTGGACATCCAGGATTTGACAATTTTTGTAATTCTTTTAGTCTTCTGTTTCCTAAACTAGCAAGTTCCTTCAAATTATTGTTTTTAAAAACATTGAAAACAATAAAAAGCGCTGATTACATTTTCTAAAGAGTTGACATGAATGGACCAAGAGAAAACTTTTCCATGGTGATTTGGAGTTGGAGAAATTAATTAGTTATAATCTGTTGCACAATTATTGGCTGAAAAACCAGCCTGTTGCAAAATTCTGGAGTAGTTGCAATAAAGTGTTGCACCAAGCCATGCCTTGTATCACAAATTCAAGAAGAGCTGTGTGCTTGACCTCATGGTGCTTCATTGTTTGACTTCTTAACTCTCTTGATACTGGAAAGGATACCTGGCACCCAGTCTTCAGAGTATGGCACTTTTCAATGAGATCTCCAGTGTGCAAGGAGAAATTTCTTTAGTTCTCTATCATTCATTTTGAATAGCCTATTGACATCTCAAGTGTGCAAGTGCCATACTCTGCACACGGGCCTGGTGCCAAAGTATAAATTCAATGAAATTACAAAAGGAAACATTTCTTTCTGCATCATAACACACGTACATACATATATATTCATCATACATGTTATATCTCTCCCAACCCACTAGATTTGAACTGTTAAATCAACCTTGCAAAATAAAAGTGGGTAATTGAAATAGATGCCTTGCTAGAGAAACTCTGTGATTCACCATTTTTCCAAAGTTTATTCAATTTTTTACGCTGACTCAACTGTCTGTCATTGACATTTCATTGGTCTTTATTTTACATTACAATCTCATTTCGTCATCACCCCTCTATAAAATAAAAGAGTAAAATCTTTGGAATTTCATCTTTTTGACTGTCGAAAATGGATGATCCATTTAAAAAGTTATTATGCCACGATAATTCATAAAACAGAACCAGATCATTTCCCAATCAAAATGAAAATGATTTACTAGGCCTACCTGGTCTTGAAGGAGGTGGTGGGGCAGGGCGTGATGGCTTCGACATGTCGCTTCCCGATGTTCTTTGGTACTCTACTGCGTTGAAGATATGCTTGAAGTGATCTTCTTGCAATTATGGGAACTTGCAATGCTATTTGATGACTACCATCCAGGAAGTCAATCTTTTCTTCACGCCTTTTTATGTGCGGATGATTTCGGAAATGGATGATGCCTTTGAGTTACTCAACCCGGAAGAACAACAACACAGTCTGCCTCGTATTCGAAAACGAAAACATCGAAATGAGACATCGGTGTTTGATTGACGTGAAAAACAAAAGGGATTACAAAACAAAGGAAGATTTTGTAACGATAAACAAGGCTGAAGACAAATAGATTTGACAAAGAAGGGCAGATTTTGGAATACAATAACATGAGTTTATTTTGTTGACACCTCGATTCAAAGCGATTAGCGATTGCAGACAAAGGAAATTCTCTCAAGCAGCAATTCAAAACAAACAAAACCACAAAAAGTTTTCTTTGAAACCCAGGTAGCTAGCTCGCTCGTTGTGCATTCCAGAAACTTTTTTTAAGGGCAAACATGAGCATAGATCGAAAGAAGAAGGATGCATCTACACATCTNTTGGAATAAAATAACTTGCGTTTATTTTGTTGACACCTCGATTCAAAGCGATTAGCGATTGCAGACAAAGGAAATTCTCTCAAGCAGCAATTCAAAACAAACAAAACCACAAAAAGTTTTCTTTGAAACCCAGGTAGCTAGCTCGCTCGTTGTGCATTCCAGAAACTTTTTTTAAGGGCAAACATGAGCATAGATCGAAAGAAGAAGGATGCATCTACACATCTGCCGCGGGCATTTTATTTGTTTGGTTCAAAAACCGTTTAGGAGGCGATTCAATTCTCTTATTTTTTGGGTGTTATCAAAACATTTACTGCTCAGCTTTTGGACGAAAGGAATAAAATGCCCGCGGCAGATGTGTAGATATATCCTTCTTCTTTCGATATATGCTCATATTTGCCCTTAAAAATAATTTCTTGAATGCACGGCGAGCGAGCTAGCTTCCTAGGTTTCAGAGAACTTTTGCGGCTTTGTTTGTTTTGAATTACTGGTTGAGATAATTTCTTTTGTCTGTGATCGCTAATCGCTTTGAATTGACGTGTCAGCAAAAGCTACTCGTGCTATTGTATTACAAAATCTGCCCTTGTTGATTTGACAGCCTTAACGATAGATTTCACACTTTCAATGCAGCCAACCATAATGACTTGCTCTGTTCTTCGTTGATGATACCGACTGCCCCTATTGTCTAAGCATTTTGTTGTGCAGGTAAAGTTCAAAGCAGATCAACATTGCGTGAGAATCTCTTTGTTTCCTTGCTAATCCTTGCTTGGATTGTGGTGATGAGACTCCACCCATATTTATTTGAGTTTGATTGAGTCTATGATTGAGTGCGCTCAGTGTTGTGAAATCTATTCTTCAGGAAACCAAATCGTTTTCAATAGATTTCACACATGTGAGGAAAACATTCTGATCAGATGCGTTGAAGGTGTGACATCTATTCTTGAGGCTGTCAAATCGCTTTGTTTTAAACAGAGCTGTATCCTGTGTTTTATACATTTATCCTTTCTCCTTGACTGTAAACAAAGCAGACAGCAAAAGCAAGCCTGAAACCGAAACCTTGGTGGCCAATTCACTTGTTGTGCAATTGCATGCGTAAATGGGCAGTTGGGAAATGACGCGAGTTAGATTGAAAATGGAAGGATTTGCGGCCTCGTTTCATTTAAGTCACTCAAAAATTTAGCATTGAATTTTTCTTAAGTATGCACAAAATACACACATAAGAAGTGTAATGTCAGTTGTTTAGCTTCTGAAGTGAGAACAATAAAATCCAGATGCAAATAAGTTTAGACTTCTATTTTCGATTTGAATTCAAATCCCCCCCTCACAAAATCCTATTGAATGGAAATCCAAAATCATAAAGCAACAATGTTTATTTTTCTGCTGATTATTCGGCATGGCAAAGCTTTTCATTGAGAAAAATATTTTACAAAATCTGATCCTGTTATTGTTTGATAACTGGCGTTGGTATTGAAGCAAAGCCAAGCAAAGCCGATTTCTCTGCTGTCATCAATATTCTTGAGCGGGAAATTGGTCACCCATGAGATGACCGACGTATGTTTATGGAAAAGCACAGCAGGGTTCCGACAAAATTGTATCATGGCTCCATACAAGATTTCACAGGCGACTTGAAAAAGTCTGAGCAAGAAAAAAGCGTAGGAATTAAATCTTTGATAAATATTGCACGATTGGTTGATGCAATTTTCATTGCCTTGGTAGCTTACAAGAAACTTCAATTATTTTACTGAAAATGTTTATAGGCAATCGTCGATATCTTAATCATTTTCAGAATTTTAATAGCGTCTTTTTGGTTTGAACAAATTTTCCTGTTTTATGTCATCAAATTGCCAAATCATAAACCACAAAAGCTAGGGTCTACTGGGGAAAAATAGGTAGGATGGGGTAAATGTGTATTGTTGATTGCTGAAAAACAGTAGATCAGGATCAAAGTTTATAAGAATCTGAAAATGGTTTGGGAGCTGCAGGCACCAAGCGAATAAAAACTCGTACTTACTCAGTACGTAACAGCATCATAACAACATAATCACAATTTATAGGGGGCCACCAAAGGGGGCCGCGGTTAAAACATAATGACAATATTATAATAAATAAAAAAGACATATTTACAATATTAAATAAGAAAACCAAAAGCTATTTGCAGCGTGATCTACATTTAAAAGTAGGCAGAGAGGGGGGCTTGACCTCAGGCTCTAATTTATTCCAAACACTTGATCCACGAAACGAAAATGCTTTTGGCCGTTGCTCGTTTTCATTCGTGGAGCAAGCAAGTCAGTCTTAGACATGTTGAACCGAAAAAAGGTTTCAGCATTTGAAAAATTATCGAATTGGAAAATTAAATTATAAAGTTGGATTTCTTGTCAAGGTGTTGCATCAAAAATCATATTAGATCTATTATCCTATCAACGTCTTTTAATTGGCGAATTGTGGATTTGCATCAGCATACTACGAAAATGAAAATGATTTTATTCAGAACAATCTTTTGTTCTTTCGAATTCGATAGTATGGTAGAAATTAATTTGCTAATCATGTGCGAAAGGTAAGCAGATGTGAAATCGTAAAATTAGAAATCCTGGACAGGGCTCGCTTTCACTGTGAGATTACGATGTCTTCTTAAGCATATGATTTTGAAATATGAGTTTTCAAGCTGTTGTTATTTCAAAGTTCCTCTCGTTATTTACATTATTGTCGTAAATATTGCAAAAACAGGAAAACAAATTTTGAGAATTGTTCTCATTCACACTTTAGTAAAATGGACCTAGAATGTTACAATAGGTTCAGCTTGTTTTGATTGACACCCAAGCATAAGCAATAAGCGATTGCAGACAATAGGAATTCTATGATTTGTAGGTCAAGTCATAAAGAAAACAAAGCAAGCCGCAAGAGTTGCTCTGAAACCCAGGTAGCTAGCAGGCTCGTTGTGCATCCCAGACATGGATTTTAAAAGTAGAAATGAGCATATATCGATAGGAGAAGGATATATCTAAACATCTACCACGGGTATTTTAATTGTTTGGTTCAGNTGTTACAATAGGTTCAGCTTGCTTTGATTGACACCCAAGCATAAGCAATAAGCGATTGCAGACAATAGGAATTCTATGATTTGTAGGTCAAGTCATAAAGAAAACAAAGCAAGCCGCAAGAGTTGCTCTGAAACCCAGGTAGCTAGCAGGCTCGTTGTGCATCCCAGACATGGATTTTAAAAGTAGAAATGAGCATATATCGATAGGAGAAGGATATATCTAAACATCTACCACGGGTATTTTAATTGTTTGGTTCAGAAGCTGAGCAGCAAGTGTTTCAACCACACCAAAAATACAAGAATTGAGTCACCTATCAATCGGCTTCTGAACCAAACAAATGTTTGCCAAATGAGGCAAATGTTAACCTATCCTTCTTCTGTCGATATATGCTCATATTTGATCTTTCACCAACATTGCTCATGTTTGCTGTTAAACCACCAGTTCTGGAGTGCACAAGGAGAGAACTTGCCACATGTGTTTCTGCAGCTTGCTGTGTTTTGTGTGACTTGCCGACTGGGTATATAATTCCTGTTGCATCGCTGATTGCCTTTTCTTGGGTGTCAATCAAAGGCAGTAAATCATATTGTAACATTATCTGTCATTGTTTCCCGGTAGTGTCTTGAGCATAGGTTCCAAATTTTTAAAAAGACTGGTGTAAAATTGAGTGATCTATTTCTTTGAACTGAATGACTTCAAAGAAACGTTAACTAATTCTCTATAATTCTACCGTTGGAATTTTCTAAAGTCTTCAACATTTTCAGAATTAGAGTGTTTTTCTTCTTTTCCAAGAATTCAAGAAAAATTTTCAAAAAAACTTAAAACCATCGTAATTTCTAAAATTCTTGACGTAACGTGAAATAACTTCCAAGAAAACCATAATTTATGAATCCCTACAATATGGTATCAAGCAAAAGTCTGTCACTCATCTCGTTTATGATTTAGAAATTTGATGACGTCACATCCTCAAATGAGTAGAAATGTAGGATACGCTGTAATTTCCAAAAATATTCAAAATTTCTGAAAAGTCCAACGGTAGAATTATAGATAAGTATATAAAGTTTCTTTCAAGCCATTCAATCAGCAGAAATATATAATTGAATTTTACACCCAACTTTTTACGCTGAGATAAAGATTTGGAACCTATGCTAGTGTCTTGTAATTACTCGTTAATATACTTCTGCAATTTCGACAATGATCATACAGCTCCTGAGGCATGTTTTACATGTTTCAAATAACTGAAACAGTATTTTCTCTTCTACTCACACTCGTCCTGGAAATCATATCTTTCAGTTTACTTCTGAAATCTTTTCTCTTTAGCAGATATAGAAATGAATTGAATATCGGATGTAATGTTGCTACAGTCATACAAACACGTCGCAGCCATGGTATAGGTTCATCTCTTCCTGTAAGAGCGCTCATGTAATAAGCCGTCAATGGAAACCATGTAATAATGTAAACAACAACAACCAAAATACACATGTTTCCTCTTTTTAATTTCACCTTGTTGTGCATATTCCTGGACATGATTTTAGCTTGCTCAGTGGCGACAACTTGGCTTGGGGGCAAATTCTCAAGTGTCTGAAGACTGATATTCATCAGTGGCAAAGCCTTTTTCTTTGGTCCTGGATTGC
>REGL01000087.1:388949-400871 GCA_004194395.1 Aurelia aurita complex sp. Pacific | reverse complement strand
GGTTGCTGTAGTGAATCAAAAATTGACGCCTTGCAAAAGATCCAAAATAGAGCTGCAAGAATTGTAACGAGCAGCCGATACGATGCTTCTGCTGCTCCGATAATTGAGAATCTTGGCTGGTCAAATATCAGAAATCTTGTAAGAAAAGAGACAGCCACGCTAACTTATAAATCTTTGAATTCGCTTGCCCCAGACTACTTGAACAAATTATTCATAAAATGTTCGGACGGTAGAGAGCGGCTTCTGCGCTCATCAGGAACTGATCTTAAGATAACGTTCCTAAAAACTAACAATGGCCAAAAGGCTTTTCTTATCGCGGTGCGAAACAGTGGAACAACCTAGAAAGAGAGACAAAATTGGCACCCTCCCTAAAAATATAGACAGGGACAACTTTTATTTTATTAAGTAGTCTTAGTTTTGTATAATATTGTAAATTAGGCATGTAAATTTCTTTTGTTCTTAGTTTTAGTGGTTAGGTTTTTTCTTTTTGTTGAAACAGGTCAGGTTGAAAAACATATTTATATATGAATCCTATTAACCCGTATAAATATTGTAAAATGAAATGAAATGAAAATGAAGGTACCTGGGGATGTGCCACTAGCAAGGGTATACTTTTTCGGACTTCTAGTCTGGCCAAGGGTATACTTTTTTGCAATTTTGGCCTACGAAGGTCTAGCCAAGGGTATCATTTTGACAATGTCTAGCGAACGGTCATAATATCATATTTGGTACACAAACTTGACAATATTGGTTCAGGAAATGGTCAAAATTGATCTAGCCAAGGGTACCATTTTCGTAAAAATTAGTCTAGCGAACGGTACCATTTTGAATATGCCAGTAAAGAGCCCTAGATGACAATGGTTCTTTAGAATTCAGAAAGGTTCCTATAAACAATTCTAGTATTCAAAAGGCACTCCGCAAGAGCTGCAGGAGCCCGGAATGTTGCAGTGCGAGCGAAGCGAGCGCTTTAACTTCCCAGTTTTAGTA
This sequence comes from Aurelia aurita complex sp. Pacific, assembly GCA_004194395.1. Taxonomy (NCBI): domain Eukaryota; kingdom Metazoa; phylum Cnidaria; class Scyphozoa; order Semaeostomeae; family Ulmaridae; genus Aurelia; species Aurelia aurita complex sp. Pacific. Next base: position 399,884 of record REGL01000087.1, on the reverse strand, counting down.
TAAACGAAGATAAAGCATTTTTCCTAACTCTGATGGTAAGTGAAAATTTCCTTTGCAGTTATGATTTTTGGATCTTTAATATTTAAGTTCGGTTATATTACAGGAAAAATCTTGCTTTGAGCAAATAAATGTTATTTGTCCTTCAAGTAGATGCTTCTACAGAAAAGGAAAAGGCTCTTATTTATCAAAGAAGTTAATAAGAGACCTTCGTTTTCTTATATTATATATCTGTATGTTAATGGCCTCAGGGTAGACATTGCTTTTTGCTCCTTGGGGTATCGTTGTAGTAGCATTGTAGAGTAATTCTGTAAGTAGTGTAGGGTAGCTCATATTGTAGAGTAATTCTGTAAGTAGTGTAGTGTAGCTCGTAATAAATATTGTAACTTTTTATTGGAATATATAAAAAAAGAAGTTATTAGCACAATCGTCACGTTTACTACATGTGCCCTCGTGAAAATTTCAATACAACATAACTCAAATACTTTCTGAATAATGTGATACAAGGGACAAAGTGAAAAGATGCAAATGATTCCTTGGTAGCTCAAATTGTAGAGTAATTCTGTAAGTAGTGTAGTGTAGCTCGTAATATATATTGTAACTTTTTATTGGAATATATAAACAAAAGTAGTTATTAGCACAATCATCACGTTTACTACATGTGCCCTCGTGAAAATTTCAAAACGACATTACTCAAATACTTTCTGAATAATGTGATACAAGGGACAAAGTGAAAAGATGCAAATGACTTCCTTGGCTATAAAAGATCGTTGCTTCTTAATCTCTTAGCAATCTTAGAGCTGAGTTTCTTATAAAGAGTTCCTTATAACAAAATACGTGTGTTATGATAATGAGTGCTAAGTACATGGACAGGTAAATATCAGGGTGGTGTAATTCAATCTTTTCTAAACTAAACTGAGACAACAATCAGAAGTCAAATTTACACATGTTGATTATGACTGGAGAATTAAGTACATGCAAATCTAGCGTGGGTACCAGAGGCTGAAAAACATTTACACGAAGGAAATTTTCTCTTTATTGCTTTTTCATGCAACTTATATTGGTTCTGGTACCCAGGTCAATGCTGAAGGGAACGTAAGCATGTAAAAGTGGCTCAAGCCACTTGTGGTCAAATTCTAGCCAATCAGATATCAGTATTTCCTGTTGATGAAAATCAGTTACCCAAATATGGTGCGGCCAATTGTCACGGTCTTTTGTCTTTGCACCATTAAAGGGAATCTAAGCGTATATAAGCCCTTGATAAAAATAGCTACGCGAAGACAGTAGGCTATCGCACGTGCCGCACCATATTTGGGTAACTGATCTATGTCAACAGCAAATACTGATATCTGATAGGCTAGATTTTGATCGCAAGTGGCTTGAGCCACTTTTATATGCTTACATTCCCTTTAATATTGCACGGCAAAATACGCTTAGATTCCCTTTAATGCGACGTTTAACGATGTATCCATTTGCTGAATGTTAGTGCACCCAAATTCATTTTTGCGAGTGGGTTAGTCCAATGTCATGCAACTGTATTCGACACATGGCAAATTCTACGTTTGATCCTAATCTACAATGAATTAGAATAAACTAAAATAATCTAGACCAGACAAAACCAAGCTAAGCTAACTAAATAGTTAACTCACTTGAATCTGACAACCAAATGTGTTGAAGATATTGAATTTCTTTTGGAAGATCTTCAAGGAATCAACTAAACTCAAAAATAGTACTTTGCACCATCTCGAAAGGCTTTTTATGACCTGAACTTAGATTGTCAAAGAAGACAAGGAAGCGGCAAAGATGTTTATATAGGCATTAATAGAATGTTATCAAAATCTAATGCCACACTCGTCAAGAATCAAGCCAATGTTTTCTGCACATATTTTATGCCTTTCTTGCATGTTAGAAGAAACGAAAATCTAGCTTGCTAATCGACCTTATGCTGAAACTGGACTAGTTGCATGATGAAGAATCTTGGTTTGTAAACAACAAGTCTACTGGACTTTATCATACTCTATTTAATTATATTTGTGCTTATTTCAATTCGCATCAAAGTGCTGATACCTTACTTTATTTACTTGTTGATCATTGTACAATTGCACTACACGCAACAAGAAGATTTTTAGTCTATTTAATGAAACTTAATATAAATTACCTTACCTTACCTAAAATCTTCAATTTTCAGCAGCCTATAAAGACCTTTCAGGCTGGTCAGTAACGAAATGTTATTGAATCTTTTATCGAGAATCTCAGAATCTTATAAAGACAGAAATCAGGCTTACCTTTATTTCTCCTGAGATGTCTGTATACAACACAATAAAAAGTGAGAATATTTCATATGTTCGCTGTCAGTATTAATTATATTGAGATTGGTATGCAGTTGTTGACTTGTGCTTACCCCCGTCTTAAATGTATAACATACCACCTTGTTTTGTTTCATGCAGACACAAGCAATGTTTGCCCGGGTCGCTACAAATATACGATTCATCTGTAACTGAATAATAATCAAACAGATTAGCCCCCGCCCTTGTGGAATCCGACCGGTATCGATAAATTTATTTTTACTTCAATTCGAAATCTTCTTTCGAAATCTACTTGCATAATTAAAGTTGTCTCCAGCAGAATTTTATAGTCGTTGCAAATTCATACAGGAGGAGAAACTGGTTTATTTTCCCATCAATATAAAGTGATCTTAGCGGTACTTTTAAAATAATATTTCATTACAATGAAAGGATCTACATTTCTGCAAAACGAAGACGATTTCATTGCAAAGAGCTAATGAATTGTTGGTCAAGCTGCAAGGATTTCCGACCAACACACAGGGATGACAAATCAATAATTTATGCAGTGATTTTTGCTGAGATGTTTTTGAATCGTTGCTTCCTTTTGAGAAGCATCGAGGTAGCAATTTTAACAACAGAAGATGCTCCTTTTTACATTCCTTGTTCAGCTGTATTTGAGCTATTGCTTTCTCTTGAAATGTTATAAGCACCGAGGTGGCATTTTTAGCAACAGAAGATGCTCCCATTTCAGTTGAAACAAGAAAATAATATGACCTAGTGCATGCTTTTATCACATTTCCTGGTTGATTGATAGGCAATAGAACATTCTTTGTTCAGCTGTATTTAAGTAGTTGCTTTCTTTTGAAATGTTATAAGCATCGAGGTGGCATTTTTAACAACAGAAGATGCTCCTTTTTCAGTTGAAACAAGAAAATAATATGACCTAGTGCATGCTTTTATCACATTTCCTGGTTGATTGATTGACGGATTGATTCTTGTGTAAGATAGGTAGTAGAATATTCCTTGTTCAGCTGTATTTGAGTTATTGCTTTCGCTTTCTTTTGAAATGTTAGAAGCATCGAGGTGGCATTTTAAACAACAGAGATGCTCCTTTTCATTTAAAACTAATAGATGACACTAATAGATGATGATAGAAGATGCTTGCGGTGACGAATGAATGAATAAGTTTGAAGGCAGAAACACCGCAATACAGCTAAAACAACAGCAAATTATTGAATTTATTCAATGCCAATATTTCGTCCTGCATGCAGGATTTCTTCAGGGCTGTAATGTGACCTATGCATTCGACCTTCGACCTTCATAGACCTTTTAGCTATTCTCAAATAGAATCAGAATCGAACGATATTTGGATACTTTTTGTAGAATTTTCGAATGTGCACAAAACTGATAGAAGCTCTAAAGCCACTCAATCGAACCTCTGGTGTGAAATGTATAGAAATATTGTTGGATCCAGGCTCTTTTGGAGAATAGCTCCCGGCTTGCTTGCATGTTTAAATCGTATGAGCAGTGAAGTAGCATTTCAACCACACGAGATGCCCTTTCTTATTCAAAACTAATAGATGACACGTTATTTTGAAGCCAACTCACATGTGTTTGCGAAAAATAGGGTTGTTGAAAGAAGATATGAGTACATATCGAAAAGAGGAAGATTGATTTAAACCATAATGTCTAAACAAATCTATGGCAAACAAAGAAATTTATTGGCTGATTAATCGAGCCATGATTTTAAACGAAGCAGACTGTAGAAGATAGCCTGCAAATTAGGTGCCTAACTCGCATATTTTGCGTACATTTTTTGCGTTCGGAGAAGGCATAAGTATACATTGAAAGAACAAGGGTTGATCTAAACAAAACAAAGCGATGGCGAAGGAGCACACATGGCTAATTAACCGAACTGTGGTTTTAAACAGAGCCGGCTGTAGAAAGCAGCCTAATCCATAGGTGCCTAACTCAGACATTGTATGTATGAAAAGGGGTTGTTAAGAGGAAATATGAGTATATATTGAAAGAAGAAGGATTGATATAACAATGCTATGGTTAACAAAGAAATGTATACCGCTGATTAATCGAACTGTCATTTTGAATAAAGCAGACAGTAGAAAACAGCCTTATACTAATATGCCCAACTCATACGTTGTACGTATGAAAATGGGGATATTTTCTAATTCATTTCATTCAACCGAAATTATTTAGTATCTAATTACAGTAAGAGTCTTTCATGACAGTAATACTAGACAGTTTAGCAAGTTTGTGAAAAGACGAGTGCATGACAAACAAGTAATACGATAAATAAGCAAAGCAAAAAATTCCACAAGATGCATTACCTAGCATATTCTCAAATTTTACACTATATTGCTGTGCCTAACTTGGTTTGATCATTATAGTAGCCTGTCAGGACTTATCATTATGGACTGGTAAATCGAGTGTCTAAAATCTATCAAAACAGAATCAACATCCACAACTTGATATTGCCACTGCTCTAAAATCTTATGGGAGGGATGGGGAGGGGTTTCTGATCAGCAAACGAGCTATCGACGTGTGACCTTTAGACTCCTGTACAGACTATCTATACTGTCACTAATTCACGTGCCAGAACATAACTTAAAATCACTGGCACGCTTGTATACACGACTCTATTGTAACCTACTTAAGACTCTATTCTTTTTTCCCTCTCTTGAGACTAAATGAATTCAGTTGTTAAGAGAAGATACGAGTATATACTAAAAGAAGAAGGATTTATTTGAACAAAGCAATGAAAAATAAAGCAAACAGTAGAAAACAGTCTTAAACTTAGGTGCCTAAGTAACACCATCTACATGCGATAATGCAGTCGTCAAGAGAAGACACGAGCAAACGTATCTTAGCATCCGGCTTGATAGCTTTATAATTCAGAAGCTAAGCATCAAAACAATGAAATCTAATAACAATGAAATTAAGTGGAGCCAAACTTGAACTCTTGTCATGCATCTAAACTAGAATTGAGTAAAAGTTATTAAGCGGGGTCTAAGGTTCATGGACGCATACACTTTGAATGAGGCAACACAAGTGAGGGATACAAGATTTCTTCATGGATGCATCTAACACCTTTTCTCACAACAGGTGCGTTACATCGGATACTAGATGACAACTCCACAATGGTTTGTTGGTAAAGGTAGCAATCATAACTCGAATCCGGACCACAATTAAAAGCAAATGATTTACAAAATGTTTCAGAGTACACACATCGATCTCTGCAGATTTCAATTATATGGGCCTGCAGCTTTTTAAATGGGGAGCAATTTGTGAAATTAAATTGTTCTTGTTGGTAACCTTTTTCGATAAATGGTGTGTCGCAGCCTCCCTCTGATCTTCCGATGATAGCAATTGCTGAGAGCAATGGGATAACCGTGAATAGCTTCATGACAGTTACCATCTTCTCAAAGTTGTTTCTTCAAATCTCCAATTTCAAATGTAGAAGCCAAAGCAGTTGGAGAAAAAGATGCAACAGTGCCTTCGCCTCTTCAGAGTTTCAAAAATTGCGAGAAAATGCAGGTCCCTTCCAAGGTGAATCACAAAGTTGACAAACTTGAGAGTTTCAGAAAAAATACCTCAGAACATCAGAAAACACTCCAGGGTTTCAAAAATGTCCACAAAATGATGAGTTGTCAAACGATTAGTATTTCAGAAGGCCTCTTCTTTTTCCACTGTTAGAAAACCTTCCACTTTTAATGCCCAGTTTTGCTTCCAATTTAAATTCCAACGTCCGGATTCCTTTCTCAACGTAGATAGAACGTCACGATTCCCTTGATGTAACTGCCGTAATCATCATTGTAAACAGTTTTTATCTTTAAGCTTGATTTTGAGCCAATTCTTAGCCAAGAAGGTTCTGTCAGTGTTTTTTAACTTTTATAGGTATTTTCCAATCTTCTCTCAAACTTTCTCATTCGTGTCTGTTCTCTACGATATCTGTATGATGTTCGATGTTTCATAAACATGCTTTCGCATCATTTCGTTTCCTCATCTGACTCAAAGAAAACATCCCTTGACAGCTGGATAATTTGACGTGCAAAATTGTGTAGCTTTCTAAATCTTTCGGCTGTTTAATCTTTTCCTGTTTCTGGTGATATATTCTCCTATGAAGGATTGATCTTTTGTCAGAAATATTCAGTACCTCTTGCTTCTGGTGTCTTTTACTTCTGGTGTCTCTTGCTACATCCCATTCTTCAGTTCATCTGCCAAAAATGCACAATTAAATGCAGTTGCAGAAAATGATAGTTAGTTAATAGTACTCCATTTCTTTTTTTCACAAAAACACGCGTGTTTGACAGCATATCAATACATTCGCCCCAATGTTTCTTGCTTTAAAATGCAGCTGGAGAATGCTTCATTTCAAGCCAAGAATCCCTTTGACAAAAATTCTGATAAAAATTGAGAAGAAAAAGTTGTAACTACAATTTCGAGAATCATCAAACCTTCTTCACTCAAGGACCTCAAGCTAAATAAAGAACAGCACCTTTTTATTCTGAAATTTTAGATGAAAATTTGAGAATGACGCCGAATCTAAAAATTATGTAGATATAAAGCAATCTTAAAGGTAATTTTGACGTAAAATTTTCCCTAAGTTTGCTGAAGTAATTGATTAAGACCATATAAATTCTATGATTAAGACTGTTTTTCCCTGTAAAATTTAAAACCATCGCAAACTAATTTCTTCTGCTTCGAATTATGCAAGGACAAGGTTTGCTAATAAAGGCAGAATGTAAACAAAAACCAGCTGCGGTTTCTTCATTTTGCAATCTACTTTCTACAGTCAAAATAATTGATGTTTAAATGACTTGGCATATTTGGATGTAACGTGCATTTTACGAGTCACAGTTGACGATCTCAACATTTCTAACAAAGAATGAAAGCTGCTTTCTGAAAACCATATTAAATTACAGTTTGAGATGCAATGCAATGAGAAGAGAGCTTTTTGATCAATGACTTTTGCAATAAATTCAAAATTGGAAGGGAAAATGTGAATAAAAATCCACCGATTACAAAAGATTTGGGATTGGCGCAAATTTAAGCTAAAAGCGATCAATTAACCCAAAATTAGGAAGAAAAGCGTCAAAGCAAATTTACAGATTACATTAGACTTGGGATCTGCATAAAATTTGAACTAAAATTATCTAAATTAAAGCGAGCGAACATAAGGATGTAAAAATATTGACCATTGAAAACTCAAACTTTGAGCGAATACTGGATGGTAAATTAGCCAGTCGTCAGAGGTTTCGCACTCGTTTTAGCACAAATGAAATCTTCATTGTTGAAAGGCGACACCACCTGAAAGAGGAGTGTGGTAAAACGCGCTATTATGCTCGGCCGGGGGTTTCCACCCGTTAATATTGATATGGTTTGGGATAAAAATTGAGTAAACTCAAATTTGTGTATTTTACTCGTAAAATTGTATGTTGACTCCACAAAATACGGGCAAAAACAACTAAAAAGCTAGCACTTATATTCTTTTCATTTGACTTCTAAATAAGCTCTCCTCCTTTAAAGCCCCCTTAGGAAGGCTTACGGCACTCGTTGCAAACGTTCGAATTTTCGAATTTGTCGATTCAGTACCAGGCATAGTTTGTTGCTGTGAAAAGAATAGATTTAGCATATTTTATCAATACGAAATCAGGTTGATAAATAAAGAACGCCATCAATTCTTCTCAAAATCTTGAAAAAATTTGACTACCACGCTTTTTGGAGAAAACGGGAACTGCTGTTTTTGAAGCAACAACTTAATTTGCCTTTCGTGTGCCATAAATCATCAACCATTTGTGAGCTCGACTCGAACAAGGTCGCAAACTCTAAGTTGAAGTCTATACCACGCAACTGCATAAAAGACGGGGAAATTGAAGTCAGAGACCTTTCACAGGAGCCACGCAAACGGGCATCATTATTTGGGGACCCCCTGCAGGAGTATGCTCTTCGCTAAACCTTGCTCCTTGTTTGGCGAGTAAAACACGAGCTACATTTGCAACGACATAAACAAAACTTTATAGGAAATGTAGAAACTTTTCATATCAGCCAGAAAATGACAGATCTTACAAGTTGTAATCATACTTCGTGGTAAAATACAATAAAAATATACAAAATTATTCACTAAAATGCCAATCTACAAGATATTTATGAAAAATGCAGGAAAATGCTAAGAATATGAATTTCAAAACGAATTAAGAAGCGATGAACACGCAAAGCAAGTGTCAACAACTTTAATTTCAGAAGAAGCTGTTTGCCCCTATCATGCGAAAGGGCCTTTACTTTGCTGAATACTTGAACTAGCCGTTACAGCATCGCTTTGTAGGCATAGAATTTACTAGCAAAGATTGACTGACCTAAGCATTTGTAACTACACTGGCCAATATTATATTTTGTTGAATACTTGAACTAGCTGCTACAGTATCGTTTTGTAGGCATAGAATTTACTAGCAAAGATTGACTGACCTAAGCATTTGCAACTACACTGGCCAATATTCTACCCCATATTTGAAAGGCATGGAGAGAGAGCCAAAAACGACATACAATGCTTGCTATAAATTCTTGGAACACTTTGGCCATTTCATGAAATATACATACACCTCTCAGTAAATTCATCCACGGAAATTAGCTAAAATATTTCACCACAAAAACGTAATACCCAAATTCATACCCCACTAACGGTTACAAGTTAAAGCAGCTTAAACTAAGTAAACCATGTTATCAAATACAGCAAGGCCCCGCATTTAAGAAACCATTGTTTCACACATCAGCCTAAAATGTTTCTAATGTCTGTGGTACTCTTTTTTCATTTTTAAGGCTGAAAGTTTCTTAAGTTTGTAATGTTTCTTACGAATATCCCCAGGCAAATACATTGCAACAGAATTAGATTTTTTTATAGATATGGTATAATAGCCATGTGTCTATGCTATCAATGTTGTCAAGAAAATAGATTAAAATTTTTTGGTTAAAGTTGTGAGAGAACTACTGTACAGAACTGTTAACATTAAGATCTGCTAACAAGTTGTTTCATTTCTATTTTATCGATCCTTCATCTTGGGCGTGAGTCTCAACTGTTTCTAATAAGTAGGGATGCTAGTCACTTTTCAGTAGTATAAAAGTTTCTTTTCGGTGGTTTCTTAAATGTGGGGCCTTTCTGTATTGCATTCTAATTGGTCAATCCAAAAAATCACATTCATTTGATTGGTTGAAATTTAGCCTGGTTTGAATAAAACTGGAATCAATTGCGTCAATGTGAATAGGTTAGTTATCAGACTGTTACCCTTGCTGTTTTAGAATTCATTGCACCAAAACGATTCTCATTTCATCGTCACAGAAAAGCATTGTTTTGAAGAGGAAAATAGAGGCAAATAATTGCGAAGCGTAGCAAAAACAAGGCCAAATTAGCGAAAGGTCCAAGATTGTAGCGATTTTACACCATGCATTGTAGTCGTCAAAATTAAAGAATGAAAGCACATGTTCCAAATCTTTAAATGGGCGTAAAAATATGGGTGTAAAATTGTATGACCTATTTCTTCTGAATGAATGGCTTGAAAGAAACTTTAACTACTTATCTATAATTCTACCGTTGTACTTTTCAAAAACCTTGAATAATTTTCGAATTTTTATTTCGACTCATTTGAGGACGCGACGTCATCAAATTGCTAAATCACAAACCAGAAGAGTGACAGACTTTCGCTTGATATCATATTGTAGACATTCGTAAGCTACGGGTTTTCTAAGAAATTATTTTATGTTGCGTCAAACAGTTTAGAATTTACAATGGTTTTACTTTTTTCTTCAAAACCTTTCTTGAATTATTGAAAAAAATAAAAAAAATTTAATTCTAAGAATATTGAAGATTTAACGGTAGAATTATAGCAAAATAGCTAAAGTTTCTTTGAAGTCATTCAGTTCAAAGAAATAGGTCATTGAATTTTACACCAACCATTTTAAAGATTTGGAACTTATCAAAATCTAACATAACTCATTACTGCCCTGTTGTATTGTCTCTTCAATAACTGCTATGTTGTTGGCTGATATCAGATCATTTTCTTGTCTTTCAGAATGAGGAGGCAAACAGTGGCTTTGATGGCCCTAAACTGCACCAGGGATTCCTTTTAAGCCACTAAAACCACTCAATCCACCTAAGCTAGCAAATGTATCTTTCTCACTTTGCTTAAATTTTGCAATTTCTGCCACGGTTGATGAGTAACATTCCGCCGGTATGGCATCTGCAAAAAAGGAAACAACGGTTACTATTTTTTTACTCTTAAAAAATCATGGGTGGAAAAAATAGCGGACCGCGACACCAATGGTCCCAGAAATTTTTTCAGGTCTCCACAACAAGGGCAGATTTTGTAATACGATAGCATGAGTTGCTTTTGTTCACACCTCAATTCAAAGCGATTAGCGATTGCAGACAAAGGAAATTCTCTCAACCAGCAATTCAAAACAAACAAAGCCGCAAAAGTTTCTTTGAAACCCAGGTAGCTAGCTCGCTTGTTGTGCATTCCAGAAACTGTTTTTAAAGGCAAACATGAGCGTAGATCGAAAGAAGAAGGATGCATCTACACATCTGCCGCGGGCATTTTATTTGTTTGGTTCAAAAGCCGTTTAGGAGGCGATTCAATTCTCTTAT
>REGL01000087.1:338447-357856 GCA_004194395.1 Aurelia aurita complex sp. Pacific | reverse complement strand
AAAGCCCCCTAAAAAAAAAAACACAAAAGTACAGCTTTCCCCCGGGGGGGGGGGGGGGGGTATGTTGGTTGTATGGAGACTTGCCACTTTACGGGGCAATTATTTAAAAACATGCGGAATTATTGGTATCATTTTCAAACATTTTGTAGACTTATTGGTCCTGTTCTGGAGAACTGAAATCTTTCGCACGATTAATTTTGCGTTATCGCTAATTTCACCTGACATCTGTTTGTCATTTCAGTTCATTTCGAAAAATTCAAATACAAAGAGCTCCTAAATATGCTTGAAAATAAGAGAAGCATATCAGGTTCGATAATATTTACAATACTATTGCAACTAATCTAATAAAACTAATTTAAAGATTTTGATCAATGTGTTATTTCTCAAATTGACGTGCATTGCAGATGCATTCCACCACATACCATTGTTCTATATTTCTTGAGAATGTGTATATTTTGAGCAGACTTTCATTTCATTTGGAAGACCAATCCATATCTGAGGCCCCAATGTTCTTAGTCTATTTGTACCCAAATTCGTTTGATTAGGTCTGTGGTGTAACAAATCATGTGGATTTCTCTGAGAGCCACCCAGGTCATCTACTCTGAGAAAGATTTTAGTCAGTGAGTCAATAAGGAGACAGATGAACCTTCTCATTAATGCATTCAGAACCACAGACTTTAGTCAGTGAGTCAATAAGGAGATAGAGGAACAGTTACCTTCTCGTTGATGCATTCAGAACCAGGAGGACATTTACCAGCACCAGTTTTACATTCATTAATATCTCTACATTCTCCTTTGATCTTTTCAAAACCTTTCTTGCATTCACAAACGTATCCACCCTAAAATGATAAAATATAATGAATGAAAACTTCAGCGAGCTATCAGATTGGATTATCTCAAATCAATTGATAGTAAGAGGTGAGCCAATTGTATACACTAATTGAAAAATGGTACCGGATGAGTCAAAAAAGGCCCCGCGTTTGAAAGGCTATTGCTCTCTAAATATAAANGTCAGTGAGTCAATAAGGAGATAGAGGAACAGTTACCTTCTCGTTGATGCATTCAGAACCAGGAGGACATTTACCAGCACCAGTTTTACATTCATCAATATCTCTACATTCTCCTTTGATCTTTTCAAAACCTTTCTTGCATTCACAAACATATCCACCCTAAAGTGATAAAATATAATCAATGAAACCTTCAGCGAACTATCAGATTAGCTTATCTCAAATCAAATGATAGTAAGGGGCGAATCAGACAAATGTATACACTAATTGAAAAATGGTACCGGGTGAGTAAAGAAAAGGCCCGGCGTTTAAAAGGCTACTGCTCTCATAATATGCGAGCAATGACATTTTGTAATATCTGATGGATAGCCAGCATGATGTTCAAATATGTTTACAATTGCTCCTGGCTAAAATTGGTCACTCCGTTCAGAATTTACAAGGGATTTTCTGAAAAAGCCCCTTCGAGGAACCTTGCCAAAATCATGAACAAGTAGAAACGACGTGCCAAAATCACGAACAAGTTCCCCAAATATGTTTACCTTACAGCAATGATCTGAGCACGCTTAAGCGAGTGCTATCCTCTTGGGAGAAGGAAAGGGTCTTCTCGTGAGCCAGAAAAAGTTGTATTCTTTTTGAAAAATTGTATAGAAAATTCTATGCAACCAATTTGTAAACTTTAGTCTCATCATCTTATTGAGCCTTGTGTCATAATTTCAGGTGCATTTTCTTTTGAAATAAGGAATTAGCTGAAAGCCCACTTTCTTGATATGACCAAAACCTTTACGGCAAATAACCTGTTCGCGAAATGCCTGAAAAACGCCATGAAGCACTCGATCAAATCGTAAATAAACTTCTTACCTTTTCATGTCGTCTGCACATCGGAAAACTTTCGTGTTTATTTAAAAATTCATTTCCTATATCTCTAGAGAGAGATTACATGCCTGGTGTATTGTTCTGTACGAAAGATTCCCTACGATCTGATAGGGTGTTTTAGGCCCCTTTTCAGTCACTTAAAAACCAAAAATTGTTCGTAAAGTTGAATTTATGTATTTTTTAAGCTCATAAAAACGCGAGAAAAAATTACAAAAATTTTTCACTCTTTCGACTATCAAGCGATTTTGATTGATCCTAATCCATCCAGTATTTTTGGTACTACGATTTTCCAAACAACTGAACGTTTTCTGGCGCACCCTGTACGATCTCATCTTAGTATGATCTCATTTTGTTCTATATTTCTACCTGGTATCCGAAGGTAGTTTTAAGACGCTGAGAAGCTGAGCTTATCAAAGCAACATCCTGGTCCTTCCTCTCGATGTGACCACACCTCGTGATTCCCTTAGCCTGGAATTACATATAGTTAGCGACTCTCCTCACCCATGTAGCAGGTTCGGCAAGGTGGGGACTCGAACCATCAACCTTCAGATTGGTAGTCAAGCGTGTTACCATTGAACCATCCCCGCTCGTATGATCTCATCTCAGTAATTCACTTCATTTCATAGCTAAATCTAAACAATCCTTACCTTACTGTTGACACAGACAGTATTTGGCGGGCAAGAACTTTCAGCACTTGAACATTCATCGTAATCTTTGCATTCCTGTAGAATTGAATGATACTTTAAATCATACACGTATTTTTTTATAAAAAACCGCTCATAAGAAACGGCAGACTCAATTTTTCGAAAGTTAAGAAACAACCCTACCTGAATCGAAAAAGCTAAGAAACTTTTGTAATTTACAATCTTAATTTTCCTATCGCACTCAAAAATGTTTCGACAGTGTACAGTTATAGCAACTGATTGGACATTATTTTGAATGCGAATCATGTTATTTTCTTGTTTTGAGATCTTACTAAGTAATTTGGGAGCCCTTCAGACAAAACAAAATTAACTCTACACCTCCGACATTAAAGTATAAGAAACACATAAGAAACTTTTGGTAGCAAAATGGCCCAAAAATTTAAGAAACTGCCTACCAGCACCCGACCTTAGTTTCTAATGAAAAAATGAATGTAACTGAACTTGCAGCAATTTGAAATTTGTTTCGTAACGTCCTATCTTATTCAAGTTGATATTTTATCTCAAGAACTATGGCATAAAAAAGCTGCTGTTTGATCTCGATTATCGCATGCAACGTTATTTTCTATCTGCATTTGTTTCAAAATAGAAATAAACTTTTTTCTCTGCGAGTTTGTAAATCTCTTCTGCTTCTACAATTCACAAGTAACAATAGATTTGCTTTTTTCATGAGAAACTACGGTTCACTTGTGAAAGGTTTTGGATCTACAAGAATACTACAGGGCATCCCAAAAACCTTGTGCCCGGTTTATGTGGTTGCTGTGGAGGAGCTGTACCTTCCACGGTGCTGTTCTTCATAAATCTGCACATGATAGGCCTCAGCTTTGAGTTTGAGACCTTATTTGAGTCAATCTGACAAATTGTTGCCGATTTAGGGCAGATGAAAGGCAAAATAAGTGGTTGCTTCAAAAACAGCACTTCTGTCATTCTCCAGCAATACAAAATCAAGGAAAGTATGAAAGAAAGGGTTCCAGCGCTGTATTCAATATTGTTCTGTTTCTTTAAAAGGGTAAATAGTGTCGTTTACCTGTAAAACAACGCTGATAGCCCTTTTAAATAAAACAGTTGAGCAATTTCTTTCAAAATTTACGTGATTTTGACATTTTTCAAAGGATGTGCTGTTTTGAAACAAACACACCGACCACTAGCCAGACTGACTGACCTATGCAACTGTGTAACAAACGGCACAATTGAAGTCACAGGTCATCCATAGCAGACATCAACGGAGAAAAGAAGTGCGTCAATTAGACATACCTGTCGATGCGTTGCAGCATGCACGATGCCAATACCACGGAGCTTATTGCCTTTGTAACCTTCAGGACAAGGCCCACATTCGTAACCAGGATGCAGATTAATACATTTGGTCAGTGGTGAGCATGGGTTCATTTCACACTAGAAAAAGGTAAGTAAGGTTAAGAAGTAAACAAGCAACAACTTCATCTTTGTTTGCTAAAAATTTCGAGTTTCTTGAGGAAGACCAGGGCTTAAAACACTCAATTAACTGTATTCCTGAGAGATTTCTGAGGGATAACCAATGGTCAATGAATCAAAGTTTCGATAATATTTTTGATTTAAGTTAATAAAACAAAATTCAGCTTTAAAGGGGTCATCGCAATCGTCAAAACCTTTTGAAGAATTAAAGGTAAAATAAACAGATGCTCTGGCAAAATATTTTGCTA
The DNA here is from genome assembly GCA_004194395.1 of Aurelia aurita complex sp. Pacific. Classification (NCBI taxonomy): domain Eukaryota; kingdom Metazoa; phylum Cnidaria; class Scyphozoa; order Semaeostomeae; family Ulmaridae; genus Aurelia; species Aurelia aurita complex sp. Pacific. Next base: position 353,596 of record REGL01000087.1, on the reverse strand, counting down.
TTTTTCTGAATCAAAGCATTAGTCTACCGGGTGTCCCAAAATGATGTATTATTGTTTGATTGCTTATATGTCCATAACCAATGAACCGATTTTCAAAAACTTTATTTGTACGATTGCTGAAAAATTAAATTGTACTCGAGGATGTTGGTTTGTGGTTTAGGCCGATGTCTTCATGTCGAAAAGAAGATTGATAAACCTGCTCAAGTTCAAGCCTTAGAAGGCATGAAAAAGAAGCGCGCGGCCTATTTTTCCAGTCAACATTTTAGATGTGATGCAAAAGCCTGAACTTATATGTCGTTCAGAGAATATATGTCGTTCTGCAAATATGAAATCAGTTAATAATGAGTTCAGAGAATACGAATACTATTTCAGCCTTTTGTATCACATCTAAAATGTTGACTGGAAGAATAGGCCGATTCTTTCTCATGCCATCTAAGGCTTGAATTTGAGCAGGTTTCTCAATCTTCTTTTCGACATGAAAATACCGTGATAAATCCACAACCAACATCTTGAAATACAATTTAGCCTTTAGGCAATCAAATAAAACAAAGTTTTTGAAAATCGGTTCATTGGTTATGGACATGTAAGCAACCAAACAATAATACATCATTTTGGGACACCCGGTATGTCAGCCATAATGTTTGAGGTGTTCCTTGTCTCTATGATTAAAAATTCCTTTTATTTGTATACCTCATTTATGTCTTCACAATGTTGTCCATCTCCTTTGAACCCAGGTGGGCAGTTTCCACATTCATATCCTTTTTCATTTTCAAGAGCAGGAGTACATGTCACATTTGGCGCACAAGGATTTGATAAACAAGGATCTGGGAAAGATGCCTGGCCTGTAAATGAATGAAAAAATAAATGAATGAATAAATGAATGAATCAACAAACAAATGAATAGATATAAATTGATACATCTGTCACCAAAAAGTCGAGAACTTACAGGGTGTCCCAAAAAAATTGTGCCCCGTTTGCCTGAAGATTGCGACAAAACGGCAAAAGATTCTCGCCACATTTTTATATGATGTTGCTCTTCAGAGGCTCAAATAAAGTTTGCTGCCATTCTGGTAAAAATCCGTTGAAAAACGATGGAGCTATGACCATCAGAAGACCAAATTTGCCCGATGACTGAAACCAGCGGTCGGCCATTTTGTCTTACTATTTTGCAGCAATAAATAGCTTCATGGATGGAAAATGAAACAGCAACCTCCAATGTCATAGCTATCGTGAAACTTCCGATAATCCTCAGAGACTTCCACTATTTCTGATCTCACAGTAATTATTTCTTACCGCACGTGAAGTTAGTTATCGCTGAAAATAGTAAGACAAAATGGCCGACCGCTGGTTTCAGTCATCAGGCAAATTCAGTCTTCTGAAGGTCATATCTCCATCATATTTTAACGGATTTTGATGGGGATAGCAACAAACTTTATTTGAACATTTGAAGAGCAACATGATATAAAAGTTTGGCGTTAAGCTTTTATCGCTTTGTCGCAATCTTCAGGCAAACAGGGCACAACCTTTTTGGGACACCCTGTAGATATTTCTATATAATGATAAATCTGTTTTACTTTATTCATATAAAATATCACAATACATCTTGCATTCTACTCTTATTTCCTAATTACTATATAATACTACTGGGACAATACTATGGGGAGCGAAAGACAATGACTACCCCATGGCCAATATTCAAAGCGCCCAAACTTCTACTTTGACACTGAAATTTAAAGCAAGAACTGTATCAGTTTAGTATCACAATCATTTCATGCTGCACAAAGATTTGTGATGATTTTCAAACTTCGACCTAAGTTCTGAAAATCTGTGCGCCTGAAAATCTGTGGGCAATGAGCTCAAGAACAATTTACAGATACACTTAGTTTGAGATTGTTCAGTCATCGAGAATGGTCTTCAAGAAATTACTATGGACAGAAAATATAAATAGATCTACTTACAAACAGGACATGTTTCAAAAATCTTTCTTATTGCTCGGATGTCATTTTTCTGCAAGAAAAGTAAAATACGTTCACAGAAGGCAGTAAAATTGCAATTAAACTGAACATCAGGTGGAGTTCAATTTTGAGACCTCTGCGAAGGATAAAATTGCGCAGCAGGGGTAGTTTCGTTATTTAGAAAAAGGTGGTTTTGGCCACATCATATGACAAAGAAATGCACTCAAGAAGAGAAAAGATGGGCGAGAAAGGCTGAAAATGCAAAGGAAGAGAGCTCTATGGCTTTTCAAGGAAGGAGAAGAATCTTATTTATTCTATCTGTAATTTTTAGGATTTTCATTGTAATTTAACAACTATTGAAACTTTTAATGTAACTATAAACTGTATGCGCCGCAGAATATGGTATGTAATATAAGGGCGCAATATAAAATCGACTGTTTATCATCATTATCATAATTTGATCAACTGTCTCTTCTCCTCCCATTCTAGCCTGTTCTGTCTGTCAATTTTTGATGTCTTTTTGCATCAAACAAACTTGATAACATAGAGATAAATTTCAGAGCTATATAGCCTTTTGATACAATGCTTTCATCTTGATTTCATCGATGGTTCAAATTTTACTTGGAGAGTAGAAGGTCCTGGTATTAATACCACATTGCATGCCAATGCTTTACAACCACTTAGAGAACAACAAGTCATCCTCTTTTTTCTTTCAAGACGACTCAAATAACGTTGATTGTATTTTCAAACAGATATACCTGATATTTCAGTTCATCCTTGATGTCTTGTATAATGCTGATGATTGCCTTCAATGTTTGGTCGTCCATATGAAACGCAGCTGAAAGAGGAAATCAGAAGTTTAAATATAGAAGTTATCATTGAAAATGAACGAATTGCCTATGCAGATTGACATAGTTAAACCAGCTTTATTTAAACCAAACGAGGTTAAATTTAAAAAAATTTCAACAAATTTCAACCAATCAAATGAATTCAATTCGCTGGATTGACCAATCAGAATACACCATTAGATACCCTGGTTTAGTTTAAGCTGGTTTCACTTGTGCAAGTGTATCCAATAGAAGCAATCGAAGTGAATGAAAAATTTGGCAGAGAGATCTCATTTGCAAACAAACAAATAAAACCAAAACCAAAACCAAAACAACCAAACAAATGAAGAGATGCGAAGATCTTTCCCACAAAAGAGCCTGGAACAAGCATTATTTTTATACATTTTTATACGCGAGGTTCGATCGAGTGGCGTTAAGAGCTTCTATGTGCACATACTTTTAATTTCTAGTGAAAGAAGCTTTAACTTCATTCATTTGAATTTCTCGAAGCAACATGCATAAAAATATCGCTCAATCCAGACGCTGTTTTCAGCATAGCTAAAAGGTTTATTCACATCAAAATGTATACAAAAACAACGCACTTGATACAGCCGCTGCACATGCTTCGTTCGCTGTGACTTTCAATGTAGATGCTCCAACAATTAACAATAGTTTGACGAACAAGTCGATGATCTTGCATCTCAGCCGCATTCCTGCGATTCTGAAAAGAGAAATTAAACAAGATTTAAAAATTGCCATAACTAGATAATGAATAGTTAGCTTGATCAGTTAGGTTGTTCATGTAATCACAGAACACGGAGAATAAGTTGAAAATATTAATCCAGAATATACAGGGTGTCCCAAAAAAATGTGCCCCGTTTGACTGAAGATTGCAACAAAATAGCAAAACATTCTCGCAAAACTTTTGCTTAATGTTGCTCTTTAGATATTCAATTAAAGTTTGCTACCATCCCCACAAAAATCCGTTGAAAAATGATGAAGCTATGACCTTCAGCAGAAGAAAAATTTGCCCAATGACTGAAACCAGCGGTCAGCCATTTGGTCTTACTATTTTGCAGCGATAAATATCTTCGTGGATGGAAAATGAAACAGCAGCCTCCAATTTCATAGCTCTCGTGAAAATTCCGATTATCCTAAAAGAGTTCCACTATTTCTGACCTCACAGAAATTATTTCTTACCTCACGTGAATATACTTATCATTGCAAAATAGTAAGACAAAATGGCCGACCGCTGGTTTCAGTCATCAGGAAAATGTGGTCTTCTGAAGGTCATAGTTCCATCATTTTTCAACGGATTTTTACGGGGATGGCAGCAAAGTTTATTTGAACTGCCGAAGAGCAACATCATATAAAAGTCTGGCGAGAATCCTATGTCCTTTTGTTGCAATCTTTAGGCAAACGGGGCACAATATTTTTGGGACACCCTGTAAATGTTGCAGCTTGCATCTCAACTTAGGTCATACTTTCTAGGTACCATTTCTAAGGTAAATTTCTTAGATTCTTAGAAAGAATATGCTCGTATCAGCCTGTAAATGTTATCGTTTTAGGTTAGTATACCGCACATAAACCTATGTGAACCACATATCTTTCTTCAAAATACAAAGTTTTTCATCTCAAATTTTTAAGAAATAGGCTGTCAAAAAAAATGGATTCTAATTTCAATCTTTTAATCCTTGGTCACAACGCCGTCACGCGTTCAACTGATCAAGTGCGGTAATTTCATAATGCGGGAACTTTGTCGCATTAAGCGAAGACTTTAAGAGAAGACTTAAAATCGGCTGGGATTTTATAAAATCTTGTAATAAATGATTTAAGCTGCACTACGATATGTCTGCTAAGCTGCGACTGGACTTGCCCAAGTCGCCTCGTAAGGAAGGAAGGAAGGAAGGGCACCATGTTTGTTCTTCTTCTGTATTCATCTGCTCTCCAGAAGAAGAACAAACATGGTGCTTTCAACATTTAATTGATTCTAAGCATGCTTTAGTCAACAAATGACTGGAGGTATGTTGCGAAGATCGTTGATTTTGGGCATTAGGCCACAACGGACAAAAACTAATAAGGAACGCCAACATTTGATCTAAGCTATTAATAGAAAAGCAATGGATGATGATGAACAAACTTGATGATTGCATAAATCTGGCCTAATCACAAGTGAAGTTGTTTGAGGTATGAACACATTTTAACATCAGCAAGACATCAAAACACTGGGATTAGGAGAATTAGTTTATCGCGTGCTCCTACTTAAGTTACAATGTTCACAGGACTGATCAAAGTTTGGTAACGAGAAATCTTGATTTCATAGGAAAATTTTTCAAAAATCTTGCCATCTTTCTGCACCATTATTGAGCCATCCCCGCTAGAGAAACACTTGACCTGACACATCAAAGAAGGTATCAAACAACTTTAAACGAAGTCAGCTATGAACCATACCACCCTCTTGGACTTTTGTCAAAAACAATCTTGTAACACCTAACGAGATTTTAAAAAGCTCACCGACATCGACGAAAAGAAATACAGTTTCAAATAAAACATTGATAGTTAATCAAAGACGAATCCTATCAACTTTCTTATTAAATAGATTAACTTAAATTAATTCAATCAAGATATCTTATCTGGATATTCCTGAGGTCAGGATATGCTACAATTGAGATTTTCATGTTATGTCAGAATAATTATTTAGAGTTAATAATTATGTAGCAATAAAGCCAGAGAGAAAATTGGAAAATACCCTTGTCATTCTTTAGCTGGGAGCCAATTCGTAGGCATCTAATTGAATTTTTATGTTATCTGTTTGTTCTAATACGATATTCGGGACCGAATAAAGTCAGCGTAAATCAATTATACCTGATAAATGGTATTTGTGTAAGACCTCAGGAATTGTACTTGAAAAGTGGAACATTCTCTATTTCATATTTGGATACTGTGGGGCTAATATTATTAGTTTCTATCAAAACGTGGTAAGATATGATTCTTTATAAGTAGCCGTTGCAGCACAATTTTAGGTTTCTCAATGTATTGAGATAAAAAGAAGAGGAATTAATTCCAAGGAATAATGCTGGTACGGCGATACCAAACCAAAAATCAACTCCACAATGAGCATGCGGAGATGGGTCGTCATAACATTCGTCCCACAATAATTCCAAGTGTTGACTTTCCTCCGCAGAGGTCTTCAAAACAATACACAGCCTTCCGCAGCTGAGACCAGAAAGCCTAAAGAGTGTCTGTTTAAAAACTTTAGCAAAATGACTTCGGGGTTAAAAGATGGGATTGGGATAAAAAATGGCAAAAGACTAGCCGTAAATTTTCTCAGTTAAAGGTGAAATGCTCATGTAGTTCCAGCTCTAACATCTAATGCTCTGACAAGAGTACGTAGCTCTTTTACAAAGTTTTTCATCCAGGTTTTCAAGACGTCAAATAAACTGTTGTTTCGCAAGATAACTTCGTTTATCGAGAGCTGCTGTAATGCGAGGTCTCTGAAAGTATCTTTAGCCAAACTATTTCTTGAGGTCGCACCTTTGATAGATTATTCTCTGAAAATTAAGACCACTAGGGAAATTAAAACCACTAGGGTGTGTTTAAAAAAATGTTCCCTCTCAAATGACCCTAGACGCTGAAGTTAGTTCTCCAAAGGTGAAGTAAGTCTTTACAGTTTCCTTGCAACAGAAATTAGTTTATCAAAAGCTGCTACAGTGTAGGGTCTTTGCAACAATCTATGAGATGGAGTCAAGCCCTTGCTGTCTCACTTTTAATAGATTATTTCTTGAAAATTAACAAAATATGTTATTCTTTATAGATTGTTCTTTCCACAAGGTCAAACAAATTGATACAGGTTTCTTGCAAGACAAACTGGTTTATCAAAAGCTGCTACAGTGTAGGGTCCTTGCAACAATCTATGAGATGGAGTCAAGATCTTGCTGTCTCACTTTTAATAGATTATTCTTTGAAAATTAAGACCACTAAGAGGTTTTCCAAAGGTCAAACAAATTTACAAAGCTTCCTTGCAAGATAAACTGGTTAAAAGAAAGCTGCTGTAGTGTGAGGTCTACCTACATATCTTTGAGACAAACTCAAAGAAGAGACACAGTATTTCTTGCTGTCTCAATTTTTAATAGATCATTCGGTGCAATAAGGAAACTTTAACGCATCTAAGTTGTTTTTATAAGAAGCTTCGAAACAGGAAATGCGATGGAAGTAGTTTACGAAAACCATAAAATACACAAACGAGGAAACCAATGTGTTTCATGATTTAAACAAATCTCATCAAAAATAAATCGCGTTATTCACGAAAAATTTGATGAATGAATCATGTACGTTTTAGAACATATTAAAGATTGAATTGAATTAAGGTGTACACGTATTTTCTTTATGAGAAACTAAGAATTTGGGCCAGTACTCGAAGTTTCTTAAAATTATCAGACTCAGAGTTTCTTACGAGTTTCTTACAGGTTCCATAACAATCTTCATGTTCACTACCTGTGCCTTTGTGAACATTTCAAGACAAGGTTTTTTAAGCCTTTCCAATGTTTAGACATTACTCAAGTACCTTATGAGTAATATGATACAGGAAACAAGTGAAAGTAAAGTAAAGACATGTCGAGGATTTCTTTTATCAAAATAAATAGTTTCTTAGCTTATATTTTCGCAGTACTGGAGTTTCTTAATTTTTTGGCGATCTGAGAGTTGAGTTTCTTATAAGCAGTTTCTTATAAGAAAAGATACGTGTAATGAACATAGAAACTTGGGAGGGATATATAGTAATCGCAGTGTAGTAAAAAGACAAAAATATGTCTGTGCAGACCACATAGGAAGTCAGATATTTATCAATCAAACCTAAATCATATTTATATCTGACATTCCGAAACAATTTGCCAATGAATCACTACCAACTACAACAAGCGACGGTTTTCCAGTTTCAAGCCAAGGTGTTTCAGCACAGGAAGATCTAGCCTGCGTGCAGACTCTACTGATTCCCTGAAGAGAAGTGAGGTTCCTCCTCTACTGGAGGAGGAACCTCACTTCTCTTCAGGGAATCAGTAGAGTCTGCACGCAGGCTAAGGAAGATCCAATTGCCATTCCTAGCTATGCTCCTACGCTACATTCATTCTCGGCACTATCGTAGAGATAAACTAAAAGCTAAAAGTTCGCAAAATTTGATCTGAGAAGATTTAAAATCAATCAAAGGAATTACGACTTAGGCCAGCTCGGCAAACCTGGAATTAACGTGCGAACAAGACCCGACAAAAACACCAAATGCTTATTAATAAAATCTCTTTGCTTAGATTAATTTTAATATTTGGAATTTGGATTATTCAAGCGAAAATGAAGCCTGGTGTAGAGCGTGGTTTAGAGCTCTAGGATTAGCTTCGACTTAGAAATTAAAGTAAGTAGGACTTGAAGGTCTTAACATCTGAAATCTGCAAGCTCTGCGACTAATACTTTCATCGTATACGCTTACCAGCTACCAGGAATGGGATTTAAATGTGACCCAACAAGAAACAGAACACTAGTTCAAAAGGTGACGCTTAGATACAACTGTATGCGTTTTCTAGGCTGGGTTCTACAGCCTCGTTTCCTGATTTTGGGTGTGTTTGATATGTAATTCCAAACCTACCAAATTCTGAAACAGTAGAATTCGCAGAGACAGATTCTCAATAAAACACACAGAAAACCATTAAAATTACAGAATTTGATACCGATTCTTGAAATGGTATTGGCAGATTGGGAACTTGTGTTTTATTGACTCCCAAATTCCGAAANATACGCTTACCAGCTACCAGGAATGGGATTTAAATGGGACCAAACAAGAAACAGAACACTAGTTCAAAAGGTGACGCTTAGATACAACTGTATGCGTTTTCTAGGCTGGGTTCTACAGCCTCGTTTCCTGATTTTGGGTGTGTTTGATATGTAATTCCAAACCTACCAAATTCTGAAACAGTAGAATTCGCAGAGACAGATTCTCAATAAAACACACAGAAAACCATTAAAATTACAGAATTTGATACCGATTCTTGAAATGGTATTGGCAGATTGGGAACTTGTGTTTTATTGACTCCCAAATTCCGAAAACGGCAGGTTTAGCACACTTTGGATAGATTCTCGTTTTCATTTGTGAAACTCTGAAAACGAGGCGAATTTGCTCGCGTTGCTACGGTAATCGGCAACTCTACTCTTTGCTGCCAAGCACCAGGCTCGTCTCAATGTTTTTTTAACTGAAAACCTCGTTTTCGCCAGAATGAACCTGAAACCTGATGCTTGAAGAATTTCGTGTTGGATTGGGAAATGTGCTTCCGTCTTTACGAAGTCTACCGTTTTCAGAATGTGGTAGGTCTGGAATTACCAACAAACACATCCTTAGATTCATCATGGCGAAAATGAAATTCGCCAATGGAGACGAGGATATTTCCAAAGTCTTCTGAAGCACAAGGTTCAGCAGGCTATTAAGTCTACCGCTTTCAGAATTGGTACCAATCGACACACCCTTGGTATCAAGAAATATTTAAATTTGTGATTTCTTATGTCAAAATTTCTATCTACTAACTATTCTGGGCTATTCTATTATCTTCCAAACAGAAAATATGTCCAACAAATAACATCACACCGTCAAACCCCGTGAGAATCTGTTGACACAGATATCTTTCAAGGTTTCAAGGCAGGCGAATAGCGTTTGAGATGCCCAAATCAGTAGAGAGGATATGCTAGGGTCGTAAGCCCCTGACCACGTCTCATAACCGTGTGATTCATGCATTGACTGAGACAACAAACGTTTCAGTGCCTTCGTCACTGGGGTTTATTGGTTACATATACGTCTTCCCATAATTTCATTACTTTCTCAATTCGTCTCAATTCAGGCCACAAATTTGACAAGCGCCGTCAATGTTTCCTCTTGATTCAAAATTTGGCGCAGGAACAACCATTTTGGTTGACATGGTTTGGTTATCACAAAGGCAAAATGGCTTGAAGCGAGGGGGCTTTGGAGGGTACTAGAGCCCCGGGGGGGGGTTACTTATATATTTTTCCGTACGGGGACGTGCCGTCGAACAGGGTATCATTTTCAGGATTCCTACTCCGGGACAGGGTATCACTTTTGTATATTTGGCTCCATGACAGGGTCCATATTTTGTATAATTGACTACGTAACGTCGTTGTAAGCCATTTTCACTCCGCGAGTGTGATTTAAATCATTTGGATGGCAACATTTCCGCCTTGTTGATAGATTTCTATCAGATTTCTATCAAATTCCCAAGGCAGCGTACAATTTTGCATGAAGAAACTCAAGAACAGGGTATCGTTTTTTGAATTTTACTCCGGGACAGGGTATCATTTTTGGGAATTTTACTCCGAGAAAGGGTGCCTTTTCAGATTTTCCAGCGGCACGTCCCCGTATTTTCGTGGACCAAGTACCTCCCCCGGGACTAGAACTCAGAAACCCGGACCAAAGTAACAAACTGCGAAGTGCCAGGTATCAATTCACCCCATTTTCAAAGTCATCAAAATGATATTTTGAATTTCTCCTTATCGAAAAAATCTCTCACTTGCCCAATTCTCTCAACATCAAAAAGTTCCCTGAATTGATAAAAATTGTTAAGGACCGGGTGGCCTAAATTCAGTTCTGAACTCACTTTCATAATAATCAAAATTTGATCAATTTTGGGCCACCGTTTTAGCTAAAAGATAAAGGTTTCGCCAAAGATGCTTGTGCATATCTACTTTATAGTCTTAGAATGAATAATTCGCCTTATTACCAATGCATGGCAGGGAGGGGCAAGGTGTATATGTCTCTCTTGGCACACGAATTCAAAAGCATGGACAAATCAGTAAATCCAAAAGCTGCTTCAAGCTAAAACAGAGGTAAAAGCCAGCTTGCTTTAATAATGAAAGATCTGTTTGCGGAAAGCAAAGCAAATTCAGTTTTAAATGTTTCAGTAAAGCAATGGTTTATCAAACTAAGGAACTAAAACAAATTAAAATGATTATGATGTATGATGAATTTGTATGAATAATTCACAAGTATAAGTGAAAGACCAACCACATCAAACGTAGCCTTCCAGCCTTCCAGGCAACGATGTCAATTCAGTATAGGTAGGTATGGATATCTATCGATTTCCAATCAAAACGTCTTTAGATTTGATTATAAACTGACGCACAATCACAGTAAGATCGACTAGTTTGGTTTTCTAATTTGATCCTTACATGACGCAGGACAGTGAAGATACTGATTTTTTGGGCTTTTATCTTTAAATTCAGTTACATAAACTGGATGTTGAAGAAAAACAAATTCACGACCGTCTCTTCAGATATCATCTTGTCCTGTCTGGTTCAACTAGCCTGCGTGCAGACTCTACTGATTCCCTGAAGAGAAGTGAGGTTCCTATCAGTAGAGTCTGCACGCAGGCTAGGTTCAACGCTTGGTACTTTGTTCGTTAGCTTGTTGCAAAGAAGCTTATGCGTCTCAGCTTTATATATCAGTAGAAGCGAGAGAATTCTAGTGGCAATTCATTTCAATGACTGTTTAGTGATTTAATGTTTCCTCTGGAGTAACTTCTGTTGTTCTTAACACAACAAATACCTTTCAATACCTAAGGAAACGAATGTTGTTGAATGATATCCCTTGCTTGTTCAAAATGCAACAAATTCTTTCATAATAATCATTGCATCCAAATTTTAGTCCCGTAGTGCTTTTGCTAGCTACAGTTGGCTTGAATATGTATTCCTTGCAGACAAATTGCTTACGTCATGGATATAACACTTTGATCATGGGCAAGAGGACACTGTAAACGAATTGAAGATAAGTTGTTGTTTCTCTATGTTCACACTCTCCTGCGAAGGAACTTTTTGTCATCGTCACGTGTCTGAGTGACGTGCTAATGCAATCATTCAACAGCAACACACACTCCAACTTGAAAACTTGACTTGCACCAAGTCTTTTCCGTGGGTGCGGTTTATCAGCGTGCACTGGACCTTCTGACCTCTGGGGTTGGGTGTAAACCGCAAAGGTGAGGCTGCGAGGGAGAAACGAGACCATGCTAGTTTCCCCTTGCGCCCCTACAAAGATCATTATGTCCTTTGTTTGAAGCAAGTCCACTGGAGAACCAACTCAACTGTCTCTGAAAGGACGCTTGTGAGTGGCATCATCGCGTCTAGCTACATCAATTACGCACGTGGTTTAACAAGAATCTCATGATTTGGTTAGGCACCTCAAAAGTTCTTTTCATCTGGTTATTCTATAAATTCTTATCATCAATCATTAGCCGGTCAAATTTGTTTTCAACTTCTTGGTTTCTTTGGAGCCCTTGTTATCAAAACATGGTTCTCCTTTTCTGTTGATAACATTGGCGAACATGTAAGCAGCCTTTTACAGATGAGTTCTCGCATGAATGAAACGATGATTTTACGAGCGAGATATTCTAAGTTTAACAAGAACAAATGGGACCTTGATAACTCGAACGTGTTTTCGAGGCCAGGTCGGCCTGATCTGGGAGGAGCATGGCTCGAAAAAGATCATTAGTACGGGGACAAGTACAGTAGGATNGTGCCGCGCCGAACCACAGTGACGCATGCGCATGTTAGGTATGGTTCGGTTGCACATCCACAACAAACAATGGCTTTTGTCGTTTTGCGCATGTGTGAAAATTTTGAGGCACGGCGCGACTGAAATTTGTTTTTATAAGTCGCACCAGGTCGACCCAGTCGAGAAGCCTTTAGCATATGGTTCGACTCAGTCGAACCAAGTGTCAATTTGGTTTTATAAGAGTCGCGCCGCGCCGAACCAGACAAAATTGTTCGAAATTCACTCGATTCGGCACGGCACGGCGCGACTTATAAAACGGGCCTAACTATTCTGGGCTATTCTATTATCTTCCAAACAGAAAATATGTCCAACAAATAACATCACACCGTCAAACCCCGTGAGAATCTGTTGACACAGATATCTTTCAAGGTTTCAAGGCAGGCGAATAGCGTTTGAGATGCCCAAATCAGTAGAGAGGTTATGCTAGGGTCGTAAGCCCCTGACCACGTCTCATAACCGTGTGATTCATGCATTGACTGAGACAACAAACGTTTCAGTGCCTTCGTCACTGGGGTTTATTGGTTACATATACGTCTTCCCATAATTTCATTACTTTCTCAATTCGTCTCAATTCAGGCCACAAATTTGACAAGCGCCGTCAATGTTTCCTCTTGATTCAAAATTTGGCGCAGGAACAACGATCTTGGTTCACATGGTTTGCTTATTACAAAGGCAAAATGGCTTGAAGCGAGGGGGCTTTGGAGGGTACTAGAGCCCATAACTCAGAAACCCGGACCAAAGTAACAAACTGCGAAGTGCCAGGTGTCAATTCACCCCATTTTTAAAGTCATCAAAATGATATTTTGAATTTCTCCTTATTGAAAAAATCTCTCACTTGCCCAATTCTCTCAACATCAAAAAGTTCCCTGAATTGATAAAAATTGTTAAGGACCGGGTGGCCTAAATTCAGTTCTGAACTCACTTTCATAATAATCAAAATTTGATCAATTTTGGGCCACCGTTTTAGCTAAAAGACAAAGGTTTTGCCGAAGATGATGCTTGTGCATATCTACTTTATAGTTTTAGCATGAATAATTCGCCTTATTACCAATGCATGGTAGGGAGGGGCAAGGTGTATATGTCTCTTTTGGCACACGAGTTCAAAAGCATGGACAAATCGGTAAATCCAAAAGCTGCTTCAAGCTAAAACAGAGGTAAAAGCCAGCTTGCTTTAATAATGAAAGATCTGTTTGCGGAAAGCAAAGCAAATTCAGTTTTAACTGTTTCAGTAAAACAATAGTTTATCAAACTAAGGAACTAAAACAAATTAAAATGATTATGATGTATGATGTATGATGAATTTGTTTGAAGAATTCACAAGTATAAGTGAAAGACCAACCACATCAAACATAGCCTTAGAATGTGTAAACAAGCCTTCCAGGAAAAGAAATATTAGTTCAGTAGATAGGTATGGATATCTATCGATTTCCAATCAAAACGTCTTTAGATTTGATTATAAACTGACGCACAATCACAGTAAGATCGACTAGTTTGGTTTTCTAATTTGATCCTAACATGACGAACGACAGTGAAGATACTGATTTTTTGGGTTTTTATCTTTAAATTCAGTTACATAAACTGGATTTTGAAGAAAAACAAATTTAAGACCGTCTCTTCAGATATTATCTTGTCCTGCCTGGTTCAACGCTTGGTACTTTGTTCGCTAGCTTATTGCAAAGAAACTTATGCGTCTCAGCTTTATATATCAGTAGAAGCGAGAGAATTCTGGTGGCAATTCACTGCAATGACTTTTTGGTTGATGAATTACTACGCATTATGATTTAATGTTTCCTCTGGAGTTACTTCTGTTGTTTTTAACACAACAAATACCTTTCAATACCTAAGGAAACGAATGTTGTTGAATGATATCCCTTGCTTGTTCAAAATGTAACAAATTATTTCATAATAATCATTGCATCCTAATTTTAGTCCCGTAGTGCTTTTGCTAGCTACAGTTGGCTTGAATATGTATTCCTTGCAGACAAATTGCTTACATCATGGATATAACACTTTGATCATGGGCAAGAGGACACTGTAAATGAATTGAAGATAAGCTGTTGTTTCTCTATGTTCACACTCTCCTGCGAAGGAGCTTTTTGTCATCGTCACGTGTCTGAATGACGTGCTGATGCAATCATTCAACAGCAACATACACTCCAACTTGAAAACTTGACTTGCACCAAGTCTTTTCCGTGGGTGCGGTTTATCAGCGTGCACTGGACCTTCTGACCTCTGGGGTTGGGTGTAAACCGCAAAGATGAGGCTGCGAGGGAGAAACGAGACCATGCTAGTTTCCCCTTGCGCCCCCACAAAGATCATTATGTCCTTTGCGAGTTGATAGACCATGGAAATGATTTGAAGCAAGTCCACTGGAAAACCAATTCAACTGTCTCTGAAAGGGCGCTCGTGAGTGGCATCATCGCGTCTAGCTACATCAATTACGCACACGTGGTTTAACAAGAATCTCATGATTTGGTTAGGCCCCTCAAAAGTTCTTTTCATCTGGTTATTCTATAAATTCTTATCATCAATCATTAGCCGGTCAAATTTGTTTTCAACTTCTTGGTTTCTTTGGAGCCCTTGTTATCAAAACATGGTTCTCCTTTTCTGTTGATAACATTGGCGAACATGTAAGCAGCCTTTTACAGATGAGTTCTCGCATGAATGAAACGATGATTTTACGAGCGAGATATTCAAAGTTTAACAAGAACAAATGGGACCTTGATAACTCGAACGTGTTTTCGAGGCCAGGTCGGCCAGATCTGGGAGGAGCAT
>REGL01000087.1:288461-300655 GCA_004194395.1 Aurelia aurita complex sp. Pacific | reverse complement strand
TCGCGGTGTGTTCGCAAAACAGTGGTATTATCATGGCGTTGCGACATGGAAGGAGACGATTTCAATTATGTCCTGAATTCAATCGAGGCATACTGGCGAGATCTAAAGCTCGCGCGTTAGAAATTCATTAAAAACAAGACGGAGAGAAGCGTCGAAATTATTTTGTCTCAATTTGAGATTTCCCCGGTGCCTTGGAAGATATCGTGGGCAACAATGTTACCTTTAAAGAATCGTGATACATCGCTTCAAAAAATACTTCAGAAATAATGAACGAGAGAAAAGATAGAAAATTTTTGATGGCATTATTTCTGAAAGGATGAAGCAAAATTTATGATTAGGTTGGTTTACTGTTATCTTTCAAACCTAAAATCAATTTGCGATAATTCAGTATTTAGATAACGGTTTCATTTAATGGTGAATTAAAATGCTTGATTTGATAAGGGAACGAATTAAAACGAAAATTAAAACTGGGTCAAAAGGCTTAGGACCACAGTGTCGTTTTAAAACTGAGAATGTAGAACGAATGATAAAATAAGTGAAAAGAAAACTGAACAGGGAAAAGTTGCGAAGATGAATATAATTTTTCAAGAATTGAAAGTTCGTTGAAATGAACACAGTATAAGATTGAATATGAATGGTGAACAAAAGCATGAATGAATGAACGATGGGATGAATAAGGGTGCAAATGAAAGAAAAATGAACGAACGAATGAATGAATAAGTGAATGAATGAAGGAATGGATGTATGAATGAATTCCGAATGAAGAAATGGATAGATGGATAATATCATGAATGAATGAATGAACTGACAAGAGTAAAGATGCAGAAGTCTGAGCCTGATGTTTCTTAGAAATGAGCTTGATTTTTGTACTACTCATTTACGTTTTCATTCTGACACCTACCTATGTGGAACGAATGAGGGGTTGACAGGCAACGCAGCCTCTACTTATTTTGGTATAAGGCAAACGTTTCAGAAATTTATCTTTATTTACAAATAGGTCAACATTGCCTTGGTCATTTTTCGCAATCTCAGAATCAGCAATTTGTCAGTAGCTCTTGAAGGTGCTTCTCGTTACTCTTGAAGGTGTTGTGGCGCAGTGGTGTAATCCTCTGACTTTGCAGCCAGAACAGTCAGGCGGAGTGGGTTCGATACCCGGTAGGACCCCACCACTTGAGCGTCATGACAAGGGGTCGCGGACTCGATTATGTCTGCTCTATTGCTGCGATCCCAGCGCTTGGCGCTGAAAAACGCAACTTCACCTTCACCTTCAGTAGCATTTGGCAACCTGAAATAGTCAGGAGGGGGGGGGGGCGACAGAAGTTCGCAATTACAATGTATTATCAATTGAGCCCTATCAATATACCGGGTGAGCCAGAAAAAAGTTCCCAATTTTAAAATTCATGGCATCAAGAGTACTGAATGGATTGGAATGAATCAATATTTGCTTGACAGCCAAAAGATAGAAGCATTTTTGTGATTTTTCTCGCCTTCTTACAAGCACTGGAAAAATTGGTAAATTCAAGTATACAAAAACTTGATAGTTGCAAAATGATTGAAAAAGGCCTAGAATGCTTGACCAAGTCATGAAGGATTCCTCGCGCAGAACAACAGAGAAAATGCAATTTCTCATGGGTGAGAGATATCGTCTGCAACATCTAATGCCATGGGATTGAAAGTCTTTAGTATCCGTTTAAAAATTCATGTCTTATAACTCTTGAGAGAGGTGAAATGCCCATGCGTATTGTTCTGTGTGAGAAGAGTCCTAACGATTTGATCAAGTGCTTTAGGCCTTTTTCAGTCATTTTGCAACCATGGAATTTTTGTAAGATTGAATTTACCTATATTTGTAGTGCTCGTAAGAAGACGAGAAAAATCACAAAAATACTTCGATCTTTTGGCTTTGAACTACAACTGGAATCATTCAAATCCATGAAGTACTTGCGGTGCTACGAATTTTCGAAAGTGGGAACTTTTTCTGGCACACCCGGTACACCAACCAATGCAAACCCCATAAAAAGATTACAATTTGAATAAATCAAAATCCAAGATTAAAATATTTAAAGGAATAC
The DNA here is from genome assembly GCA_004194395.1 of Aurelia aurita complex sp. Pacific. Classification (NCBI taxonomy): domain Eukaryota; kingdom Metazoa; phylum Cnidaria; class Scyphozoa; order Semaeostomeae; family Ulmaridae; genus Aurelia; species Aurelia aurita complex sp. Pacific. The sequence goes on along the minus strand of REGL01000087.1, from coordinate 298,586 downwards.
AAACTTCATAGGAAATCACTACAGTCTACTGTATCTTTGGTCTTTGGTCATACTAAAAAAGGACTGAACCTTGAAAAATATCTAATTCACCACATGACAATAAAGGTATTTTTCTTATATGAAACCGCTTGTATGAATCTCAGACTCTCAAATCGCCAATTAAAATTAAGAAACTTTGGCATGTTTTTCTTTATTCTCACTTGTTTCCTGCATTACATTACTCGGAAAGTACTTCATTGTTGTCTAAATATTGAAAAGGCTTAAAAAACACCTTGTTTTGAAAGGTTCAGGAGGGCACAGATCTAATAATTTTAAGAAAGTTTTACTGGTCCAAATTCTTAGTTTCTTATAAAAAAATATGGGTATAATCCATTTGCTAGAGAATTCATAATCTTGTCCAAACAAGGATAAGTCTTGTTTGCTGAGGTCTCTCCCAACCTTGGATAGGGCAGTAGGAAGCAGCTGCTGATGGGGGGGGGGGGTTTCAGATGCTCCTTATGGCCCTGCATAAAACCATCATAACAAAGACTGGGGATATAAAATCTGAGTGATGAATCATAGAATCTGAAGTCAAACATTTTGACAAATTGAAACTTTACCTTCAGCATCATCTCTTTTTCGCTTAAGTGATTCATCATATGTTTCTTTAGTATAGGCGTGATCTCTTTGACAAGATTTTTTTTGAGTCCATGGCATGCAATTGTTGATGAATCTGTCCTTTTTCAAACCAGCTAGAAACATAGAGCATGAAATGTTTCGGACATTAGTTGAAATCCAGTTTACAGTCTTGCACACATTAATGTCTCATTCAACTCCTACCCTGACCATACCCTGGGCAGCCCAGGGGTCAACAAAACTTTCTTGCACAAATGCCCAAGGGCCAGGCAAATTTTATGTAGCGAATGCCCATGGTCAGGCACTGGAAAATGCCATATTCCCAGTTAATGTGTAAGCAAAGATCCTATTTTGTCAAATGCTACTCAAATGCCCGGGGCAGGGGAAACCTATGGTCAAATGCATGGGGACGGGGCCCCGGGCTACATATATGTTCAGGGTACAGGTATGTGCCGCCCAAATGGGTGAATTTTTGAGTCCAAAAATTCTCTAAACAAGGGTCCTTTTTTGGCAGATTTTCTATAAACATGGGTAGGGTTTCACTGAAACTTGCATAAAATGATTTAAAATGGGCAGTTTTCCGCCAAAATTCATGATAAAAGTGGATACCAAGGCAAGTTTTGATAATTAGAAGAGGGCAGCTTCTGAAAACCAGGTGGCAGACCCCCGTCCATCCACAAATCATGTACCCCCTGGGGGCCAGGAATATTTTTTGAGTAAAAGCCCAATGGTGTCGCAGGGGGATGGTCAGGGCAGGAATTGAGCGAGACATAACAAGATAAGATTTTTCAAGAATTCTTACGAAGTTTGAAGAATTCTTCACATTATGCTAAGACTTCTCATGAAAGACTGAACAAAAAATTGAGAACAATTTCCATAACATCAATTCATTGAAGTGTTATCATCTTTAACTAGCAAAAGACATAACAATCTTAAATTATGGGAATTTTATGGGCTATATATATTTAATTGAGCAAGTTAACATCAAAAGTTTCAATCAGATTTTTAGTGTGTCCTTGGGACGCTTAATCAAAAAATGTCTAAACAGTTTATTTTTTCAACCATGGCAATTTATCAAGGTCAACATTTCCTCCACACAAAATTACACATATCTTATCCAGTGAACAATAGTCATTTTTAAATTTATCAGTTAAAATTGCAGCCACACCAACAGCAGCTGATGTCTCTACAACCAATTTCATTCTTTCAAATACAAGCTTCATTGCAGAAACAATTTCTTGTTCTTCAACAACGACAACATCACTGATATTATCTCTTATTATTGGCCATGTGATATTCCCAACGCTCACTCTAAGACCATCTGCAATTGTTTGTGGGGGTGTATCATTAGGGATTCTCTTTTTAGCCGCAAATGATCTTGCACAGTCATTTGCAAGTAATGGTTCAGCTGCCAATATCTTTACATCTGGTTTTAAGCCCTTTGCAGCAACACAGATGCCACTGAGCATTCCTCCTCCACCTACGGGCACTACAAACGCATCCAAATCAGGCACTTCTTCTAATACCTCTAAGGCCATTGTTCCTTGCCCTGCAATGATATCTAAATCATCGTATGGAGAAAGAAAAACAGCATCAGGGCCTAGCTCTTTGATGATTCTGTCTGCTGTTGCTTCCCTGCATTCTTGTGTTGGCTCACATTCAATAATCTCAGCTCCGTACCCTTTCACAGCATTCTTTTTCACTTGTGGTGCATTGGATGGCATCACAATACATGCCCGCAATTTATTGATGCTTGATGCCATAGCAACTGCTTGAGCATGATTTCCACTGCTGTGTGTGACAATAATTGGCTTCTTATCGCCTGATTTTTCCAACATATTATGAATAGCATATGTTGTACCTCTGATTTTAAAGGCACCAATCTTTTGAAAGTTCTCACATTTGAAATAAACTGTCTTACCAGTGATTCTGTTGAAATACTGACTGGTCATGATTGGTGTTCGATGGACAAATGGTTTGATTATCTCTGCAGCTTTTTTAACAGTCTCTAGACTTATTGATGTTCCTGCCATGTTTGATTCAGCTCTAAAATCTCCTTGTGCAGAAAAACTCCAGTTGTGAGGTAACCTTGTCTGTGAGATGTGGCAACGTTGCTGTGTGCGGTCCTTATGGTGTGGCCTCTTTTGCATATTCTCGGTGTTTTGAATTACTTTTTGAATTTCAACGAAAAAGATTCCTTTCCATTGTCAAATTTCCATCACAAAAATACAAAAGGTAGGCTATACCATACAAATCCAATTTCTTGGGAGATTAATTTTTGTTAAATTCATTTCTGTGGCATTGAAAAAATACTACATGGGTAGCTCAAACTACCTCCTATAGCACACTAGAGTACTAGAGGGCCTAGCTAAACAATTGTCAAAATAAGCATCACCTACTTTTTCGGCCTCAAACTTTAAAAACGTTAACAAATCTCATTCCAAGATTTAAAATAAGAGAAAGAGTGTTACAACTTAGTTACCTCTTCATAGCCTTGCTTTTGCAGCCACTTCTGCTTCTAAAATTTTTCTTTAGGCCATCTAACGGCTTGCGCTGTGAGTGAGCTGTTCAAAAAGAGCGGGAAAAATGTGTGGCCTCGTATTCAGAAATCAGCTGGAGGCAGAAAAAGGGCATCACCAATGGAGAATTGTTCGGGGTACTTCGAAAGCGAGCTCCCCCTTTTGTAAATTTCAATGAAGAGACATTAGCTCTGATTGGCTCGCTGTCAATAGAAAAGACAAAGACCTTTGGGGAATATGATATTCACAAAGGAGATTGCGCAAATCCAATGATTTATGTTGCCTTTCTGGAATGCACAAGAAGTGATATAGCTACCTGTCGTTTAGAGGAGCGCTTGCGGCTTGCTTTGTTTTTGCGTTTGATTTGACCAAACGGGGCATATGATTCCTATTGTCTGCAAAGGATGTACGCTTTGTACTTGAATGTCAATCGAGACTAGCGGGTGATATTGTAAAATTATCTGTCCCTCTCTAAAGAGATTGGGTAAGCAGAAAACACTTAGCCTATATGGGTGGCTTGTGAGGAAACCTCAAGATCATAGCAGCCTATCTACAATAGGCGGCGCACGAGAAGAAAACAAAACAATTACTTATAACCAAACAGAAAACAAAGAACTAAAAAAGAACATGCTGTTCTTTCAATCTTCCATTGATTAGCAACACTTAGACTAATCAGCATTGATTCAGATGCTCCCCAGAGTTTCCCAAACAACAACAGCTTATCTAATGAGCAATTTTCAACACAAGTTATGAAAATGCAGCTTGCTCCCTGAAGAGATGCAATGGACTGTTTCATACTCACATAGGAATATTATTCATCTTTATTTCAATAATCATAAGATCGTATACGTTCGGCTAATAGTCAGGAAATAATTCAATACAAAAATCTTTGCAAATAGCAATGTTTGTTTATGTTTAATGTTTTGGCTCTCATTTCAANATCTAATGAGCAATTTTCAACACAAGTTATGAAAATGCAGCTTGCTCCCTGAAGAGATGCAATGGACTGTTTCATACTCACATAGGAATATTATTCATCTTTATTTCAATAATCATAAGATCGTATACGTTCGGCTAATAGTCAGGAAATAATTCAATACAAAAATCTTTGCAAATAGCAATGTTTGTTTATGTTTAATGTTTTGGCTCTCATTTCAACGACAAGGAACGTATTGCATTTCATCAACAAAGAAAGGCAATAGCTTGGAGAACACGAAAGCCTATCTATTTGAGGATTTTTTCCAGATTACAATGTCTTGATTACTGTTTTCGACAGCCTTTCCTATCATAGTTTTTGGGGAGATGCAGTGAAAGGAATAAACTTTATGGATTGTGTGGTAGAAAGGAATTTGGGAAGAATACACTGCCTTATTACAGGAAAGCTGAGTTATCTAAAAAGGTCAGTAGCAAATGAAATTGCACAAGGTGAGAACTAATTCTTCAATTCTTGAATGATCAAGTTTTCTGTTCAGTGGCAGATTCAAGGGGGGCTTTTTGGGCAGTTGTCCCCTTTATTAAGCACCTTTAAGAGAATGAACAGCCCTTGGGTTCTTTGGTCCATCCATAAAATCAATGCCTTACCCTTTGGTAAAAAATGAGCTTCACCCCGAGCACTTTCAAAAATAGCTTAATGATAGCGAAATAATGAAATGGCATCAAGGAATAAAGACCAAGCTTAAACAGAGAATAAATTATTCTTGTAAGAATTTCCACAATATCTCACTGAATTTGCAGAGCTGCCTCTTTTGGCCATTCTTACCCTTTCCTTGAAAGATCTGTACCTGGCGAAATTATACTAATCGCCTTTCATAGCCTTTAGCAGAGAATCAATCAATTTCCTTTTTTCTTGAGAAACTAGGGTCAACAGTTGGGGCATCTTTCGCAATTCTAACCCCCTTTTTGTCACTTTTCCACTTTCTTTTTACCATGTTTAAGTTACTAAGGGGTCGTGGACTCGATAGGCCTATTCTACTTCTGCTATCCCAGCACTTGGCACTAAAAAAAACCCAAAAAACTTCACAATTTCACAACTTCATTACCATCTACTGCTTGGCTCGGCATATGTTTATTTGTTCAGTAATGTTTAACTTTTAAATGGTCGATGATAATTCTTGAAGTTCTCCGGGAGACAAGCATTGCTTGCCTGAGCGCAAATCAACGTTCCTCCATTTGAGGCTGTGCACGAAATATATACTTTTAAATCTTTGCTTTGGTTTTCATAAAAATTAGCTTTCACAGACCATCTACAGGGTGTCCCAAAAAAATTTTCGACGTTTGGTTAAATATTAAGAAATAGTGAAATAATGGACGGGCTCCATGGTAAGATAACTATATTGCTGAGATTTTGAATTAATTTTAGACACCAAGAAGCTAGCAAAATCGGCCAGATATTCACGGAGTTACGAGCTTTTGAAGTTCAAGTTTGTACGAAAGCTGAAACCAGACGCCCCTAAATTGCATATTTTGTGAAAGTAAAATCTCGTTTATTCAAAGCAAATCAAATGGAATTTAAAAAGCACTTTCGACAAACTAGCTTTTTCTAACATTACATCAAGATTATGGATGCTTTGAGGAATCCTGTTGAGCACAATTTGGAATGGCCCTGTCTCTCATCGATTAAGTTTTCATTCCATGCTTTTGGACACTTGCATTCTTAAATAAATTTTGGCAACGGTTACAAGTATTAAATTACTTTTGAAGTCCTATTTGGTTTGCTCTGATATCAATGAGAGGAAAACATTGGACAGTCTTCTTCTGGTTTGAGCTTTCGCACAAAATTGAACTTCAAAAGCTTGTAACTCCATGAATTCTTAGCGGATTCACAACATTCTGGCGTCAAACATTAATTAAAAATCTCAGGAACAGGGTTATCTAACAAGGAGCCTGTACATTGTACATTTTATCTTTACTTTTTAATATTTAATGAAACATTGAACAATTTTTCTGAGACACCCTGTAGTTTCTTCCTATAAAATATGTAATACCAGATAGCGGATGTCTGCCAAAGAAAATTAGATTTAAAACGAATATGTCAAACAAAATAATTTGTTCTAGTAAATATGGGAGGTATGCTTTCCTGGTGCCAATATACTTCCTATAGCACCAGCTGCTTTTGATTGACATCAAAATTCAAAGCGATTGGCAATTTCAGAGTAAATTTCTCGCAACCCGTAATTCAAAACAAACAAAGCTGCAAAAATTGCTCTGAAACCCAGGTAGCTAGCTCGCTCATTGTGCATTGTGAATTGGTTTCTAAGAGCTAACATATGGATAAAGCGAAAGAAGAGGGACATATCTATGATCACCTGCTTCAGGATTTCTATTCGTTTGGTTTAGAAGCTGAGCAGTAAGTGTCTTAATTACACCTAGAAATACGAGAATTGAATCACCGACATTGTGTTATCGTTCTCCCATTTCAAACTGAAATCAACTGCAACAAAAACCAAAGCAAAAAACCAATTTTGCTGCATCCATTTAATCGATGGGATATGCTCTGAACTTTGCTTCTCATTTATATCCCTTTATATCTCTTTCAAGTTATGCTTAGGAATCCATATTTTCACTAAGGAATCCATATCCTTCAATTTATATATTCGTTACAGTTATTCAAAATGGATATTGCATTATTGCTAGCAAGTCCCACAGAAACTTCTGCACTCTTACGAAACGTTAAAGAAGATAACGATCTCAAAGCGTATATCTCGATACTACAGAAACAAAAAGAGTACAGACGAAGATCACTTGATTTAGACATCAAAGCTATGAGAAACAGAGCTCAACGCTCTGGAGAAAGACTCCGAAGATGTCAAACAGCCACAAGTGCATCGAGTAGGCCTGCAACAAACATGAATAGTCCAAGAGAAAGTAGCAGTCCTTCACCGTTGTTTCATGGAGTTGGGAGCCCAAGATTAATGAAGAAAGCTTCGAGTCAGAAAGAGACAAGAGCATTGGTGAGTCGGGGAGACAACATTTGTGATGGTTTTAATTGTGAGTGCGTTGGTGGAAGCAATCCGAATGAAATGATCGACATAGGATCACAACTGCGGCAAGGAAACGAATGCAATGGCAGTCCATCTGAGATTGAAAGAGATGGTTTTGAGTCGAAGTTGGACGAAAGCATGCAGAGACCAATTAGTAGCTTCCATACATCAATTTGGCACGAGCAAAGAGGTATTTCTGAATGCAGAACGAGAGTTACTGATTCGAAGAGTAAGAATGCATTTAGCAAAACAAAGTTTAAAAAGTATTTCAGCCAACCTACTCAAGCCTCCTCCAACGTTTATGACCAACCATCAGTATCAAGAAACTCGCAGAGGAATGAAGAGAAGTCAGCGAAACGAAAATTTGGATTAAGTCAATCGTTCAATGTAAGTTTGCTCCAAGGAGAAGGCATGCTATGCAGTTCTCCTCAAAAAGGAACAAATGCTGAAAGTCCGCACTCTATCAATCAAAATATTTCAACCCCTGCTTCGTCCAATGATAAACCAACAACAACACCAAAGAACCGGTCAATTTCTGTGCCACTTTTCAAGCAGCCCAATCATGAGGAACACCATAAAAGTTTAAGGTATAAGCCGAATGCAATTGCCAAATACATCTGCCAAAAAGGACCTTTGATAACTCCAAAGCTAGAATCATTAAGAGAAAATAAAACTGAAAAGCGTGCGGAGCAGACAATTATTATTGAAGAAACTAAAGCTGGAAATATCCCGCGGACAGATTTGGATGTTTTGAAAAGCAAGCAAATCGCAAAGCAAGAAACTCCAAGATGCATTTCCAGTTGGCAAGCACCAGCATTTAAATGCTCAAATGCTAGAAACTGTGGTTGTTATCAACTTGGTCCAGCATTCAAATATAACTTAGCAGGAAATGCACAGCAGGCGTTGGCAAACAGATATGATAAGAGTCGGCTTGATGTTGCTCTTCAGACTAAGATGACGATTTCAGACAGGCAGGATACAAAGAACGATAGACTTCATCAGCATATACCAGATGCCGTCATGGGCGGCACTAGAACGGCTTGCTGTCAAGGGAAAACGGACGCCAAGGAAATCAAAATCGAGAGAATGTCACAGCTAGATAAGAAAAAGAAAGATATGGCTAAGAAATCTTCCAATGAAATACGAATTGTGGTTGATGATAGTGACTGCGTTTCTCAAACAGTTGCAAAGTATTCCAAACAGAGAAGACATAGTTCAGACAATGAAGAGAGAGAAGAACCACGCAGGAGATCACATTTTCATGTCAGCAAAACCATGTGGGCAAAGGTAGAAATAGAGAGTGCTGAACAGAGGAAGCTTGAAGTCGAGGCCAGAAAAAAGAACGAGGCTAGAATGCTGGTTGCATCTGAATATGAGAAAATAAAACATTGTAGATATATAAGACTGCCAAAGCACTTAGCTAAAGAGGAAGAAGGCTCTGGAATGCTTTCCTTGATGACTTAGTAGCCTAATCCTCAGGGCCATTTGTCACAAAAGGCCATGAGGACGGGGTTGGGCATTTAGTTAATTGCACACAAAAATATCGTAGTTGTAAAAAGGCTAATGAAAATGGCTATTACATCTTACTTTTGGCTGCATGGCTTGAAAGAAGCTTCAGTCATTGTACTACCGGGTGTCCCAAAAAAGTACTCCCGTTTGAAAAATCACCAAAAATTGATTTCACGGCCGATCTTCAATTTTCTTTTTTTATCAAGTATATCAAGGACCAAATTATTTTTCAATACATAGCTGATCTTGTAATTGGCTTAAAAAGTAGCAAATTTAGCTCTTTTTCGAGCTACCTGGTTTTGAACCATACTGCAAACACTGATGATTGCCAGATCAATTTCTTTGTGCATGTAAACCATCTAGTTTGGTCATAAATGACAGAAAGAAATGCGCAAAATCAATGATGACAAAAAATCTGAAAATTTTGACTCATGGCAAGATTGACTATTTTGCTTAAAAACTATAGCTCAAAATAAGGTTTTTCAACGTGTAATTGTTCTACCTTGTTGCATCAAAAGCAAACATTTTATCATCTATGAATATTTTTGGGTCCTTGACAAAACAACTCAAAATGAAAATTTTATCAAAGGTTTGATAATCAAATTTTGGTGATTTTTGAAACAGGAGTACTTTTTTTTCGGACACCCGGTGCAAATCCACTAAAGGACTTTTCGGAAATCTTCAATCTTTCGAAATTACAGCTTATTCAGTATTTCAATTCATTGAGGATCTTAAGTCGTCAAATAACTAAAATTTTAATCAAGAAAAACATACCATATTGTAGACATGCATAAACCATGGCTTTCTTGAAATTTATTCCATATTTCGTCAAAATATTAGACATAATGGTGCTTTTAACTTTTTCCAAAAGTCTTCTGAATTCTTGAAACAAAAGAAGAACTCTAGGAAAATGCAAGCATTCAAGCCCCTAAATGTAGTTTAACGCCATGCTACTTATTTTAGCAACCACTAGTTCCACACCTCAAGGTCCACAAGCATGCCCTCATGTTCGTGATTTTGTTACATGGTCACGACTAGTCCAGCCATCGTTTCAAATTAATCAAGCTTATCCGGTCATATCTAGCTGCAATAATCACATGATATCATTGCAAGAATTCTTGAAACACCTGCTCCACTCAAAGATAATTACTTTATGGACAGTCAATTTGGTACGAATGAGCAAGGTTATGAAGCATGTCTTGCTTCATTGACACACCTCAACCCCCTTCTTGGAGATTATTGGCCTAATTGCATCACAAGAAACAACCTCGATCAACCAGAAAATTTTTTCACCTTTCTAATTATGAAAAAGTACCTTTTAGTTTCATAGATTAGAAATTCTTTTTGGCGGGTAAAGTTTGAATAGACGGAATCACATTGCATTGCTTTGCAGCACAACAGGTCCCAAATCTTTAAAACTGTAAATGTGAAATTATTCTATGTCCATAACCTAGTTCTTGTTGAATGACTTGAATATCAGCTACTTTCCTATAATACTACTA
>REGL01000087.1:267386-281237 GCA_004194395.1 Aurelia aurita complex sp. Pacific | reverse complement strand
GGGGGGGGTACTTGACTTATATTTGTACGGGGGTGTGCCCACGAAAAAAATTTTTTTTACCCTGCTCCAGAATTTTTCGCTCAAAATGATAACCTGTTCTAGAAAAAAATGGTAAAAAGTGTACTCAAAAACATGAAACTTGCCAAAAAAACGACCCGATCTAGCAGAATATTCCCCTTTGACATGCTTTGACAACCTGCTCTAGAAAAATTGCCTCATTTTGATACCCTGTTCTAGAAAAAATTGGTGAAAACGATACCCTTAAAAACGGCACATCCCCGTCGGACAAATATACTAAGTACCCCCCCGGGTTTCGATTGCTTTATCTTGCCGCCCTTTCCGGTGCGGGTTTTCTCATTTTATTTGTCTACATCTTTCCTTTTTATCATTTGAATTTCCTGTGAGACGGCAGCACATCTGGCTCCTGTATCAAGTCCTTCTTTATCTCAGCTTTCGCTTCTCTTTGCGTTTCCGGCCCACCCGCTTTTTGTAGTTCAGTTGGGAACATGTGTATTAGCTAGGTCCCTTTGTTAAGTCGTTTCTTTTGTTACCCTATTGTAATCTAGGTTTTTAGGCCGGTCCCCAAGTCATTGTACGAACAGTTACTGAAGAAGATGAAAATCGAAACGTTTAAAAAGTCGTAGTGTATTTCTGAATTATCTTTAAAATATTTTATATGCTTAGGTGAATTGGCTCTTGAATTATCACTTCAAAATAATTTGTCTTACCTGCAACACAGTGAAGATGTCCCCAATAGAGTCGATTTCTTGGCCGAAATGGCAATTCTTCAATAAGTCTATCTAGACATAGGAAATGATCATCATCTATTCTTAACAAATAATCAAATTTCATATTCTTCTTTGCCCATTCAAACAATGCAAGAAGGCGAAGAGAGAAATTTGTTCCGCTTGGTGAATCAAGTAAAACTAAATCACCCCTATTTTGTGCTGATTCTTCGTTTAATTCATCTAATATCTTCTTGTCTATAGGGTCTCCACGGCCATCTTGCGCGTCCGTGAAAAATTTACAAACAACGTTCCGGTTGGAATCGCAATCTTGCATCCATGTTTCCCGGACAGCTTGTCTCCGGTCATGATATTGTCTGGCGGTTATTATCGCTACAAGTAGCACGGGCCGGTCTTTATCATTGCTATCTGCATTTGGCCTAATCTTCATAAAGTTTTTATTTCTTGAAGTAGCTCTATCATCGCTGGAATGCTTTGGCCGTTCTGGTTGCCTTCCTTTGGCAATGAATTGTATTCTATCATCGTCTGTTTTATTATCAATGGTCGGCCTGAATCTTTTTGATTCTTGATCAATATTTGATGCTTCTTGTTCACAATCACACAAGCTTCTTCTTGAAACGGCATCGAGATTTTCGGAATCCCTCAAAGGACATCTCTCTTGCCAGAATAGCAACAGCAACAAAAATTGCGATAATGCCATTATAAATAACAATGATCTGTATGTCAAAGCAGACATTGTGAATTGATTTCTAAAAAATCATAAATATTTACTAGATTGTTCATTAGCAGAATGCAATCCTCTGCTTGAAAGTTTAAAAACTCCTTTCAAATGTAGAAGTCTTCTTTCTTTCATCAAAATTTCTTCCGTAAAGTTCTTTGAAGTAACCAAAGGAGAGAACATCTACCTTTCAAAGCAAAGCGAACTCTGCTTCAATCTTATCTTCGTTTAGTCTATCCTTCTCCCCTGTTTGATAGGCCTAATAAATTATTTCATGAATAAGCAAATACAAAGGGTGACCTCCTAACCTCTTGACCATAAAAATACTTGCTCCGGTTTTGTCTTCGGGCAGGGCAGGTAAATTTTGTGCATAACGTGGTCAAATTTAAATCTACTTTTACGATTAATTTCTTCTGCTCATAGGAAATATTACTGCGACTGGTAAAAGCTAATATTTGAAGTCCTTGATCCATGGGAATCTGATTGATCTTAATTTCTATTTAATTAAGGTAGAGAGAAAAACATTCTTCGCCAAAGATCTACTTTCGAAAGTAGCTAGCCCTTATAATCTGTACAGCAATACGGTTGCTTTTTCGGGCATTATGCTAATTTGCGGCTCGAAGATGTCTATTTGCGCATTTATTTCATTTTATCTTATTTTAACCCAAACCCTATTGGCTAAATTTAATTAGAAAAAATAAAGATTCTTGAAAAAGAAAGTGTCCTTAATAATTTCCTGATGCTCCCAGTCAATTTGACTTGGCAATGCAGCTGATACGAACAACCTTATCAAACCATCTTAGCACGGTGGAATAATTAACCCGAATTGAAAGGATTAGCCTTAATTAAAACCACGCTCACTTGCGTTACTTATCGCCGTAATTTCGAAAAGTATTCAAGTTTTCTGAAAAATCCAACGGTAGGATGATAGAAAAGTAGCTAAAGTTGCTTTCAACCCATCCAAAGATAAGAAATAGTTCATAGAATTTTACAACCATCTTTCTCGACCAATTCAAAGACTGGAACATATGCTGGCTCAGTAGACTCATTACATAAGTCCCTCTATCTTTTGCTTGTTGTTACTTTTGATGCTGCTGTTGTTTTCATCGCTTCAGTTGTTTGTTGTAGTGAAAAATATCGACAAGTCATTTTGGGGATTGAAACAAGAGACTTTTGGAATGAATCTACTAGCTCAGCAGAGCACAACCAAAACGATTCTGTAGGAATTCTGTACCCCACCGAAAATAGTCCAAAAAAGAAAAAACACTTCTGAAACATACACAATTCTTCATTTGATGTTTAGGACTTATATTATAATATACATGTATTGTTAGTACGAACCATTTTATAAATATAATTACAGATTTTGCACCTGAACCCATCCAAAATAGTCCAAGGGTGCTAGGACGTCGATGTGTTGATTAATTATTCGTTTATCTTGATTTGATCTTTGTTGTCTTCTTTATTTCGTCTCAACTTGTGTCTTCATTTGGCCTAACCGCTTTGTTGTTTTGTCATTTGAACTTACCTCCCTTGTATTCCCTCCCTTGTAGCTTCCTTGTAACACACAAGAATACAAGGGAGTTCGGTTTGAATGGCCAAACATCAAATCGGTTTGGCTACGAGTTGAAGACACGAGTTGAGACGAAACAAAAACGAAATAAAAATCAAACAAGACAAATAAATATATAATCAAAACATGGGTGTCCTAACACCCTTGGATAGTCAGGCAACTAAGAGAATACATATATGACCGATTAACTTTTGCAAGCTGTACAGTTTCAAGGAAACATCGTTCTTCTTCAGTCAAATCATATGCAAACTATCAAGCTCTTTTGCTTGTATATAAAGATTAAGTCTTTCAAGGAACTTTTGTCTATCACCTTCGTCCAGCTCTACCACTGCCGGTCGTCTCATCAAGAATCTTTCTCTAAGACTGATATCTTCTCCGTTTGGAAACATAACAGGAACTCTCGTTATTTCGCAGAGATATCGTGCTGTTCTGCAATATTGCAGGTATGATGCGTCTTTATGTGGGTTCTTGTTTGTCTCTTCTGTTCTCTGCATGGTAATTTTGAAAAGATCTTCTTCAATTTGCTCCGTGATATCTTCTACGAGCGTCCTCGTGTCTCTTCTCTCGCATTTCTCTGTATTCAGTGATTCTAGAACATAAGAAGCCGCTTTTAGACTCAGCAAGTGGCTACAGGCAGGGATGAAGCTAAGGAAGTTATTAGAGAATGGAAGACCGTAAATGTACCGACAGAAAACCCTGATTGTGCCGACAAAATGGGTGTTTATGTTTGTCGAGAATGATACAAAGGGTTGGCCAAGTTTGCAGACAAATCGCGGAAAATATAATGATACAATTCGGTCAAATTTCGATTCCGCCTCTCGCTACAGCAGGAGGATGGAAGGGGTTGGAATTATATTTATCAGCTGTGTCTCTTATTTCTCTACATTCTTTGACTCTGATATCATTTCGGTCAAACAAAATCTGTCTCAAATTAGATATCATTTGGCGCTTAATTGCAACTCCAATCGCCTATATTTAACTTCAAACGAATTTTGGCAACGATCAATAGCTGAGAAGATGCACTGTTCTGGCATTGTTCAGAAAGCTAAACAACTCTTGGATTAGATTTTCCACGATTTTTGGAACCTTGTCAACCTCTTCCACACTAAAGTTATGACATTACTTTTAGACCCATAGAAACGTAGCCTGTGTTCCAGAAAGAAACATTGATCAACGATATGTGGATATTCATATTACTCGCTGATATACTGACTAGAAATCAAAGAAAAAAACCAATAGCCAGACTGATTTGCTGCATCAAAAATGAAAATAAAAAGATCAATTCTAACCTCCAATCAGGACATTTTTGCTTTCTTTTTTATCTGCACTTATTTGTCTGCTGAATTTTTCATAAAATGAGCCACCTTCCTTTCTATTCCTCTCCCGTTGGGACCATCTTTGCTGTGTAACGGTTTTCTCATTCAATCTTTCCTGATGTCTTTCTTCACCTCTCATTTCTTGGGTTTCTCCGATGTCAAAACCATATCCTTCATCAAGAGATTGCGTTCTCCGTTTTGAAAATCCCAATCTTAATTTATCACGGAAAGTTCTTTTGCTACTTTGATGAATTCGTTTGACTTCCATCTTCCTCGTGCAGTCAACTTGCAGCGTTACTACAAATGGCAGCTTCGTTTCTTACAATTCCAGTGCCTTACCAGAACTTGTGAGATCCATTAAATCTGATGATGGTTTAGCAGACGGAGCTGGATATAAGGGCTCCAAAGACACCTGCGCGCTCAGTTGGTGGGACGTAATCATTCTTATGCGTTTACATGATGAACGTAGTAGTCAGCCCGTGCCAATCCGCCTAGGCGGGTAACACTTCTTGGGGGTGGTAGGGTTGATCCTTTGAGGTGGGTTGGCTTTTTGTAGCATCTGTTCATGTGAATGCGGATCAGCTCAACCAGGGGTCGTATGTAGCCAACCTGGGATCATTTGAACAAAAAGTATGATCATGAAAACAAAAGGCAAACAAAAAACCAACTCACCACGCCCTGGACTGGCTATCTACCACGCCACACACCACAGAGCTACCCCGGGATGGCTATTTACCACACCACAGAGCTACCCCGGGCTAGCCTGCGCACAGCCTCAACTCCTCCCGAAAGGAAAAGTTTGTAATTCAGAAAAGTTTGAAAGGAAAAGTTTATAATTTGAAAAAATTTCCATTAAGGAGGAGTTGAGGCTGTGCGCAGGCTACCTTGTGCAAACAGCAATTTTTTCAGTGATGAGGTGGATTGAGCCGACAGAAGCCTACCCTGCGTACCAGATCCTAAAATCTTAAAAAGATAAAATAGAAAAATAAGAAAGGAGAGAAGAAAAACAATGCTTCTTTTTTCCTTGTTTTTCTTTTTAAATTTTTTAAATTTTAAGGCTCTGGGAACTAGGGTAACCCAAGCCGACCCTGGGTGGATAGTACCCCAGTTTTTTTGTAAACGGGCTTTGAGCCGACCATATCTTCAACCGGCATCCGACAGACATGGACTTATGTAATCTAATTCGAGGACCTTAATCCCGAATAAACGATCCCAAAGTATTACATTTGTTGCCCCTTCTTCAAGTTCGTTGGTAGTTGGTTGGTTCTATCGGGTGAGTAAAGAATTTAAACCGTTTTGAAAGGAAACTGCTCCCTAAATATAAAATCAACAACATTTTGCAATATCTCATTGAATAGCCAACATGTAAAATTGTTTTTAGATTCTTTCCTGGCTGAAATCGGTCACTCCATTCACATTTGACAAGGAATTCTCTCCAGAAAATTTCTTCGAGAATCTTTCAAAAGTGTCCAAAACCAAGAGCAGTGGAGCAACTTTCATTTATATTTCTACCTGACAGCAATGACTTAGACGTCACGCGCAATCCACTCGTTTCCAGTGCTCGATTCCAGCACAGATCAGTGGTTTCCAGTTTCCATAAATTCGCCAAAACATGAGACCGAGGTTGTCACAAATATTTTCAAAATGGCGTCTGAAACAAAACCAAAGGAAACATTTCGTTGCAGAAAATGCCGATTTGTTTTATTTACAGAAGAAGATTTGTCACAGAATCATACTCAAAAGACAGAATGTTTATCATGGTACCTTAACGATGATGAAGATATGTTAGAATGGGTTCAAACAAATGTTGATGAGGTGAGCCGAGAACATTGCATAGTGCACTCTCTCTCATCCATCTCCACTCAGTCTATAGCCCTTATTAGGCTTATCATTATGCTATCCAATCCCCTATCTATCCAGTTTCTTCCTTCAGAGAGAAACAGGAAAAGTGTCTGCCTTTGGAAATCGAAAATTCATATTACGTGAACATCAAAGCGTTTTGGACATATTTTGGACAGAATTCAGAAGTTTGGAACATTTTTTGGAAAATCGCAAACAAGTAACAAATTTCCTCTTTTGTTTGAGGAAAAGAGTAGGTCTGTTATTTTTAGAACTAGATACGTATGTGCACAATTCTTTTTTAATTCCACTATGTGTCCTGTTTCTAATAATCATACTATGGCAAATAGCATAAATAGTTTAGCAAAATCATTATCAATGTTGATTATCTAATTTTCTTCTAGTCTGGATGGACTGAAGGTAAGCTCTACTGTCCCAAATGCAATGGAAGAGTTGGAGGCTTTGACTTTCTACATGTAGTGCAATGTTCCTGCCTTGCGGATGTAATGCCTGCTATATGGTGCCCAAAGAGTAGAATCGACCACATAAAACAAGCTCAAATGAAAGAGAATACTCAGAAGATAAGAGATAGTGAAAGAAGGGAAGAACAGGAAAGAGGATCTATTGATGAAAGTCTACCAGGAAGTTCTGCAAAGGAAGATAGTGTTGCTGAAAATTGTGCTGCAGGGAATGAAATTCATCACCAGTTGAACGTAGACCATTTTGAATTTGGTGCATGCAGAAGGGAAGGCTGCTCAGTTTATGATCACGAAAACCCAAGGGGGCATGCTGCAGAATATGGTGCAAGGATGGTTATGAGAGATGCTAATACTTGCCAAGAAGATTTCAATCAACAAAGATGTTGTTTTCATGATAATCATGGTCACAGACCAGAGCAAATCAGTCAAAGAGGTTTTCATCATTGCCATGCATGTTCATCTCATCTCCATTGCACTCATAACTGTGTAGAGTGTGCTCTCCAACCAAGGTTGGACAGAGAACATTGCCATGTAGTTTCAAATATTCATGAAAGTTTTAAAGAGATAAGGAGAGAGGTGGCTGATTTTCATAGAGATAGTGCTTGTGGCACAGCTGATTCGTTCATAGAGAATTCGGAGAGAGCTTTCAAAAGAAAGAGAGACAAACCCAGGAGAAGAGGACGGGGTAACTGGTCTTATGGGAAAGAATATTTAGATTCAGTCCAAGATGCAAAGAGGACAAAATATGAAGCAAAATTTGGTCATGAAGTTGCAGAGGATCCTAAAATGGCAAAATATCATTTAGATGATGATTATAAGGTGATATGCTTCTTCATGTATGTCTTGCTTTATGGTGCCGCGGCCTTGTGCACATTAACATGACAATAATTGTTTTCATTATATCATGACAAGGCTTCTTGAGACATGAAAGACTGTATGTAAATTGTGCTAAACAAGAATTATTAGGCAGGAACACCCATGTTAAAGTGCGCAAAGCATTTGCTGTTTCTTTTCTTCTTGCAGTACAGGCATTGCACACACTGACATGGTTTTCCTGCCCAAGAATTCTTGCTTGATTAAAAAAACTTAATACCTGTCTTTCATATGGCTCAAAAATTCTTGTCATAATGTAAGCAATTCTTATCATGTTAATGTGCCCACGTCCTATGCTGTAATTGCAACATCTCTATTTATATTGCTTCTGTGTTTATCAAAATAATTAGTAAAATTCTCAAAAGACTGAGCTTCCAATTCAATGAGTGATGCTGAGACTTATATGTAATAAATCTAGAGCTTGACAGGAAAAAGGCAAATCTCTTTGAGATGCCCAGAGAATTTTGGAATTAAGATTTGAAAGAATTAAAAAAAGGAATGAGCATCTTTTGTTATTGTTATATATGATTTATCATGTTTTATCAAAAAGTCAATACTTTTGTTTTCTATCTACAGAACAGGCCTTGTACACATAGTAAACATGACAAGAATTGTCAAAAAAAAATTATCACAAATCCTTCACATGCCCATAAACGTTCTTGAGTAATATGAAAGATTATAAGTTTTTAAAGCAAGGATTCTCAAGAAATTGAAGATTGAATATTGTAAACATCATTTGTTATTGTCATTGTTATGCTTTATTGACAATTGCCATGTTTCTTTTACAGGAGATATCAGACAGTGAGATTCCAGACTGTTACAAATGCTCAGTTTGTTTATCTTTACTACACAAACCACAAAAAACACCATGTCATCATATATTTTGTGGTATTTGTTTGAGGCAGCTAAATGCAATTACAAGAGGAAGGCCAAAATGCCCATTGTGTAGAGAGCCAATCAGATCTGTTGAAGCAGAGGAAGGTTTGTCTCATATATACAGGGTTTCATATATACAGAGTTCTACATTTACAAGGTGTCCCAAAAATTGTGTCCTATTTGTGTGGCTGCTGTGGAGGAGCTGTGTATTTTATTGCTCCATTTTTGGTACATTTGCATAGGATCAGCTTCAAATTAGAGTTGGAGACCTTGTTTTTGCCAATCGGACAAGTGGTTGCTGATTTATGACACACAAAGTAAAAAGTGATCCAAAACAGCTCTGTCTTTGTTCTAATAGTGTCAACATCTAAATCATTTAAGTATTAAAAGAAAAGATTCTAGCGTTTTATTTATCTTTCTTCTACATTTAAAAATGGCTCAATGGTATTGTATATTATCAGTAATCAAATAAACAATATAATTAACCCTCTTTCTGATGGGCCAAAGTACACCAGTTTTTATGGGCAATCTTGTTATTATCTGGACGATCCTGTTACATGATCACGTTTTTCATAATTCTTTGATTTTCTTTACAGATATGGAGGCTGAAATCCAAATTGCATTTCCTGTTAATTATCGGTATGCTATATAGATTGTTGATACTTTTCCAGAGTGGTTTTGGTGCAGAATTTTTTTATGAAAGAAAAGAAATGAAATACTGATTAACCTTCGATGAGTAGAAAAGGGAAATGAGGGGGATACATATTATTTCGTGCGTCTAGGTAGATACCTTGTTTGTTGGTATTGGTGCTTTGAGAGCTCAAATATTAATCTTGAAAGCTCATATTTGGGTCCACCTTCAAACCAGAGCTTTGGCCGTTTGGCCTAAGCACATTCTGGAAGCACATCGAAATTTAAAACTGAAATAAAGGAAAAATTGAGAAACTGCCCAATGGGTGACTGGGGGGGGGGGGTGACTTCTGGCAAACAGAATATCGTAAGATCTAATATGGTTCGAACTTTATCAAGGCTATAATTGATTTATTAGCTGTGCCTCAAACATTTGCCAAGGCCAAGATACCAAACTCTGGTTGCAGGAGGAGGCAAATTTGAGCTTGCAAGATTGATATTTCTCCTCTTAAAGCACCAATACCAAGAAACGAGGTATCTATTTTCAAGTTAACTATCGAGGAACATGTTGGGAGTGATTAGCCATTGATTGAAGCTAAATTCACATCATTGGAGCCAACCAAATCATACTCATACTTCTTTTTTGGGACTCGCGGTAGAAGCCCATGCCTCAATGATTCTGAGTCCATGTCCACAAAACTGTTATTGTCAGAAGTCCGAAAAATAGACATCTCATGTGGCTGTATTTAGTTGTGACGCTTGTCTTCCTTGGGAGCCACAACAGCTGGGGATTGTCGGCCTGTTTCATCGATTATATCAAAATGAGATATAGAGTATGTGTTCCTTGACATTTTTTTGAATAACGTTTGAATATCATAATATAACATTTAAAAACGTGTTTTGTGAGAGGATTTTTGTCAGCCACGACTGACGCACAGTGGCTTTCGAATGAATATTAACCAATCAAATTAACAGTTTCGAATTCGACTCGAATTCACGCGATTTATGATGGGCATTTTTTGTAGGATTAAAGTTTTAGGATAAACTAAGGCGATAACATTTAAATTTGAACATTTTGTGTGAATTTTACGAAACATGTCCAACTTTGAAGCTTTCCACCATTTTCCATTGCTGAATATGTAGAGGTTACGCGCACATAAAATGCTATCTGAGTGAAGAGTTGAAGTGATTTTATGTTCTGAAGAAAATCTATTTCACGCCTTCAGTGCATCCAAACCATATGTTTTCCTCTCTCTGTTTATTTTGATTTGATCGAGTACGTTCAGGGGGGAAAATCTCTTCTTCAGAAAGGAGAGAGAAACAAATTTTTACTGTTTGGTTTTTTGTTTCTTTGTTTTTGTTTTGTTTTGTTTCAGTTGCGTATTTTAATGTCTATCTCAAAGACTCAAATTGGATGCGACGCAATATATGCAATAACGCCTAAATTACTCACCCAAAACTATTAAGTTTGTTTTATCGCAGACATTTCTCGTGGCATGTAATTTATAACAGACTATACCGGGTAAGTCAAAGCACAGCCCGGCGTTTGAAAGGCTACTGCTCCCTGAAAATATAAGCAATGATATTCTGCAAGATCAATTTGAAAAGCTAGCATGTTCAATAACTTTTAGAATTTTTCCTGGCTGAAATCGGTCGCTCCGTTAAGATTTTACAAGGTATTTCCTAAAAAGTTTCCCTTCGAGAAACCTTGAAAAAAGTGCTAAAATCATGAGCAAGTTTCCCTAATGTATTTATTTTACAGCAATGACTTGAGAATGTTTTAGCACGTGCTATCCTCTTGGGGGAATGAAAAAGCCTCCCCCCAGTATGAGTAACTTATAGGGATTCCATTCTCCCAAGAGGACAAAATACACGAATGCATGTGAGTGTCATTGTTGGTAGGAAGTAAAACAAAGGGAAATTTTGTTCGTGGTTTTCCTTCGTTTTTGCAGGTTTTCGAAAGGGGCTTTGTGTAGAAAATCTCTCATATCGATGAGAAGGAATGGCCGATTAAAGCCGGGTAAATTACCGAACCTAATTGGACATATCTGGAATAAAAGAAGACAGTTCTCAATATTATTGCTTTGATATTGAGGGAGCAGTGTTTTTCAAACGCCGGGCCTTTTTATTGACTCTCACCCGGTAGTAGTTTTTATCTCACTGTGTTTACAAAGCCTCGGGGTAGTCACAACCTTTTGCTCCTCGGGATATCATTCCAGTGGTATTGTATTGTAATTTTGTAAGTAATATAGCTTGTAACATGTTCTGTAATTTTGTAAGTAGTATAACTTGTAATATGTACCGGTATTGTAATTTTTAATGGATATAGAAAATTTTCTTTTTTCCTTTAACGTTCTTATTTCTAATTTTTTTCCGAGTGACCATGATCTCTGGCTAGACTAACTACTTCAGTCCTAATTTCCGCTTCATTCATTGAATTGAATGACGGCACTAGCGTCCATCAGTTTATCAATAGCGATAACTACGAACGTGTAATCAGTCCAGTCTCAGGCTACATTTACGAAGTAAATTATCATTGTATTCACTCAAAATCATCTGCATAATTGCATTAATATTTCTTTATTTTTTGTAGGAAAAGAACGAAGGAAGGAAAGAAGAATCGACACAGAAAATCTCCATTGCCGTCCCCCCATTCAACAGCATTCGACACCCCACAAGAAGATGGTGAATACCCCTCGATTTTTAGATTAGTCCATCATATAAGCATTGTAGCGATGATTATTTCTATTGTTATCAATAGTATCTTGTTGCATTTGCATGGAAATGCTAGAGCGAGGGCCAACATGCAACGAAAGATCGCAATGTTTTTATGCATTGTGATTGGTTGCATGCTTGCCTCATTATTAGCTATGTGTTTAGTTATATTTGCACTAGATTTTGTAAAGATAGCTTTGTTTTTAGTTGTATCGTATGTAGCTATGACTAGGCTTATTATTAGGGCTATTATTGATTAAAGCTATTTCATCAAGCATAGGTTCCAAATCTTTAGCTCTGCGTAAAAAGGTGGGTGTAAAATTCAATAACCTATTTCTTCTGATTCAATGGCTTGAAAGAAACTTGAGATGCTTATCTATAATTCTACCGTTGGACTTTCCAGAAATTTTGAAAATTTTTCGAAATTACAGCGTACTTTACTTTTCAACTCATTTGAGGATGTGACGTCATCAAATTTCTTAATTATGAACCAGATAAATGACAGACTTTTGCTTGATACCATATTGTAGGCATTCATAAACTATGGTTTCCTTCGAAATTATTTCATGTTTCGTCAAACAGTGTAGAAATTACGATGGTTTTAAGTTTTTTGATTTTTTTTCTTGAATTCTTGAAAAAGAAGAAAAGCCCTCTAATTCTGAAAACATTGAAGATTTCAGAAAAGTCCAACGGTAGAATTATAGAGAAATAGCTAAAGTTTCTTTGAAATCATTCAGTTCAAAGAAATAGGTCACTGATTTTTACACCAGCCTTTTTAAAGATTTGGAGCCTATGCTATTTTATCATATGATGGGTGACATTAATGATTCCCTTTGTAACGGGAATGGTGTATACTAAATGTGATAGACCGTTCCCATTACTGC
The DNA here is from genome assembly GCA_004194395.1 of Aurelia aurita complex sp. Pacific. NCBI lineage: Eukaryota > Metazoa > Cnidaria > Scyphozoa > Semaeostomeae > Ulmaridae > Aurelia > Aurelia aurita complex sp. Pacific. Next base: position 268,588 of record REGL01000087.1, on the reverse strand, counting down.
ACGAGAAGCACATTTTGCCTTGTCCTCAGAAAATTTTCCAGAAAGCCTCAAGATAATACTCCTGTTGTATGAGGAACGGTCTATACTGAATGTCTGAGTCAAGACTAACCCGGCGTTAGAATGGCTACTGCTCCGTGAATATATAAGCAATGATATTTTGCAGTATCTAGTTGTATAGCTAACATGTTCAATAACTTTTAGAATTTTTCTTGGTTGAAATCGGTCGCTCCGTTAAGATTTTACAAAGGATTTGCTAAAAAATGTCCCTTCGAGGAACCTTGAAGACGTGCTAAAATCATGAGTGAGTATCCCCAATGTGTTTACCTTACAGAAATGAATTGAGAACACTTCAGCACGTGCTATCCTCTTGGGGGAATGAAAAAGTCTTCCCCCTGGTATGAATAACTTATTCAGGGGGGCTTCCATTCTCCCAAGAGGACAAAATGTATGAATGCATGTGAGTGTCATTATTGCTAGGAAGTAAAACAAAGGGAAATTTTGTTTGTCGTTTTCCTTCGTTTTTGCAGGTTTTCGAAAGGAGCTTTGTGTAGAAAATCTCTCATATCGACGGGAAGGAATGGCCGATCAAAGCCGGGTAAATTACTGAACCTAATTGGACATATCGGGAATAAAAGAAGAAGTTTTCAATATTTTTGCTTTAATATTGAGAGAGCAGCATTTTTTCAAACGCCGGCCTTTTTATTGAGTCACTCGTTGTTCAAGTGTTGGATGATCATTTTGGCGTTGTCGCAAAGATTGCGTGACATCTAATTTGAGATAGACTTTAAAAATGCGCGACCAGAACAAATCATCTGACGACTATGAAAAATAATGCTTTATTTATGTCTTTCCTTCAGTATGGCATTACTGTACACTCTTTTTTTATAAGAATATTGTTTATAAGAATATTCAGGCTCAGAATCATCCAAATTTTAAGAATATTATAAGAATATTGCTCAGCCTCAGCTCGCATATTTGTGTCTCATTTTCCAGCAGTTGCCTGTTTTGCGATGTTCATAACATTCTTATCGTTACAATTGCTTAAAATTTTCTTTCGATCGACCATTTCTTCATAATGATATGACACTTGTTTGAATTATGTTCCCCTGAAACCATACCAGATTTGAAAAAATAAGAATACTTTAAGAATATGTTAAGGCTCAAAATGAAAAATTACTTAAGAATATTGAGGCTGGAAAAAA
>REGL01000087.1:253864-266685 GCA_004194395.1 Aurelia aurita complex sp. Pacific | reverse complement strand
AAGCATAGGTTCCAAATCTTTAGCTCTGCGTAAAAAGGTGGGTGTAAAATTCAATAACCTATTTCTTCTGATTCAATGGCTTGAAAGAAACTTGAGATGCTTATCTATAATTCTACCGTTGGACTTTCCAGAAATTTTGAAAATTTTTCGAAATTACAGCGTACTTTACTTTTCAACTCATTTGAGGATGTGACGTCATCAAATTTCTTAATTATGAACCAGATAAGTGACAGACTTTTGCTTGATACCATATTGTAGGCATTCATAAACTATGGTTTCCTTCGAAATTATTTCATGTTTCGTCAAACAGTGTAGAAATTACGATGGTTTTTGAGTTTTTTGATTTTTTTTCTTGAATTCTTGAAAAAGAAGAAAAGCACTCTAATTCTGAAAACATTGAAGATTTCAGAAAAGTCCAACGGTAGAATTATAGAGAAATAGCTAAAGTTTCTTTGAAGTCATCCAGTTCAAAGAAATAGGTCACTGATTTTTACACCAGCCTTTTTAAAGATTTGGAGCCTATGCTATTTTATCATATGATGGGTGACATTAATGACTCCCTTTGTAACGGGAATGGTGTATACTAAATGTTTATACACCGTTCCCATTACTGCACGAGAAGCAAATTTTGCCTTGTCCTCAAAAAATGTTCCAGAAAGCCTCAAGATAATACTCCTGTTGTATGAGGAACGGTCTATACTGAATGTCTGAGTCAAAAACTAGCCCGGAGTTTGAAAGGTTACTGCTCTCTGAATATATACGCAATGATATTTTGCAATACCTAGTTGAATAGTTAACATTTTCAATAACTTTTAGAGTTTTTCCTTGCAGAAATCGGTCGCTCCGTTAAGATTTTACAAGGGATTTCCTACAAAATGTCCCTTCGAGAAACCTTGAAGACGTGCTAAAATCATGAGTGAGTATCCCCAATGTGTTTACCTTACAGAAATGACTTGAGAACACTTCAGCACGTGCTGTCCTCTTGGGGGAATGAAAAAGTCTTCCCCCTAGTATGAATAACTTATTCAGGGGGATTCCATTCTCCCAAGAGGACAAAATGTATGAATGCATGTGAGTTTCATTATTGCCAGGAAGTAAAACAAAGGGAAATTTTGTTTGTCGTTTTCCTTCGTTTTTGCAGGTTTTCGAAAGGGGCTTTCTGTAGAAAATTTCTCATATCGATGAGAAGGAATGGCCGATCAAAGCCGGGTAAATTACTGAATATGATGATTGGACACATCTGGAATAAAACAAGATAGTTTTCAATATTTTTGCTTTGATATTGAGGGAGCAGCATTTTTTCAAACGCGGGGCCTTTTTATTGACTCACCCGTTCAAGTGTTGGATGATCATTTTGGCGTTGTCGCAAAGATTGCGTGACATCTAATTTGAGATAGACTTTGAAAATGCGCGACCAGAACAAATCATCTGACAACTATGAAAAATAATGCTTTATTTATGTCTTCCCTTCAGTATGGGATTACGGTATGGGGGCAAACCCACAACCTCTACCTTGATCCTATCACAAAGTTAGAGAAAAGAGCTATTTCCTTTCAACCTTATTTATCTCATACACTTCCTATTTTCAAAGATCTAAAGGTTTTAAGACTATCTGAATTCTGAAATTGTTGAGCTCAGACTACTTACTTTTGTGTATGAATCTGTGAACAAAATTTCTCCAGTCCAGTCTGCTTTCACAATTTTTTTACTTTCAATGCTTCTGTCCATCAGCACCAAACTAGGCAGGTTGGTCATGGTGACTTGTATCTGACTCAAAAGAAGAGTCTTCGATATGGCTTGAAATCCATCAAATATCTGGGTTGTAAACTATGGAATGATTTGCCCTTGGTAATTAGAAATTCTCCAACAAAGGTTTCCTTCAAATTCAAATTAAAGAACCACTTGCTGAATTCTCAATGTTAAAGTTTTGCTCATAAAAGTTTTTCCAAGTAAATTCTAACAAGCAATCTATGCATAACACATTAAGATTTTAAGACAGAGGGGGGGGGGGGCTCCCTTCTCTCGTTAGTATACCTACTTAGAGGGTACGAATTTTTGTCTCTGTGTAGTTTCTTTTTGTAAAATTGTTATAAAGTATTTTCAATTCTGTTCAGTGTAATTTTGTTTAGTTATTAAGTTTTATGTATGAGAATGTAAAGAATGAAATGAACTGAACTGAAGAAAAACACTTACTTGAAGATGGCATGATTGTAGATGCAGTGTGGCTTATAACGGAGTTTTGCATCTAATCAAACCGACCAAATTTGTGGATGAATTGTAGAATTCTGCTCTTCTTCGGGGGAAGTACGGCAACTTTTCACCTACAAAAGCATATAATCATACCCATGTATTGTATATATTCCTTATAAGAAACTGCTTACAAGAAACTCAGCTCTCAGATTGCCAAAAAATTAAGAAACTCCAGTACTGGGAAAATAGGGGGAAAATATAAGCTAAGAAAGTATGTATTTTGCGAAATCATTGTCATATTTCTACTTTACTTTCACTTGTTTCCTGTATCAAATTACTCACGAAGTACTTGAGTAATGTGTAAACATTGGAAAGCCTTCAAAAAGATTCGTTTTGAGCTGTTCAGAAGGGCACAGGGAGTGAACATGAAGATTGTCATGGAACTTTTAAGATACTCAGAGTACTTAAAATCTGATCAAGAAACTTGCAATGCTGGCCTAAGGCCTAAATTCTTAGTTTCTTTAGACCCCATCAGGAAGAAATCGTGGCTATATGTGGGTCTGTCGCCCAAGCATAGTTACTGGAAGCCCATTAGCCCAAGGAACCGATGTTTTGACGAGAATCTGGCCGAACGAATTTTCCCGCCAAAACCAAACTTTTTCTGGAACCCAATCCTCGCTCGAAATGTGGTCAAGTTGACACAGGGAATCAAGGTAAGGAGAGGGCAGATGTTTTGGTTGTGTTGTGGGCCTAAATTCTTTTGGATTCGATGTGTTGCTGTGCTGGTTGTGTTTGATGAATGATGGCGGGAATAATTGCGCAGGTATCGCTGAATAATTAAGCAGTTTTGATAACCTGTAGATCTCACTTCAATCCTAAGCATATGATGTCTCTTGCTTGACGCACGAAGATCATTGTACTCGATTATGGTGGACGATAAAGTTGTACTTGGCAAAGAAAGGCATCTTCCACCCGAGCATGGATGGAGGGTTCGACTTGATCATTCCTTCCCTGACAAGCCTAAAGCCAGTGTTATTCCAAGATGGCATCAAGTACCCAAACTTGTCGGTATGGCCTACAGGTATGCTCAGTTATTTCCGAATGGACGCTGTGTTGATTTGAATTGTGCATGATCTGCAATTGTTATGCCTGTTAGATTTATTTGAAGGAATCTGTTGGAATCAGATTTAATTGATCAGTTGGAGGCCGGCTGTTTTATATGCTGATACAACCAAAAAGTTTTGTATTTTTTGCAACATGCCTCATAGCTGAGCTGCATTATGGTAACCTTCTACTTCCAGATTATGAATATCATAGATAGGATCAATGAAATTATTGGGATTTCAGCAAAATACAATGTAGATTTGAAATTGTAAACAAAAAAAGTAAAACAGAGGCAGCACAAGCGTCCACTAGCAAGACCTTTTCTCCTGCTTTTGTTGCTGTAGAAAATAAACAATCTATGATAGCTCCATATGGTTTCCTTATGAAAGTCTCCCCACTATGCATGCTACATACAAAACTGATATCGTTTTACAAGAGAGAAAATCACACCATTCAGGGCTGTATGCATCTTTAACTTAGGGGATTGTGACACTACAAGAGCACTTCCGCATAATGCTTAAAGGGGTACTTCCTGAGATAAAATGGGTATTTTTTTGTGATAATTGCAAAATCTTGGGGACACCTGCCCCCTGTGCCCCCTAGTCCCTATATTTCTATGGCATTGCTATTGGGAGGAATGAGGGTATGTAGACCTTCCTAAGTTTAAGAGGTCAACTTAAATTGTCAAAGAGGACTGCCATAAAAACTAGTTAATGTATGTTCTATTCATTTAATTTTGAGCCAAAATGAATTCTACCCCCTCAGTTTTCACACCTCAGTGTGAACTCAAAATATAAAGTTCAAGAGTTGAATGATACACAGCTATTCAATATGTATTTCTCAATGAAAGCTAATTAATCAGTTATTAAGCTATTCTATTCTTTGCCTGTGTTGCATAATTAAACATGATGTACTGTAGCTAACTACTGACATTGAGCCATATGTTTTTTAACCATAAAAAAATTTGAACGAGGCATGTCAAAAACATTAAAAACTAGCATGCTTTCCTAACTGGGAAAGTGCACTAGATGCAAAAGTTCAGTTGTTTGTCAGCTCAATGATAGATTAATTGTTCCTCTCTTGTTTCAGACAAAACTACACACAGAAAGTATTTTTTTGACTGTGATATATTCCAGCCCTTCAGCCAAGATAAAGTCTGTTAAAAAGTCTTGAGACTTAATGTTGCAGAATGACAAAAGTTTTTTACTTTATTTTAAGAGCAAATGACCTCTGCTATAACACAAGTTTCAATCAATTGAAGAAGGGAGGAAGTTCGCTTTCTGAACATTATTTTGTGCACAATTTACAAAAATCAAAGTGGTTCTTTTCCATATTTATTGGAAGGACTACTTTGGGTCTCAAAAATTTGAAAGCAAGCTTTAGTTATTAAGATATAAATATTCATAGCAAGAAACCAAGTAAATTTCAAGACTGAGTGCTGATGTCTTGGTTTTCTAGGTTTCTGAAGTATGCACGTTCAACGAGGAAGAAAGGACGAATGCCATACATTGATCCTTATGCAACTGTTCCCTGCAAGCAGCTTTATGGTACGTTTACTCATGACATATGTTTGCCACTATATGTATGCCAAAGAAAATGCCCGCAGACCCATTATTTCTCTACCCTTAAGGAAAAAGTCATCTTGCAACAAGCTCATGCAAGCTTGACAATAGGAGCTTGAATTGAGTATGTATTGCCATACAATGTAAAGGCCAATTTTAAATTGATGCCAAATTTAAGATCTCTGTGGTTTTGCCTTTTGTCATTATGGTTTCTACTAGAACAGAAACATCTGGTAAAATTCAATCCTTTTCTCTTGATTCTTCCAACTCTATTTCAGATTGTTTTCAAAATTACATGGTTTATGTTCAAACTGTCAAGTTCATATGTCTGCTTCAACTGTGAGCCTTACAATTGGGCTTATTCAAATGCCATGTCAATCAGTCTTCAGTAATAGTAAACAGGGAGGTTGAGAATTATTGCAATGAATTTTCTGCAAAATTTTTCATTCAATCATCAGACTGACAGAGATGATAATTTAGAATACATTTGTGAAAATTTCAACACATGAATTCTATTGGCCAGCCTGCAGTACAAGCCTTGTGCACATTGACACAACAAGAATTCTGTAAATTATGATAAAAATTCTTAAGCCATACCTGTAAATTTTTCTGAACAATAATTCTTAGACAGGGNGGCTTATTCAAATGCCATGTCAATCAGTCTTCAGTAATAGTAAACAGGGAGGTTGAGAATTATTGCAATGAATTTTCTGCAAAATTTTTCATTCAATCATCAGACTGACAGAGATGATAATTTAGAATACATTTGTGAAAATTTCAACACATGAATTCTATTGGCCAGCCTGCAGTACAAGCCTTGTGCACATTGACACAACAAGAATTCTGTAAATTATGATAAAAATTCTTAAGCCATACCTGTAAATTTTTCTGAACAATAATTCTTAGACAGGGGAACCATAATATGCACAAGGCCTGTACTGAAAGGGCCTTGTGCACATTAACAAATGTTATCATGCCCAAGAATTCTTGAGAATTCCTGCAAAACTTTTGAAGCTCTCACAAGGATTTTTATCATAATGTGGAGAATTCTTAAATTCTAGAGTATGCACAACTGTACTATATGTCATTCTAGAGCTTGGTTCACACCAGAGTAAAAATGTGTTTAAATGTATTCAAAAATGTGACAGAAAATAATTAATCTCAGTTCGATTTTCGTTACTGCCTTCAAAGATGTGATAATTTATTAAAAATGCATAGAAAGTGATTCGAAGTTATCCAGTTCCTAACACTTTATATACTGTACTGTGAACCAAGCATTTGGTGTGAACTCTATGGTGTGATCAAATTCAGGTTTTGTTCAATGTCAAATATTTGTATGTCTTTTTCATTTGAAGGTGTGCCCCTTGGGGGAATTGGTGCTGGGACAGTTACAAGGGGCTGGCAAGGTGATTTCAATAGGTGGCATTTTCAACCTGGTATTTATGAGAGAAATAGTGTGGATGCTGACCAGGTAGGCTTCTATTGATATTTTTTCTGCCAACTAGGCAGTGTCCCAAAAATGTTGCATCAATTTGTGCAGCTGATGTGGAGGAGCNTCACAAGGATTTTTATCATAATGTGGAGAATTCTTAAATTCTAGAGTATGCACAACTGTACTATATGTCATTCTAGAGCTTGGTTCACACCAGAGTAAAAATGTGTTTAAATGTATTCAAAAATGTGACAAAAAATAATTAATCTCAGTTTGATTTTTGTTACTGCCTTCAAAGATGTGATAATTTATTAAAAATGCATAGAAAGTGATTCAAAGTTATCCAGTTCCTAACACTTTATATACTGTACTGTGAATCAAGCATTTGGTGTGAACTCTATGGTGTGATCAAATTCAGGTTTTGTTCAATGTCAAATATTTGTATGTCTTTTTCATTTGAAGGTGTGCCCCTTGGGGGAATTGGTGCTGGGACAGTTACAAGGGGCTGGCAAGGTGATTTCAATAGGTGGCATTTTCAACCTGGTATTTATGAGAGAAATAGTGTGGATGCTGACCAGGTAGGCTTCTATTGATATTTTTTCTGCCAACTAGGCAGTGTCCCAAAAATGTTGCATCAATTTGTGCAGCTGATGTGGAGGAGCTTCCACTTCTGTTGTCCCTGTTGTTATTGTCTGTTGTTGTTTTTAATAAAGGTCCAGATAAGTCATTGCAGATTGCAAAAATTTGATTGCTTCAAAGATGGCAGTTCCTTTATTTTCAACAATGTTAAAATCAAGTAGATATCAATTTATATAGGGTTCTCCTATGTCTTGACTTGGGGCTAGTCTACTAGACTTATGACCTTGAATCCCTTGTTGCAATCAAGGAACGCAAGTAAACAATTGGCTTTAGGTCATAAGTTGAATGACTGATTGTTTCTATTCATTTTCAGTTTATCGTCTGTATAAGGAAGAACAAAAAGACAGTATATCAGGTGGGTTAACTTCTATCACGTTTTGTTATACTGAGTAATTCAATGAAAATGCACACCCCGTTTGAAAAGCTGCCATTACGTGAATATCACAATGATAATGTTAGAAAATGTCTTTTGTGATAGTTGAAACGTTCAATTTGATTTAGAAACTTACCTGGATCAAATTAGCTGTTCCAAAGCAAAATTATGGAGAAAGTCCCTTTCAAAACCTGTTAAGTCTGGGACAAAAAACTCTTCAGTTTTTCTTCCGTGGCAAATGTACTGGGTGAAGCAGAAAAAGTTGCCACTCAGTGGCGGATACTTTGCCAAATATTGGGGGGGGGGGTGGTGAAGCTACTGTTTCAGTTGAAAATCATTGTTTATTTCTATTGTTTTTAAACACAAGATGTTTGTTCTAGTCAACATTGGGGGGCAATTGCACCTTCTGGCGCCCCCAAGTGTCCACCACTGTTGCCACTCTTAGCGCCAAGAGTACTTAATGGTTTGGAAAGAATCAAAACTTGCTTGATAGCTCAGAGATTAGAGAATTTTGGTAATTTTTCCCATATTTTTAAGAGCATTGGAAAGATCTATGATGATATGATGTACTCCTTGCCCTGCCAGGCTGAGGCTCTCAATGACCAGCCTAATTGTAGAAACAATTTTATATGACCCACTCCCGACTTTGCAACTACAATGACTTCATGATCCAATGATTGACTTCTTGAAATATTTCTAGCTTTGTTTATTTCTACTTCAGCATGTTATGTCTCCAAATGCTCCAAGTGGGAAGTTAAATTGTGAAAAGACTTTGCAAGGTTGGAAATGGAATTTTAATGGAGGACATGCAATATACCATGCACTATATCCCAGAGCTTGGACAGTTTATGAAATTCCTGAGCATCAAGTTAGGCTGACTTGCAGGCAAATCTCACCAGTGTTTCCACATGAATACAAGGTAGGCAATGGTCGTCACATTGTTGATGGGAGTTTCAGATATTTTAATGAGCTAAGGGAAATGTGTTTCTTTTCCATTCTTTTTCGTATCTCTTCAATCAAACAGGCTTTGTAAATCGATCCATATCGATAAGTTCATGGTAGAGTTGAATTCTTATTTGCAGACAACTGCAGGATTTTATCTTTTCAAGCATGACTTCGCAGTTTATGATTTTATTAAATCCTTATTCGACAAATTGCCTCTGTATATGATAAGAAGCATAAAATCATGAATTAAGGAAGTCTGTCTTTAAAGGGGCTCCGTCGGCAAACCGTAAACAAATCTGGTAACATCGCACGTGCCCTGTTCTCCATTGTTTTCTGCAGTTTGTTTGGTAGCTTCACCCAAGCCACCAAAAAATGCTAGTTAAAAATCCACTCATATCCAAGCAATCGTAAGAGATATGAATATTTGGATTTTTCCTCTGCAAAGTACGAGGATTTATCTTCAAAAGGATGCTTTCATTTTCGAAAAAACAGGTAAACGTCTGTGTGATATTGCNGATGTCCTAGAAATAACTAGACAGACTTGGTTGGATCCAGCGAATTGAATTTCGCTGTTATCTATCTTCAATTTAACAATCGAGGAAAATTTGGAGAGTGATTAGTCATTAATCAAAGCTAAATTCGAGTCGCTGGACCTCACAATATCTGTAATATTTTTTCTGGTACACCCAGTGTTCTTTCATATTTTGTTAGAATAGATAGAATAGATAGAATAGAAAGATAGCACTACTCTGCATTGTCATCAGGTTAGTACAAAAAATTTGCACCTGTGAAAAATTTGAGTGAGAAATCATGAGAATTTCATCATATGTCTTTATGTGTATTTGAATCAAGAAGCGAAGTCTTGAAATGGCCTGAATTCGTGGGAATTTGTAAAGAGAAGCTACCTGGTTTTTATGCTTTTAAAACTATAAACATAGTTTACTTATTTGGTAAGAGATTACACTACTTGTAATTAACTCCTCTTCTAGAACCATTTTTCTCTGAAGACATCTCCAACGAATTCTTGTATCAACTTAATGCTTAACAGGAGCTATGAAATGGGATTATTCCAGCACACCACGCTAAATTTGTTTTTACCTTTTTCTCGTTTAGAACGGTGAGACGACTGTGTCTGTATCTTCCAAAGTATCATTCGATTCAAGAACGCCATGTCGGAAAGTCTGGGAAGATCTGGCTGATGATGGAATGTTAAGTAATAAAGCAGGTAGTCTATCATGGTCAAAATACTTTTGTTTAGATTATGTGATGTTTTTAAGATATGTGCATACGATAAATGAAAATAAGAGCACTGAGCTTAAAGAGGAACAAATCCACAAAGAACTGGAGAAGATTATTATTGTAAAATCTTTTATTTTTAACTTTATCGTTTCTGTTTTTGCTTCACGTTTTGGTGCTTCTATTCCCCCCTGCAATGCTCTAGGTGAAATATGACACAGAAATTATTCACAAATGATTTGAATGAAACAAGTTGTAGTTTCTTATTCATGTTCATAGTTTCTTAATTTCGGAAAAACGGGAAATAGAAATGTCCTTTGCTCTACCCGTTTCTGCAAAACATTTTAACTGATACAGTCTTTGATAAATAGTTTTGCAGTTAGCTGTGTTTTCTACCTTTGTAGGAGAAAGTTGACTGTAACATCTCTGCAACACTTAAGGCACCTTCTTTTGTTTAATTTTGTAACAATTAAATCACAATAGCAATAACAATACATCAATTGCTTACAGGTGATCCAAACCGGAAATCATACCCCGGACAGACATTAGCTGCTGCAATTGCTGCCAAAACAAAAATACCACCAAATCAGAAAAGAGATCTTGAGTTTGTACTTGCCTGGGATATGCCAGTTGTTGAATTTGGGTCTGGTAATGGAGTTAAATATTGCAGGTATATACAGGGGGTTTCAGAAAAAATACAACCGAGTTAACAGTGTTTATTACATTTTTAACTTCAAGACAGCACAACTGAATCTTGGATGCAAAAATAATTTTCCTGCTTATTGCTTTCTAACAATATTTGTAACTGCCTGGAGCTTTTTTATCATTTAATGGGTCATCTATGTGTGTCCAAACTGCTGACCTATTTTCACAGTCTCACACATTTTCAGCTGTCCTTCTTTTCCTACTTATTCGATGCCAAACAATAAATTGTTGAATCATTGTCCATGAATGTTAAATATAAGATGTACTCAGTAACTTTAAATCCACTTTATTTGTCTTTTGAACACATAATGATATCAAAACTAGATCTAACATCGTTAGGAATTTATGAATTCGTTACTGAACTAATTTCTTCTATATTTCAGGCGTTACACGAAATTCTTCGGAGACAAAGGAAACGCAGGACCATCTTTATGTTGTTACGCAATGCTCAATTATCCAGAATGGGAATCGAGGATCGAGGAGTGGCAGAATCCAATTCTAAATGACGGGTGAGTTACAAATTAATATTTACAATTGAATGATCTTTTGGTGCTTCGGGACGATGGGTTTGTAGGCTGTTAACTGAGTATCTAACGAACAATGAAACATACTGAAGACAAGAGGAGAGGAGAGTCGCCAAGTCCCTGTAATTCCAAGCAAAAGGAAATACGAGGAGGTGTGGTCATATCATAGCGACCGAAGGACCAGGACGCTTGTTCGATATTCTTAGCTTCTTACTGTTCCCAAAGTTTATCTTCAGATTCTAAGTAGAAATAAACAATCATAGTTGGAAACGATCTAATCTAGGCTGGCATTGCGTTTAGGATCGTTATCAAAACAGGGAAAGATTCTTGTTGGCCAATAGTTGCAAGAGTTATTACTACTTATTAGATGAATTCAACCAAGAAATGAATTCTTTTCATCTTTACAGTGCTAGTTAAACAGATAATACTATTTGCCCTCAGCTGGACAGACTTGACAACACTTTAGTAAAAAGGGCAACCATGTCAGTAATCTAAACACTATCACCTTCATCATAGCCTACGCAAAATATAGATTTTTCATTTTATTTGATTAGTCTTTTCCGAAAGACGTTTTAATTTCTGGAACTAAAGATGAATGTTTAGACTGCAAAAGTAAGGTTTCTCTTCAGAAAGCTATTAGAAATAGCTAATGCATAAAACACAGTAACAACACCTTGCCATGAGACAAAATTCGACAATCTTATAGTCTCCTTATTGGAAAATTCCTTTTTTCATCCACAGTTCTTTACCAGACTGGTACAAATCAGCCTTGTTTAATGAGTTGTATTACATAACTGATGGTGGTACGATCTGGCTTGACATTCGGCGGAGAAAGGATTTACATCGAAGACCAATTCCGAATCATGTTCATGAGTATGGTAGATTTGCTTATTTAGAAGGTATGCCTTTTATGTATGACTCGTCATTTTGTAACTCCCCTCTGGTCGTAGAGCATCCAGAATGCCCCCCCTCCCTCCACGGAGATTTCTTTATTTCACCATAGAGCGCATCAGTCACAGCAGGGGTGAAACTAGCATAACAACTGGTTTTAGAAGGTGTTTCACCCATGTAATGTTCAGAAAAGTGCTGGGTGCGCCAAAAAGTTCAAACGTTTGATAAATAGTAGTACCTAGATATATGATGGATTGGAATGGAATAAATTCTGTCTGCTAGCTGGAAGACTTTAGTATTTGTAGTTTTTCTCGTGTTGTTACGAGTACTGGAAATGTAGGTAAAATTCACCTTTACGACAATATCTTGGTTGTGGAATGCCTTGAAAGGGGCCTAAAAATCTTGATCAAATTGCAAAGGAACTTGTTGCACAGAACAACACAAAAGTATATTTCTCACGAATATTGGCACCTTATCGCCATGGCATCGAAAACTTCAGTACTTTTTTAAAATTCATTTTTGATAAACGTATTGTTCTGTGTGTGAGATTCCTTACCATTTGATCGAATGTTTTACGCCCTTTTCAGCCATTTTGCAACCAAGGAATTTTCGTAGAGCTGAATTTGAAACACAATAGTCTAATTTTAGACCTGCATATGCAGCTTCCGAGTTAGCTGTTTATCTCCGTTAAGTAACTACAGGGTGTCCCAAAAAAATTGTGCCCCGTTTGTCTGAAGATTGTGACAAAACGGCAAAAGATTCTCCCCAAAATTTTGCATGATGGTGCTCTTCAGATGTTCAATTAAAGTTTACCACCATCTCCGTAAAAATCCGTTGAAAAATGATGGAGCTACGACCTTCAGAAGATTCGATTTGCCTGACGACTGAAACCAGCAGTCGGCCATTTTGCCTTACTATTTTGCAGTGATATGTATCTTCACGTGAGGTAAGAAATAATTTCTGTGAGGTCAGAAATTGTGGAACTCTCCAAGGATTATCGGAAGTTTCACGAGAGCTATGACATTGGAGGCTGCTGTTTCATTTTCACTCCATAAAGCTATTTATCGCTGCAAAATAGTAAGACAAAATGGCCGACCGCTGGTTTCAGTGATCGGGCAAATTTGGTCTCCTGATGGTTGTAGCTCCATCATTTTTCAACAGATTTTTATGGGGATGGTTGCAAACTTTAATTGAAACTCTAAAGAGCACCATCCTGCAAA
>REGL01000087.1:184453-234181 GCA_004194395.1 Aurelia aurita complex sp. Pacific | reverse complement strand
CCCCCCCCCTGGGGCCTACACCCAGTTTGTCTGCAGCTGGAGAAGGGACATGCTACGACAAAATACTTGCATCCTTTCTCGCAGCTGCGAGAAAGGATGCAAGTATTTTGTCGTAGCATGTCCCTTCTCCAGCTGCAGACAAACTGGGTGTAGGCCCCAGGGGGGGGGGTACTTGACTTTCAATTGCACAGGAGGGGGGGGTGCACTCCAAGGAAAAATATTTTCGACCGGCTTTAGAAGTCTTCCCTCGAAATGATAGCCGGCTTTAGAAAAAATCGGCGAAAAGCGTATCCCAAAATGTAAAAATCGGCAAAAAGCATACCCCTAAATGTAAAAATTCATTGAAAAACAATGAAATAACATGTTTGAACAACCAGCTTTAGAAAAATTGCCTTCTTTTGATACCCGGCGTTAGAAAAAAGAGGCGAAAACGATACCTGGAAAGGAGTGCACATGGCGTCAGCAAAATATACTAAGTACCCCCCCCCCCCGGGTGTAGGCTGGGTTAAAATGGGCGGTGTTGATTGTTGTTGCTGGAAAAAAGTAGATCTGGAACTGATAAATCAATATTCACAGTATCACTATCAAGGAGGGTATTTCAAATCCCTCAAGTGAAAGGAAATCTGTGGATGAAGATTTTTGCAAAATTTATCCACATTTTTACCCTACCCATTTTACCCCTAGCTGCCCAGTTTACCTCAACGGGTCCTAATGATAAATCATTGGCACATAACTTTTTTAACCTTGCATTCTATTGATTTTGGACAAAGTTTTTGTAGCTTTACAGCTTTTTGCAACATATGCAGAAGTTTTGATTTAAAAGTAGAATTTCTACATTAATTTATATCAACTAATAATGGTTTTCAATCATTTCAATCAGTTATGATTCAACTCACAAAATCATAACCATAGCTCAACTCGCTAGGGGAATTGTTTTCACTGAATAGATTCTTGCTTTTATCATATATTGGCCTTTACTACTAGTATATGATTGGAACAAGGGCCTATTTAGATCTATTTATTAATCAAAGTTTTGCCTTGAACATCAAGTTACTTACAAAGTAAATGATAGTTTTGCAAATCTTTTTAACTTTTAATCCAAATCTGAAATTTGATTCAAAATGAAAATTCTTTTTTTATTTTATTAAGATAATTATTGTTTTGAACTGAATGTAAATCTTGTTGTGGTATGGCTTAGTCACTTAATTTGACCCCTCCCTTATATTGAAACACTCTCCGCTTGCCACAATTAGATTGGAGACTACATAACCTAAGGACAATTTATTGAGAGACTGACACAACATCGTACAGATAAAAATTAGAATTTTAACATTGTTTTAGTGTTCCTAAAAGACAGATTGTTTCATAGTAGATTCAGGGCAATATGAGAGACTTAAAATTGACTATATTGCTGACAAAGGCTACACCACCCAAAGGCTCTTCACTGCAAGGTAGACAGAGTATCATAGGCAAAAGGATTATAATTTCCACATTGTCGTAGTGTTTCTGAAGGAAAGAATGTTTCCCATGAATGAATTGTGAAATTGCTGTGTAAATTACAAAAGTGACTTCACCAGAATATTGTTTATTAAGTGACATAACCATCATAGAAATGAAGAATTCCAGTTTCAGCATTTTTTCGTTTGAACAGTAAGAGACCGCATGTTGGATGCTTGCAAAGAGTCATGAAATGAGTTTGAAACTCAATGTAGCGATACAGGATGTGATTACAAAATTGCCATAAAATTGTGATTATATTGAACTTTTCTTTTGCTTACAGCAAACTCTGTTGCAAGAGTGCAAGATGTTTTATGTTTGCCTTTGAATGCGTTTCACAAATTTGTAAAACTTTTCTGACAAATAGCTTCTTAAAGAATGCTTCTCAAATCACTAAGTAATGCTTGTAGTTGCAACCATTTGTGAGAGATTTTAAGTTTGCAGAAGTGAAACATTCAACGACGATTCCACATTCTTATTTAGTTCAGACTTTTTATAGCCTGACATTATTGCACCACCAAAGGAAGGAATGATGTAACAGAAAGTTAAAGTTGGATTTAAAGATACCAGGAAATGGCATTTTATGCAGTCAGTTACATTGTTCTGGGAATGACAATTTCAAAATCAATTTGGCACAAAACTGATGACAGAACTTTGTCTTCATTTTTGATATATAAGGACTTTAACCGAAAACAAGGACGGCAGCGCCAGCCGGAACGTGATCTTGTATGATACAAAATTTATTTAAAGTATTTAAAGTTATGCTACCTTTACATCTTATCAAAACGGTCACAACAATTATTGGAACCATCTTTTTTTACTTAGAAAAATTAACATTTAAAATGAGCAAGTTTTGCTTCAGAGGCAGAAGAGGCCTAGAATTGAACAGCAGCATGTCAGAAATGGGATTTTCCAAGTTGCATAATTGAAAAGAACAGCCACATCGTCTTGTCTCTCAAGGGAAGCAGATTCAAGTTCGGAAACAAAGGCAATATTGCGTAGACTGCGTTGTTGCAGTTGCAGTCACCGTGCGTTCTTGGTTGCTGAAAGTCCCTATTGTTTTAACCAACAATGTAAATGAAACATAAAAGTACATTTTTGTTGTAAAAAGCGTATAATACGACAAATGTCTTGACAATAAGAAAGTTGGGATAACCTCGAACCGTTTCGAAGACAAAAGTAGGAAGACTTGAGAGGTGCAAATGAATGATAAAAGAACGAATAAGGAAGGAAGGAAAAGAAGCAAAAGGAAAGGGGAAAGATTAAGCTAATATTGAGTATAGTTTTTAGCAATTTTTTATTACAGGATAGAGTTCTTTTCCTGATTAGAAGATAACGTTTTTAACCGTTAGATGATGTGGCAAAGAGTGCTTTCAAGGAAGACATCGTAAAAAAATTCTGAAAGAGGCAAGAGGTGTTTAAGCATAAAACTCGAAGTGATCTCATTATGAAGGTGTTGTGGCGCAATGGTGCAGTCCCCTGACTTTGCACCCAGAAAAGTAAAGCGGATAGCGTTCGAGCCCAGTGCGAGCCGCACTAGTCGAGGGTCATGACAACGGGTCGTGAACTCGTCACTCGATTACAATGCCTGCCAAAAGTCCTTGGAACACTTCGGCCATTTCTTGACAATCCGCAGTTCTGACCATAGCGATTAGGCTTAAACACCCCCTCACCCCCAAAACAATGTTGATTTGCAAGGTTATTGTCCTAGCATTCCATCAGAGCCGCGAATCGTCCTGCCATCCCCATTTTGTCATCACAGAACAACATTGTTCTGAGGGGGACAGAAGCGCCGGGAGGGGGGGGCAAGGGGGGGCGGTGGNGAAAAGAAGCAAAAGGAAAGGGGAAAGATTAAGCTAATATTGAGAATAGTTTTTAGCAATGTTTTATTACAGTATAGAGTTCTTTTCCTGATTAGAAGATAACGTTTTTAACCGTTAGATGATGTGGCAATGAGTGCTTTCAAGGAAGACATCGTAAAAAAATCCTGAAAGAGGCAAGAGGTGTTTAAGCATAAAACTCGAAGTGATCTCATTATGAAGGTGTTGTGGCGCAATGGTGCAGTCCCCTGACTTTGCACCCAGAAAAGTAAAGCGGATAGCGTTCGAGCCCAGTGCGAGCCGCACTAGTCGAGGGTCATGACAACGGGTCGTGAACTCGTCACTCGATTACAATGCCTGCCAAAAGTCCTTGGAACACTTCGGCCATTTCTTGACAATCCGCAGTTCTGACCATAGCGATTAGGCTTAAACACCCCCTCACCCCCAAAACAATGTTGATTTGCAAGGTTATTGTCCTAGCATTCCATCAGAGCCGCGAATCGTCCTGCCATCCCCATTTTGTCATCACAGAACAACATTGTTCTGAGGGGGAGAGGGGGAAATCGCAAAAAATGCAAAAATGGCAAAGGTGTTCCAAGACTTTTGGCAGTCATTGTAGGTCTTCTCCCGTCCTGCGATCCCAACGCTAAGAATCGCAACTTAAGTTGCCTTGCTTGAATATGCATCTATTTCGGGCGATTTACCGAGACTACTCTTTTTATTTGAGATGAAAGTGTTTCGCAGGGTCCATTATTTGGTAACGACATTTTCGATGATCTGCAGCCTAAAATGACCAAAGTAAGAACAGTTTCTGAAGAGAATGAATATCGAAACGTTTAGAAAGTCGCAGTATATTTCTGAATCATTTTTAGAATTCTTATATGCTTAGGTAAATTGGCTCTTGAGTTATGAGTAAAATAAGCATTATTTCAAGTTGTCACCCATCGCCCACCTCTCTCCCTGTTTCTGTAGCCGGTTTCAAATTTCCAGTTGGAGAGGAGATTTGAAGTGAAGCCAAGCCAAATGTTTCTCTTTCAAAGAAGAAGGTTACCACTTATTTTCTTTCATCTTAGAAGCAAATTTCAGTTTCACGAAGATAATATTTAAGAGCCATTGTCAACCAGGGTCCTTTGCGAGCACGCTACAATTTCAGACTGTCTTGGCAATTAGGCCCAATTAGGGATCCACAATGCAGGACGTAGTTAAACTGATTTCAACTGATAGAAAATGTCAACGAAGGTCAAAGCTAGTCTTATTACATGAGTCCTTGTTTTCGCTCAGGTCAAAACTTTTCGATCAGTACAACAACTGTAGTTTGGATCTGTATTTCTGCTTTGGTCAAATTTGATTTTCAAACAATGCAGTCTGAAACTGCAGTGTGCCCGCAAAAGGACCGTGGGTTACAATTTCATTTCATTTTAAACTTGATTTTCATTTTGAAATACACTCACTTTTTTTATAAGAAACGAAGGTCAGGCGCTGGTAGGCAGTTTCTTGACTTTTTGGGCCATTTTGCTACCAAAAGTTTCTTCCGTGTTTCTTATATTTTTAATGCCAGAAATGTAAAGTTAATCTTGTTTTGTCTGAAGGACTCCCAAATTACTTAGTAAGATCCCAGAACAAATTAGTAACATAATATGCACTCAAAATAATGTTCAAACAGTTTCTATAACTGTACAGTGTCAAAACATTTCTGACTGCGACAAAAAAATTAAAACTGTAAATTGGAAAAGTTTCTTAGCTTTTAAATCCAGGTAGGGTTGTTTCTTAACTTTCGAAAAATTGAGCCTACCGTTTCTTACAAGCGGTTTCCTATAAAAAAATGAGTGTATTTATACAGGTAACAAAATTTCATATAAATATGTTTTTCAAACTGACATGTTTCAAGTAAAGTAAAATTAAAGGAAGCACTAAACTAAGAACACAAGAAATTAACATGCCTAATTTACAATATAATTCTATCCCTTTTGACTCCAGAATATAAAGATAGAATTTTTTCATACTAATCAAAATTCAGATCGAACATGTACGGCCCTCAAGCTAAAACCAACCACTCGATTCGATACTTTTCGAAGAAATTTAATTCATGTGATGTGTAATGTGCCCATACCGCACTGGACTGTAATCGCAGGCAAGGGGCTCTTTCCAGCGATCTTGTCAAACGACTCATTCAAAGCACAAATATATCAAAATTTAGCTAGCATTTATTTCCGATGCACCTGTAAACTATTTTTGTTAGGTAATGACTTTGTCATACGGGCGGAAGTTTTTCTTTCCGTTATCCGCTGCGAAATTGCATTCTGGCCAACGTTCTTTGGTTGGTCCAAGCCGCATGCGGTGGAGCGGTTTTTCACAAGGGGCTCCGAAAAAGAACAATACATGATTATACGGTTNTCTTGTCAAACGACTCATTCAAAGCGCAAATATATCAAAATTTGGCTAACTCTTCATTCCTCGATCAATTTATTTTGCTTAATCGCGAGCATTTATTTCCGATGCACCTGTAAACTATTTTTGTTAGGTAATGACTTTGTCATACGGGCGGAAGTTTTTCTTTCCGTTATCCGCTGCGAAATTGCATTCTGGCCAACGTTCTTTGGTTTGTCCAAGCCGCATGCGGTGGAGCGGTTTTTCACAAGGGGCTCCGAAAAAGAACAATACATGATTATACGGTTAAGCGGAAGTGTGTTGTGCATTTGCGTAGTGAGATATACATGTTGATTGACGCTTTTTACTTACTTCCGACCGAGCGAGGAATGGAACAGCTCAAGTAAATGGAATTAGTTGACACGCAACCGCAGGAATAAAATCGATCTCAGCACTAGGTTGTTTGATCACGGGCCGTGAAGGAACAGAGTCAAGTCTTTTAGCTTATTGTTCAATCGAATCTCTCGTTATTGTATTCAGACATTGTATCACTTATGTAAGGTTTTGAATTGCAATTGATAACAATAGACTTGTTGGGTGAACAAGTTTCTCTTTCCGCTGTTTGCCACAGGATTGCAAGTGATAAACTGCGTTTCTTTTGGTCAAAGGGCTGAACGAGCTTCTCAGTGAGACAGACGGCAAGCTGAAGCAGCTATTCATGATACTGTATCATTATGGCTGACTGCAATGCTTTTATTCTAGTGAATTTATTGCTTATTTCGTCCGGAGTTTTATGGGAAGATGTCACTGGAGAATTCGCAAACCAATGGGCTGTGTACATGCAAGGGGGTATGCAGGCTGCCACTCAAGTTGCTGTGGAGCATGGTTTTAGAAACATGGGACCTGTAAGTTGCACCTCTTTATTTACATGCTTTATTTTCATTTTGTTGTTTATCGTCAAAATCAGTTTAGCTACTTATGATCCGTGATCTCATGCACATATTTCATTTGAAATTAAACATAACGGTCCGATTTCAAGTAGAGCACATATGCATCTACTTGCAATATTCCGAGTCATTAACGAGGCTATAAGGGAACACTATTCCGTGATTAGGTATTGCAAATCACGCTAACGATTATATTTTTGTTTTGAGGCGGCCTAATTCGATGCTCATATCAATTTGGTTGGCCCTATCATATTTCTGTCAAAACTTTCTGATTCAGTAACGGGTAATATTAGTAAATGGTCCAATAAATCTGTCCTCGCCAATTCAGAACAAATCTACCTGCAATTTGATATTTCTTTTAATAAAATAATGAGATCCCGCGCTTTTCCCCGCCCGAAGGTTTATAAATACACGGCAGAATTTGTTCCATTGACCACAAAAATATACTGAGATCTTTAGATTCACCCATGTGTCACACCGGTTAGAGAGAACTTGACTATATGTAAAAATATACAGCTCTCACCGCAATGAAATTGGGAATCGCCTTAAAATGTTCGGTGAACGAAACAAGATCTTTCCGTTTGAGTGATTATGAATGCTGAAGCTATTTTAGAATTTTCAAGCCAGGTTATGAAATTTTAGATTATTTGTTCACAGATGATTATAGCATTCACAGAGCAAACTACACTTATTTCGTTTTAAGAAACTGCTCATAAGAAACTCCACTCAGATCACCAAAAGTTAAGAAACTCCAGTACTGGGAAAATACAGTAAGAACCTGCAAAATAGAAACCAGTTTTTTCAAAACAGCCTGTTTAGTTTCTTATTAAAAGGTCATTAACCTTGAAACAGGCTGAACGGTTTCTTATCATATGGCTAAGAAACCTGCACTGATTTCAGTTTAATCTGTCATGAAAACCTAGAGCAAACATTAGCGGACAGTATGTTCTCGTTACCTTGCATTTTCTCTAAATTTACTCGACGATAGCATACATGCCAAATTTATCATTATAGATAGAGATGCTTTTGCATGGAATATCTAAAAATGTTGGGCACCTGAGTTTCACGAAGATTTTCAAATTTTTTTTTTTTTTTTTTTTTTTTTCAAAACAGCCTGTTTAGTTTCTTATTAAAAGGTCATTAACCTTGAAACAGGCTGAACGGTTTCTTATCATATGGCTAAGAAACCTGCACTGATTTCAGTTTAATCTGTCATGAAAACCTAGAGCAAACATTAGCGGACAGTATGTTCTCGTTACCTTGCATTTTCTCTAAATTTACTCGACGATAGCATACATGCCAAATTTATCATTATAGATAGAGATGCTTTTGCATGGAATATCTAAAAATGTTGGGCACCTGAGTTTCACGAAGATTTTCAAATATGAATTTATTTGGGTTCCTTCTATAAGAAACCTTTCCAAAATCAGGCTGAGATGTTTCTTATATGAGGGCACCATTTCTCAATAAAATCAGCCTGAGGTTTCTTATGAAGTGGTTTCTATTTTGCTGGTTCTTACTGTATATCTAAGTTAAGAAACTGTTTATTTTGATTAAGGAAATCCTTGACATAATTTTATGTTATCCTCAATTCTTTCCTGAATCATTCACAATGTCGGAAGGTGCTTGAGTAATGTCTAAACAATTGGTAAGGCTTGAGAAAGCCTTGTTTCAGAATATTCGGGAGGGAACAGGTAGCGAACATGAAGATTGGTATTGAACCTTTAAGAAACTCGTGTAAGAAACTCTGAGTACTGAAAATCTGATGATTTTAAGAAGCTCTCAGTTGTGGCCTGAATTCTTAGTTTCTTATAGAAAAAATACGTGTAAGGTATGGCTGCCCTTTGGAAGCAATAATTCAAACCCTGGATAAATAACCCATTCAATAAGCTACAAATTACAATGTGATGTGCAGCCAGACTATACTAAAGAGAACCAATACTTCTGCTCTGATTTTAGATCCTCTAAAATGATGCGTATTGACGCGTTGGTTTACTGTTTCATGCCTTCGAGAATTTGTCAAGTTTTTTAATAGGCTTTCAAAATTACACTTATTCCAGCCCCCTGGCTATACAGCTAAATTATATACTAAAAGTATTAGGGATATAGAAAGAGAGAACTGAGATACATTGCCGCACCCCTCACAACCCAATTGGACAAAACGTGGACTAGCTTGGGGGTAAAATGGGTATGGCAAGAATATCAATAACTTTTGAAAGAATCCCCCCATACAGATTTGCTGCTCGATCAGTTGGAACTACCTTCCTTACAGTATTGAATTTTTATTGAACGTTTCACGATCTTTCGTTTTTCGGCAATCCAAGGTCGCCTATTTTACCCCCAGCTTACGTATTGCAACCCCTGCAGACCTTCTTCTATCCCAAATGCCCTGGACAATTGGAAGTTTCTTATGACTGTTCCCCCTTTTGTATTTTCTTCATAGATGTAGGAACTGCGGGGGTACTGGGGGCACGTGCCCCCTCAAGATTTGCAATAAACAAAAAAGTGCCATCTTTTTTTTCAGGAATTGCCGCTTGAGGAAAAAAGTGCCCTTGAAATGTCGTGCCCCCCAAGTTTGAGATGCTTCCTACGGCCCTGATCTTCTTGATTTGCTGTTCGCCCTCTCATTAGCCATACTGTGCATTAAAAGTTGCCAAAGAACTTCAATAGTCATCCAACCATTTTGGTTTCAATTTGAAACTTTCAAATAGTAAAGATCGAGAGATCAGAAAAACCCTATGATGGAATAAGCAAACAGATTTGTCGGGTCCTTATCTATTTCGAAGATCGAGGGATCAGTAAAGCATCATCGGTAAATGAGAAAAATATATATGTCTCTTACTTATGTATTTCAAAGTTGCCGAGGAAAAGTTAAGTTTTAATTAGATCTGTTCATAATTAGGCCTGACTATTAATCAGCAGCAGATAACTTACGTGATTAGCCTGCCACTAAAATGAAAATTTAAAAGTGTTTTGATCAAGAGACCAAATGAACCACAGAAACATCGTGTTAATATTCTTGCCCAATGGATATTCTACGTCATAGCAATAATAAACAGCAGCTTCGGCTTGTTACAAACAGCTCAACGCTCAAATCCGGATAGAAATGAAAGGCTAATATCAAAAAGGTATCCACAGAGCAGGATATAACTGTGAACAATATTGTTGCTATTTGATGTCACAAAGTTCGTTACCAAGGCCCCGTTCCGTTTTTGTTATGAGCTGTTTTTGATGCATCGAAGCTACCCGTTCACATTGCTCCGTTTTTGCACAAAAATGGAAGTAAAAACATCTCTTTTTGTCCGTTCACATTGATCCACATGATTACAAATAGATACGGAGCCAAAGATATCCGTTTTGTTGCGTTCACATTGATCAAATGCGTTTTCAAAAACCTTCGTTGTTGTGGATACCCACTTTTGATAGCGTTCTCGAAAACCAACGTTTTTGTGCCGATCAGTATGAACACTCTCACAAAAACGGAGGATTTTCTCTCCGCTTGTGTACAAAAACAGAGCAGTGTGAAGTGTGAACGGGGCCTACTATCAGGAACGTCAGCAGCCCTAAAAATATGGGGTAGACATGATATGAAATTAAGTTTCGAAAAGGTATACCAAGCCTTTTTGACACCGTTTTTTGCTCATTAAGAAATACCACCTTGAGGAAACTGGGGTATGTCCACCCTCTGGTGACACCCTTGCTCTAAACATGTTCTCAAAATCACGCAAGATAAATGTACCTTTGTTTGTTTGTTTGTTTGTTGGTTTTTTTGTTTATGCCTAGCATCGAAGGGTAGCCCTGAGGAACATTGGGAAGTGAGCTTATCGACATGAACTGGCTTTTCTCAATTTTGATATCTGTTCGTCAATTTAGCTCTCATTTCTCCTGTAAAAACTGTTGTTCAAGACAGGAAAGAGCAATTTTGAAGTCCTAAGGCTTCCTTTCTAAGATCGACGTCGATATCATAGCCTTTCCTTTTTTAATTTGCTTTCCAAGCCCAATTTTAAGACACCCACCATCAAGATTGGCTGCTTTTCGCAGTCCCATACATGTTTCCTCTTAAAACCTTAAACTATCGTATACGTAGATAAAACTGTTCTCTTCTTGTGAATCATTTGAGTCTCTTTGCCCTTTTCCGCATTTCACGGTGGTTTCTCTTTGAAAGAATGGACACTTCTCTACTCACATAAAATGTTAGAAAACCAAGTTTTTGTAAGCAGCATATACTTTCTTAGAGAAGAGCAATGGCAGCTTAGTAGGGGCTCTGCATGGACAGACTTTTTAGATCAGCAGCTATCGTGTAACAGATCTTATGATAACAAGGACATGCCCCTGTCACACCCCTAATTAAGCCACTAATTCTCCAAATACTTCTGCCCTCCAGAATAGAGATTTCCCAAACCTGAATGACAAACAACATCCAGAGGTTGTGACCTAAAAATTCATGCGTTTTCATTAATCTTACAGATATAACCGCAATCGAAGTCCAAGAGCAAAATGATTATTTTAAAACCGTATCTTCGTATATTTGAATGGAACTGTAATTACTTAAAGGGAATCAAGCATGTATAGGCCCTTTATATAAATAGCCTCTCAAAGACAATAGGTTATGACAAGTGCCGCTCCATATTTGGGTAACTGATTTACGTCAACAGGAAATACTGGTATCTGATAGGCTAGAATCTGATCGCAAGTGGCTTGAACCACTTTTATATGCTTACATTCCCTTTAAAGAATCGCCATACATTGATGCTTACGATTATGGTAGGAAACCATGGATGCAACGATCGATATGATTGAAACTACGCTATTACTTAGTAACTGATGAAGATTTTAACGAAACGTTTAGCTGGGTCTTTTCAACTAGCATGCTTAGCGATTGCATCTTTTGGTGACAACAAAGAGATACTACGCGCTAAGCTTGCCGGTTAAAAGAGCCCCTTTAACCAAGCTAGTTTATTTTAGTAGAAAAATAGGACTTGGTGAAAAATATAGCCAGAAATTTGATGCAGAGAAGTTGGACGAAAAAAAGTACACAAATGTACTTTAAAACACAGAGGCCTTTCGGACTTGTGTCCTCATCAGAGAACACAGGCTAGTTTTATTGAATGTGTTTATGGGGGTTTATAGCTATCATTCTCAAAAGTGTATGCAACGCTGTCAGGCTTCAAATTTTGAAGCATTTCTTACTGCCCATTCATTCAAAATTAAGTCTATATCTTCTTTCTTAACCCTTGCTGAGATTCAAATTTCTCCCGGTTCAAGTGAGAATCAGTTTAACAAGAGCCCCTGGGCATGAAGGACTTAGCTGCCTTTTGTACTGCAAGATTTCGTGTTTACATCTTTAAAGCGATTTTCGAATCTCACCAATATCATTGTTGGACACAGCGAAGACGGGACAATATACAGCACTCGACCACCGGCGATGCCAACCTGCAGCGGAGGGGCTTAGAATGATTTAATACCTGTTTTTAGAGAGAGGATGAGATGTGGGGGAGGTAAAGTCAGGATGAGGTGCCAGTAGGAGACTCCCAAATTTAGACTCGGGCAAAAATAGAAAATTAGAAACAGGAATCTATATATCTATAAATCCTTTTCTGAAGTGGGACACTTTACATTCCAAAATTGAAGTACACTCATGAAGACTCGCTTCCTAAATAAGGGATTTCGTTGGAGAAAGCTTTCATTGGAGAATGTCAAGCTATTTGTGTGTTGGACAGTTCGAATTTCACATGCATTATATTGTTGGTCTTTCCAGCAACTTTACACTGAATATTTCCCCTTCACAGTAACTCTGCAACGCTCTTCTTTGTCTGCCTTTAACAGCTTCCCACAGACACTTCTCGAGCACTGAAGCTACTTCATCGATGGAATTTAAGTTGGAAGAGGCGATGGTACTGTGTGGTCTATCAACTTTTTAGAACTATAATCGGATACTTATGGAGTATTAAAACTTGGTCAACAGTGCTAGTTAAGTTTCTTTCTGCGTTGTTCCAATTCTAGATTGATGCCCCATAGATCCTCCTAGCCTACGAGTAGACCCATTATCCTACAGAATAGAGGGTCTACGAAATAATGAGATAACGCTTGCTACGTCTGTTCAATTAATTATGTTAATCCTCTATTCAAATAATGTGTGAAACCCATCTAAACAAAGGCTGCATAAATTAAGTTCTAGAAACCTGGAACTGTAGTGGCAAGCTTTCGCTCATTAATTCGTAGACCCTTTTCTCCAGTTGGATAAGGGGTCTACACTTAGGCTAAGATCCTCCTAGCTGGAGAGACTTTTGCGATATAAAAAGAGAGGATCTAAACTCTGTTAACCGTCNGCTAAGATCCTCCTAGCTGGAGAGATTTTTGCGATATAAAAAGAGAGGATCTAAACTCTGTTAACCGTCCGCTGTTTAGAGCTGCAATCGGACACTCGCCGAGCATTGAAAATTGGTTGCCGATGCAATTCAAGTTTGTATCTGTGGGGTATCTGTGTTTTTCGAATCCAACTGTACGCTTACTACCACTGCAGAAGAGGGGATTCCCTAGATTTCCCTGTTGCCAAGGCTGTCAGAATGGGCCGTGCTCTCCTCAGTCCTTTTCTCCAAATCGCAAAATGGTCTATTGATACTCAATAGATCCCTCTGGTTGGAGAGACTTTTAAGAGGGGGGAGAGGATCCGATACTCTGTCTCGTGTCTTGTCCATGGTCTGCTCTTTAGGTTTAGACCTGCCAACGGACACTGATCTAGCGTCGGTCGAAGCTTGGTTCTCAGATGAAGTTATTTTTTTTTTCTGTCCCTTTAAATTCCTAACTGATACCCCATAGAGAATTTTTTCGAGGAGAGAATTTCGCTAGGAAAGGAGAAGCGATTGCGGTGACGAAATTTATGGTTTTGACGTAGCTTGTTGCTTTCGACAGTCGAGTGTGAAATTCTTAGGCTTCCGATCAGAGAGTGAAAACAGGAGTGCTCAATGAGTTGCTCGTAACGCTGCAGCTATGTCGAGGAAAATCAACTGTGCAAGACCATTTAAAACGAGAAGAGTAGGTGGCCAAGGGAAGCTTCACTTAAGGGCGGTGTACTCCCAGGAAACTCCTTGCATGTCTACTCTTCCTTTGTAGCTTTAGCTCAGATTGTCAGCACTTGAATTCGAGATAATCTTGCCAGCTATTTTCTTAGTGACTGCGAGCTATTTTTCCTAATATTCCTTCGAGCATCCACTAATATTATGTTTTACTTGAACTTGCCAAAATTGCTAAATAGGGATCTGGTACTCAGCTATTGCCATGACAACAGAGTATCAATTAGGCCCGTCGGTTTCATCAGAAGCAACACTTGTGTCAACTTTCAAGTCGTCAGCTCGAAGGTGCTAAATATTCCGAATCTTAGATCACGTTATTGGAAACACCGTGAATATTTTGTAAGTTTGCATCCATCACCACTGTGAACACAATTTTCCCTCCTCACTTCTTTAAGCATCAGGTTCTTGCCGTGCACTTTTATCAAAGAGCCATTATCACCCAGGGTCCTTTGCGGGCCCAGCATAGGTTCCAAATCTTTAAAAAGGCTGGTGTAAAATTCAGCTACTTATTTCTTTGAGCTGAATGACTCCAAAGAAACTTCAGCTACTTCGCAATAATTCTACCGTTGGACTTTTCTGAAATCTTCAATATTTTCAGAATTAGAGTGTTTTTCTACTTTTTTAAGAATTCAAGAAAAATTTTCAAAACAACTTAACACCATCGTAATTTCTAAACTATTAGAAGCAACATGAAATAATTTCGTAGAAAACCATAGTTTATGGATGTCTACAATATGGTNAGCAACATGAAATAATTTCGTAGAAAACCATAGTTTATGGATGTCTACAATATGGTATCAAGCAAAAGTCTGTCACTTTTCTGGTTTATGATTTAGAAATTTGATGACGTCACACCCTCAAATGAGTTAAAATGTAACAAACGCTGAAATTTCGAAAAATATTGAAAACTTCTGAAAAGTCCAACGGTAGAACTAAAGATAAGTAACTAAAGTTTGTTTCAAGCCACTCAGTCAGAAGAAATAGATCACAGAATTTTACATCCACTTTTTACGCTAAGTTAAAGATTTGGAAGCTATGCTTGCGGGCCCTCTACAATTTCAAACTGTCTAAAAATCAACGTTGGCCTAAACGGACACTTACATCCGTACAAAGCAAAGAACCTTCGTGAACAAAACCTTTTGGAGTCATCATAAACTCGAACATTCGCAATGAGCCTAGTATACGTGCCTATATCTAGTACAAGTTTTGTGCTACATTTTCACCGCAGTTCTTTTTGATTCATTTTAGTTCAGTTCTTTCTTATGTTATTTCACTATATTGTTATCGTATTTTATATTAGTTTCATTATGTTAGGTTATGTTTATGTTTAGTTTAGTTAGCTTGCCATGCCTGTAACTTAGGTAGTGCATGATGATGATATATAACGTACATGCAACAATGCAACAGTTGATCTGGCAGAACAGTTCAGCCAAAGTAAAGCTTTTTATCAGTTCAACCAATGCAGTAAGGATCCATGATTGCCACTTAGGCCAAATTTTATTTTCAGGCAGTCTGAAATTTCAGCATGCTTGCAAAGACCCTAGGTGACCTTGGCTCTATAAGTTTTCGGTCATTGCAAAATTATGAAGCTTTCTAATTTTCTCACGTCTTTGCTTGGGATATCATCAAGATTCTTAACCGGGGACCTCGTCACGTTACTTACCTACAAAGCTGCGTTTTCTTTAAGTTGCAGGGACTGTTTAAGATAGCAAGCCTACAAAATTGAAATTAGAGTGGTCGCCCATTATGCCCATGTCGTCGCTTATATTCGAATTAGATCCTCAAGGAGGTTTTTATGAAAAAATCGAATGAACTGGTGATATCACCAACTAATTGAGGAAAATGAGTAAAAGTTTGAATCAAATCAATCAACTCTACATAGGGATTTTTGAAGGTTCTGAAGATGGGGGTAAAAACGACCTTTTCGCTAGGCGTCGCCCATTATGGCCGCAGTTCAAACAAGTTACGCCACTCTGCAGAGAAGAGTTAAACTAATAAAACAGCTATACTTATAATTATTCATTCATCGATGAGCACATTGAACGCAAAGATTTCAATATGACTTTGCATTAAATTTTGGATAATGGGTATTTTAGGAAGGCCGGTTTCACCTCGATTAAAAATCGATGTTTCGTAACAGCCTTTTGAACTTACAGAATCGATGGGTCTAAAAGAACGTGATTATAAACAGCAAATAAGACGAAACAATTCATAAAGGTTGTACATTTGGGGCTGTGTTCTGCGGACGTTTCAGATCGTATGAAGCTGTTACGCAATTCACGATAAAGCTTTCTATCAGTGGACACAGATTATGGTCATCATTCTGCATTAAATAAATGAACCGATCTTTCACATTCATATGTCTAAAGAAAGAATGCTGTTGCTCTATTTGTCCAAATAGTTGTTCCCGGATAGTCCAAATAGTTGTCACACAAAAACGACATTTGTCTGCTCTGTTTTTCCCCTATGATTAGGCCGTTTGGACCACGACGTAAACTACTGGTTAATAAAATAGCGTTTGAATGGAAAATCGACGCGAGAAATGACCGTGGTACACTAGTTGCATAGTGTGCCATTTGAAAGATGATACAAAGCGTTGCGTTGGTTGTTCAAAATCACGTTTCATTTTCGTCCGCGCGGGTTATTTAGCGTGAGGCCTGAATGGCAATGGCAAACTGACGTAAGATGGTTTTGGTACGCGTGCATCGGATTAAGTAAGTGATAAATTGTGGCATTACACTTCCAAAGTGCGTATCTAAGTTTAATCTTGCGACCCCATTCATTCTTGACTTTTTTAATACATTTGCATAGCGTGCCCACCAGTGCAGATAGAAGCTGATCTTCAGTGCGGTTGTAAATAAGCGAGAGATATAAGAGGTATAATCTTTGAGGGACTTTCAAATAACGGATGCCGTTCAAGTGCTTCATATATTATGATGAAATAGTGAACTCAAGGATGCCGCAACTGACCACCGTAAACACATTTTGTTCTTTGAACCCACAGCGATGCAACATAGGAGTCAAATCTTCCCAAATCTTCAGAGTTAATCGTGCAAAATTTTATTGCCATTTTATTTCAAATGAATTGAATTGCTTGAAGGCAATTTAGCATAGGCTTTAACTCTTTGAAAAAGGTTGGTGTAAAATCCTATGATACATTTCTTTGAATTGCATGTCTTAAAAGAAAATTTTAGCTACTTTGGAACTTTGCTATAATTCTACCGTTGAACTTTTGCTAAATCTTGAAGCGTTATTTTTATTTAAAGGCAGTCTGTCACGCATGTGATTGGGTGATGGTGGCAACATATAAAGAATAGGAGAATTGAATGGCTGCTGATCCTACTGACTTTCTACGACCGTAGAAAGTGATAAATATTAGCCCTTCTTTGTTCTAAATACACAAATTCATAAGGATATCTGTTGTGTTGAGCTGTGACTTTATTACAGACTGCCTTTAAACTCATTTGGAGATATGACGTTTTCTGAAGGTGAAGGTTGAAGTTGCGTTTTTAGCGCCAAGCGCTGGGATCACAGAACTAGCTAAGCGCTAATCGAGTCCGCGACCCCTTGTCATGACGCTCAAGTGGTGGGGCTCTACCGGGCATCGAACCCTGTCGGCCTGACTGTTTTGAAGTTGCGATGATTCTTAGTATTTTCCAAATTGTTCTCCAATTCTGAAAAAGAGGAATATTTTTAATACATTGAAGATTTTAGAAAAGTGCAAAGGTAGAATTAGATCAAAGTAGCCTACGTATCATTCAAGGCATTCAGTTCAAACGAATAAGGCAAATGAATTTGCACCAACGTTTTTAAAGATTTGAAAACTATGCCCAATATCCACATCACCATCCACATCTTCGTCGTTACAGAAAACGAGCAGAGGTTTGAAGAGAAATACATTTCTCCTGCATATGCACTTTAACAAATCCTTCGTTCTCTGTACTTGCTGATTTTGTGCCAAAATATTACACCACAGTGAATCAACTCTTTTGTTGTATCGAGCATTGAAATTTTATGATTTAAGCTATCAATGGTTGAAAAAAGCCTAGATGATTCTACGTAAGAAGACGTGTGCGTATAACTAGGCCCCCTGTGACGTAAGATGGACAAATGCTCGGTTACCGATTAGTTACAAGCCTGGTTTGGTGTGGTTCAAGGCTGATGCAATCATTCATTCGGTTATTGACTTCCTGGCGACCACTACTGCCGCAAGAGTTTTTTCAAGGATCAGAACAATGTCTACAACACGTTTTGAATGAAACTGAACGGGCCTGAATCGTACGAACATTTCATCTGGCCAAAGTTTTCATGTGACATTATAAATATAATTTGTCGTGTAGCGCTAAGTTCCCAAAATTAAGGTTCCGAGTAAACGGGGTCTCAGTGTCAGATGCATTGATAACCTCATAAAGTTTTCATTGATAGTCACTACAAAAAGCTACACATTCTCGTCCAAACTCTTTAATTAGGTTGTGTGCACAATATCTTATTTACATTGGACCTCTATGATAATCTTTGCCTACATACTCAAATGTCTCTGTTATTTGGCGGCATTTTTACTTGCTCAAAGATATTACGTCAGTTTGGCGCCAACTCGGTAGGTTTGTTTGATCGCTGACCCCTCTCAAGTTTTGGCGAGATATGAAACGGACCGTAACTCCGTACTCTCTCTCTCGCTCTCTCTGTCATCTACCGCTAGGGCATTTTTGATCGCAAGAGATCAAATTGATATATGTCTATTCTTGTTCTCATGGAACTATGAGAAAATTAATCGCATGTCCCAAAACTTCGTATGTATCAACGGTTGTTCTTGGGGACCCCCTTTTCAAAAACTTGACGTTTACTTATCTCATAATCTGCAATCGTAGACAAAGGTATTGGGACACCTTGCTTTGAGTAGGGAATTTCGAGTTAAAACCCCTCTTCCCTCCACTGCAATGCTGGAAGATGCTGAAAGTGTTACACCTGAATTCACAACTACGTGTTCTTCAATTAGCCTTGCAAATTTTAACAGCAGATTTTAAGACCCGTACCTAACCATGGCCCTTCGTGCTTCGTGGGCACAAAGTTGACTTTCATATGATATGAACGTTGCTGTTGCTGTTGCTGTTACTGTTGCTGTTGTTGTCGTCGTTGTTGTTGGCATACATCCTGACCCGTTTCTGTTTGTTTTGTGTTTCATCGAGCGTGTACAGTACCGTGGTTGACGATGACTTTTTAACTCGTCACGGCTTCCCGAAAGATATCATTACCTGTGTTCACGTAAGTTGAAACCACACTGAAGTTTCATTTAATGAAGTAAAAGAGAGATAAGGGGGGATTGAATCACAGCCTTCTATGCGATAGTTAACGATTGGCTTGGAGTAAGGCCAGACTATTTATTCATTCATTCTTGGTGGTTGATAATGCAAATTGCTGATTATTTCAACACTCACGTTAGCTATGATAGGAAGTTCATTCGTTACACTATCTTTGGGTGGTTGTATCGTCAAACATTTGGACTTTTCTTCAACAATCTCTGAATTTGTATTGAAATCAATAAACGCAGCTTAAAAGGTGGACTCGAAATCATGGTCGAAAATCCGGATAGGGGATTTCATGCTGAAAGCATTTAAGTTAAAACTTCAAATACTAGCAGACAGAGCGCAAATCTTCAGATAGTAATACCTCTTGTTTTAGTTATATGGCAACACTAAAGTTGATATAATTATGCAGGTCCAAATTACTGCTTACTACGGTATGACGGACAAGAAGGAAACAAAAATGACCTCAAATGAAACATAACACAACCATCTATAAGCGAATTGCGTAAGGATGAAATCAACATGGCTGTATGTTCGCTATTTTCTATTTTATTAAATTCGGAAAAGCACTGAGAAAACATACCCCCATATTTTTGAGGTCAAATTGCCAGAATACCAAAGTGGGTCACATCTCACTAGTAAACACAGTTTTGAATTTACGAACAGTGCATTTTGTAAGATTGTACAGCGACAGAAAGATCCTGCGGTAATCCCGCAGAAATTCAAAGGAATGTTGATCACTACAAAGCAAGTCCGCGTTTCTGAAACAAATGTTATCTTTCGTGGAAACTCTTATGCCCTAGAACGTTGAAATGTCAGTTCAAAGGTCGGTGAAGCGAAGCGAAATGTAGTTGAACCAAAGTTTGTTGTTGTGGCACCCAGCGTAGAGGTATTATTGGCGCATTTGCTTCTCCTCAAATTGCCTCTGGAACGTGGAAAAGCTTGTTTACAGGATGTTTCATAATGTAGACCAGATACATAAGACCAAAATTTTTTGTGATGCACGGTTTCGAGCTCCTTGATCTGTAGGCAATTTGAGAAGATATCAGGACTTAAACCGCACATTAGATTATGTTCCAACTATTGTTACTAAGGAGAACTAAGGAGAGGAGAAAACATGATGGCCAGGGTCAGGGCTCGAACCCGGTTCGAGTCTTAGTCAACGAAAGGTAGTCAATGCAAATTGCAAGAATTATCTTTTATTAACCTTCTTTAATGTCTTTAATGGTAAAATATTTTAGATGTAAAGATTTTCGGAAACTTTAAACATCCAAAATTCTAGTGTCCAAACTTTTTTGTGGTCCGAAATATTTAGTTCCCGAAATTTTTGCAGTAAAGAAATATCAGAAGAAACAATTTTTACAGTTTAAACAGATAATGTCTCGCTCTCAAATCTAATTTCTGACAAGGATCGCTCTGAAATCTTGGAATCAGGTACCGTTGGTAGAAGACTGCAAATTGACCGTTTTCATAAAAAGCGTCCAAAACTCCATAAATAGCGTCCAAAACTCCATGAAAAACTTCCGAACATTATTTGTCCGAAATTTATTTGTCTGTAACTTGTTGCGTTTAATACATCAAAGTATTCCACCACGGTCGGGAGACAAGTCTTCATTAAAAAGTCCTAACTGCTGACATTTTTTTAATGAAAGCGTAAATCCTGAAGCCAGAAGCCAAGATCCTCGTCTCGTTAACACGACGGGCGCTGGAGAAACGTTTTTTCTATTAATTGGAGATGCGTGATTGCTGACGTGTCTTTAATGAACTTTTCTAATTTTCCCATAGGTTGGTATGTTAAAGGATGTTTATTTCTTCACGCATCGTGCTGTTCCTAGCAGACATCGAAGAAGTACCTTGGTGCGAAACCTTGTTTTAGAGAGAGATAGGCGGGTATGTATCCTATAAATTGTATTATTTTAAAATGTGACTGTTGAGCAATTTTCTCATTTGCATTTTATCTTTTTATCCATGCTATCCTCTCAATCAAAGGACTGGTTTATAGGGGGCTATGCTAAAATATAAATCAAATTAATTAAATTACAAATTAAATCACAGCTACAAAATCAAACTACAAAATCAAACTAAATCTAAACATAATTACAATATCGAAACTATTTTCCATGAAATAATCGGAACTGTTTATATCAAAACATCGGGGTTGACCTAATCCAGACAAAATTTGGCACACACAAAAGTAAAAAGAAAGGTATTTATCAATTTACCTAATTTCCCCAAGCTTTTTTCAAAGGAGTATTAAAAATGTTTGCCTATTGTTAGTTTCATGTTGCCAGATGTTGCTGGTAGCGAAAATTTAGACTTTTTGTGGAATTTTTTTTTTATGCGCTTAAGTAGCCAAATTTCCCCGAACTTCATTCAAACTTTCCTATCAGCTGCAGTGGGAGTGGATCGATATCTTCTGCATAAACCAAATTTGATTTCAAATAATCTGAAACTGAAGCCTGCCTGCAAAGGACCTTGGATGACAATTGCTCTTAAAGTAGTCAAAATTCCCCAAACCACGTTCGAAAATTTGGTCTTTAAGAAATAGTAGCATAGGGCTCAAATCTTTTAAATCTTTAAAAAGGTCGGTGTAAAATTACATGGCATTTTTCTTTGAATTTGATGGCTTGAAAGGAACTTGTGTTACTTTGCTATAAATCTGCCGTGGAAATTTTTTGATATCTTGATTTTTTTCAAAATGGCAGCAATTTAACTATTTTTGAAAAAATTCATGGAAAATTTTGAAAAAATTTAAATCATCGTAAATACTAAACTAAGAGAGGACACATTATATAACCTAACAGAAAACCATAGTTTATGAAGGCCTACAACATGGTGGCAAGCAGAAATATGTAGCTTTTCTAGTTTAGGATTTAGAAATTTGATGACGTCATAGCCTCAAATTTAATAAATTCTGCCATCTTGAAACTAAGGAAGATTTCAATAAATTGCCACGGTAGATTTACAGCAAAAACTCTAAGTTCGTTCCAAGCCATTTATTTGAAAGAAAACTGCAATAGAATTTTACACCGACCTTTTTCAAGATTTGAGCCCTATGTTAGAAATAGTGCACTACCATATGTGCTTGTAGATTTCCTTTTTCGCTACTTGCTTACATTACAGTTGCCGCTAATATATATGCTTAATCCTGCTGATTAGTGTAATGCAGAGAACTGCAATAGATTTGCCCTGGCTGGGGGTACTTAATAGTCATACGATTACTTCCAACGGCGCGACCTCATTGCTTTGATCAACAGCTCAAAAATGATTCAAATGCTCTAGCAAATAACGGATGTTAAATATTAGGCCTTCTCAGTCAAGAGCTGTTCTGTTTCGTTTGGAAATAGCGTGCATCTTGTTTTATTCAACAAAAGAAGAAAGTGAAGCAAATATAGTCCCTGAATTATTTACAAACATTTCTGTAGTAAGTCGGGCAATCAAGAAGGTGGAAAAGATTTACTGTTCCTGAAACGGAGAAGATTTATCGTTGTAGATTTTAGTTCCCCTTTCTCTCAGATTAAAATGCGTGTTTACGCATCGTAAATGAGAGATGAAATTGGTTGTCACTGAAAACCAGACACTTACTATGAATGGATGTAGAGAGTGAAAGGAGGGACTCAAGGGAGTGGAAACCGATGATAGAGTGTATGCTTTGTTGCTTTTCATTTGGAGAAGAAAGAAGTATAAAGCTTAGCTTCAAGGCTCTCTTTTAAGATACCTTTAAAATTTACAATACATGCTACAGAATGCTTTCCCTACAAACTACTTAACAATACTACAAGAACTATACCATGAGGAGCAATAGACTATGACTTCTCCATGGCGTTGAATAGAAAATATGAGTTAAACTACATACAATTTTACATAAATGCTACAGACATAAATACTTTACTGGAGAATGTCTAACATTAGATGTCAGGTTGGGGCTGTAATGATTCAAGGCTCTTGGCAATTGGCATGCATTCGTAAAGGTGGCCTATTCTCAATATGTTTGCGCATCTCGTGGACAGCTCCAGATACAACCATATTTTCCCTTACACGTGTTCTGTATCCGTTGTACCATATGGTTGTACCTGAATTGAATTGAATGAAATCCATGAAGTTCACGAAAGCAAAACTAACGATCGCAATGCATGCCGTTACCTAAGAGCCTTTAAGGGAATTTAGAATTCTAAATTGAGTTCTTTGCTCATTTGCAATACTGATATCATGGGCCATAAAAATGACGACAACAAGGGCCATCCAAGAGATCTAACGTGCAATGCTTGCTGGTTGAAACAGACCCGTTAAGCCTTCTTTAACCTTTCTTTTTCCGTTCCATCCTTGNGAAAACCATAGTTTATGAAGGCCTACAACATGATGGCAAGCAGAAATATGTAGCTTTTCTAGTTTAGGATTTAGAAATTTGATGACGTCATAGCCTCAAATTTAATAAATTCTGCCATCTTGAAACTAAGGAAGATTTCAATAAATTGCCACGGTAGATTTACAGCAAAAAACTCTAAGTTCCTTCCAAGCCATTTATTTCAAAGAAAACTGCAATAGAATTTTACACCGACCTTTTTAAAGATTTGAGCCCTATGTTAGAAATAGTGCACTACCATATGTGCTTGTAGATTTCCTTTTTCGCTACTTGCTTACATTACATCATTCAGTTGCCGCTAATATATATGCTTAATCCTGCTGATTAGTGTAATGTAGAGAACTGTCATAGATTTGCCCTGGGGGTACTTAATAGTCGTACGATTTACTTCCAACGGCGCGACCTCATTGCTTTGATCAACAGCTCAAAATGATCCAAATGCTTTAGCAAATAAACGGATGTTAAATATTAGGCCTTCTCATTCAAGAGCTGTTCTGTTTCGTTTGGAAATAGCGTGCATCTTGTTTTATTCAACAAAAGAAGAAAGTGAAGCAAATATAGTCCCTGAATTATTTACAAACATTTCTGTAGTAAGTCGGGCAATCAAGAAGGTGGAAAAGATTTACCGTTCCTGAAACGGAGAAGATTTATCGTTGTAGATTTAGTTCCCCTTTCTCTCAGATTAAAATGCGTGTTTACGCATCGTAAACGAGAGATGGAATTGGTTGTCACTGAAAACCAGAGACTTACTATGAATGGATGCAGAGAGTGAAAGGAGGGACTCAAGGGAGTGGAAACCGATGATAGAGTGTATGCTTTGTTGCTTTTCATTTGGAGAAGAAAGAAGTATAAAGCTTAGCTTCAAGGCTCTCTTTTAAGATACCTTTAAAATTTACAATACATGCTACAGAATGCTTTCCCTACAAACTACTTAACAATACTACAAGAATTATACCATGAGGAGCAATAGACTATGACTACCCCATGGCGTTGAATAGAAAATATGAGTTAAACTACATACAATTTTACATAAATGCTACAGACATAAATACTTTACTGGAGAATGTCTAACATTAGATGTCAGGTTGGGGCTGTAATGAATCAAGGCTCTTGGCAATTGGCATGCATTCGTAAAGGTGGCCTATTCTCAATATGTTTGCGCATCTCGTGGACAGCTCCAGATACAACCATATTTTCCCTTACACGTGCTCTGTATCCGTTGTACCATATGGTTGTACCTGAATTGAATTGAATGAAATCCATGAAGTTCACGAAAGCAAAACTAACGATCGCAATGCATGCCGTTACCTAAGAGCCTTTAAGGGAATTTAGAATTCTAAATTGAGTTCTTTGCTCATTTGCAATACTGATATCATGGGCCATAAAAATGACGACAACAAGGGCCATCCAAGAGATCTAACGTGCAATGCATGCTGGCTGAAACAGACCCGTTAAGCCTTCTTTAACCTTTCTTTTTCCGTTCCATCCTTGATATTCCTCAGTCTCTTTGGTCTCTGTCCTCAAAAAAGTGACAGTTACGAGATTTTCTTGGAGCCTCCTTCGTATGTGCGCATTACTTTCTTTATCTAATGCAAATAACCAGTAGAGCTTAGATCTACCCTGGGTACCAATTTTTGGCTCTGGCACCCAGGGTAAGCTTAGATCCAACAACGGCTTTGTGGAAAATTAACATTATCTTTTGTTCCGTCCTAAAAATCACATTGAAAAGAGTATTTATAATCTTGGTTGCTTTGCCATTAATATTGGCAACGGTTTGACTTTGGCGAGTGATTTGTCTTTCGATACGTGACACGATTACAAATAGACTAAGCCTTGTGAAATAGGAAACTCTTAAAGGGATCAATCACACGGTAAGGAACATGGCATACAGTAAAAGCCAGACCATTGGAGCATAGGACCGTTAGCACTAATTTGAGATAGAGATAGAGCCCTTAAGGCTGGCAGTCTTAGCACCACTAACTAAAGTGTATCTCAAAGTTAATAGCTCGAATTTTGCAAATCTTACGTGACTTCTAATCATTGTGGTGTAATCTGAGACAGACTTCGATATCATAAAAGCAAGGATGCTGTGCTGGCTAATTTTGATCGTTTAGATCACATGTAGGCCTAATGGTGAACATATTCTTTGAAAAGTAATATCGTGATTCTTGAAACTTTATTGAAACACTTAGCAATTCAATGGGTTTTTGAAAAACATTGCTACGCAAAAGCGTTTCTATAGGGTGCCTCAGATGTTCTGTGTTCTGAGGAGAAGTACTCTAAGTCATGCCCCAGAGTTTTTGCTACTTCTTTTTATCAATCAGTTACAATACACCAGAGGTACAGGGTCCCTACAACAATGCAATAATGAAGCTAAATCTACAAACATGAGCTACAATCGAGTAATGACAACACGAACAGTAAAAGAAAACAAAAACAGTTTTTAATGAACAAGATTCGAAAGGCATTTCATCCATTCCAAAAATTGTTAGAGATTTTTCAGAACAAAAGAATCTTACGGATTTTCGATGGATTTCTTTTAAAACAAAAGGATTTCTGCCAAAGGTGTACAAGATTTGTTGAGAGTGAAATGCCCCATGGCAAGATTTGAGGAAGAGGAATACAGTGATCGAGCCTTCGCTCACTATTATCCAGTCTGCTTTTAACTGCTTCGTTTGAACATTTTGCTATGGATGAAATATTGCCCGGTTCTTCCTTAGCATTTATTAGTATGAAAGCCTCATTTTTGTCTTTTAGCTTGTTGATTATCTGCGCTCTTAAGGGTCCTAGGTTCCCAGGGTCTGGCTTTTCTGTATGCCAAGACAAACGTAAAAGCCAAACACAGGCCACAACAGTCTGCGGTTCATTCGACAGCGTTTCTTTTATTCATGCAATGCAACCAGCTTTCAAAGGGATTGAGCTCTCACTGTTAAGTTCAACCACAACAGAGTTTAGTTTCGCGTACTGTCACGCAANAGGTCAAAGATTCAGGTTTAACCACTTTCAGCAAGGTCTGGTGTTTTAGAACTTTGCTTTGTGATCACTGCCGATCAATGTTGAGAAATGATCTAGCTTTGATCCGGGTTCTTAGCCCCATAGGGACTGCTATAAATATCAGTCTTCCTCTTGATGACACCTTTGCCTTTCGTTGCCAAATTTAGGCTGACAATTCAGGTTTTAGCATCTTAAAAACTGTTTCGAAAAAATGATCTTTCAACAAAATATCAGCCTTCAAAGCTTGCAATTGTCTGAAAAGCAAACTGTGTTATGAGTATTCGAATATTCGACCTTTAGAAAAGAAATGATGCCAATCATATGTATAGTCATAACTGTAGTGACTTGAACAGGCTCCAAATGAGATACCAAATAGCTTGAAATCTTTGTTCTACTACTGACTACTGCTTGCTGCGTTTGGTATCGGTAGGATTCGGAAACTTTTCGTCCACGCTTAAGGTTCATCTATGTTCAGATTTTGGCTAAAATTTGAGCCCCAAATTAAATGGTCCAGATTCTGTCATGCCCAGGAAAAAAGGACTCTAGTAACCTGTCTCTGTAATGTTCTTGTTTTTGCTCTCGTTGTTTAAACTACGTCCTTTTGATAGCAACACTTCTTTCCTCAGGTGAGTTTGGTAGTACAACAAGAAATCAAACCACGAGTAAAGAGAGAAGCATCAGATTTCAATTTTTCAGATAAAAGATGGAAAGATCAATGGTACTTGGTAAGGGTTCATTCAACTTTCTTCTCTTTTGTGTTCATGCAAATGATAGACATCTTTGTATGGACTGAAAAGCCTGCAAGGTTCAGCCCAAGTTAAATCAAGATCAGGGTTGAGCTACACATTTTTTCTTTTTTGAAATCCATCTTCAAACAATGATAATTGCTTGTCGTCATTGTCTGGTGCAATCCCGGTCCAGTGCTCACTTTACCTAGCTTGACGGGGTGCCATTGTGTCCGTATCTTCAGACCGATTTGTACGTGCCTATGATAGTTGCCATTCGTGTAGCTTCAAGGGTACGGTACAATG
Source organism: Aurelia aurita complex sp. Pacific (assembly GCA_004194395.1). Taxonomy (NCBI): domain Eukaryota; kingdom Metazoa; phylum Cnidaria; class Scyphozoa; order Semaeostomeae; family Ulmaridae; genus Aurelia; species Aurelia aurita complex sp. Pacific. Next base: position 206,786 of record REGL01000087.1, on the reverse strand, counting down.
AAACATTACTGAAGGACTGTGTTTAACTACAATCCTGCAAATATTTCTCCACGATCTTCTTCTTCAAAGTGTTATGGCCTTCCATCTACTACGATCTTGCTTTGTCGTTGTTAATGTTTTAATCGAATGTACTAGGGGGGGGAGGGGGCCTTGCCATGCCCAGATTGAGATCAAGACATATTACAACTTGCTCTACTGATTAAACTGTTTGTATTGACAGCACTTTCATTGATTCAGCGAATGTACAGTGTCATTCCATCTTTTAATCTGACAAGTGCCAAAGATGAAATCCGTACACAAGACAATTAGCAACGTGGGCTAAAAAGGAAGTCTATTGAAGTCAGTATTTTTTTAACAATGAAATGATACAAGTTTTGGAGAGGTTTTGTTCTGCGTTCCATGTATGCCTTAGTGCGTACAATTCGAGTTGGCCTAATTTTGCTCGTTTGCTTGTTTGCCTGTTTGCCTGTTTGCCTGTTTGCCTGTTTGCCTGCATCCTGTAAAGCTAAGACTACAGCAAGTCATTCAGCTTCACAAGAAGCTCGTTGCGATGACTTAGCTTGCATAGACATACGCTTATCTTTGTAACGGTCTAGGGTCTACCTAATGCTTCTGGCTTTGCGGGGCCCATATTGAGAGCAATATGTTAGCACAACGTGCCCTACTTATTGAACTGTTTGTATTGACAATGTAACCTTTTCATGATTGAACGAAAGAGCAGTGTCTTGCATGTCCCAATCTGACAAGTGCTAAGGATGAAATCCCGTAAGACGATTAGCGACGTGGGCGCTTATGAAGGAAAGCTTGTACAATTATCTCAATGGCATTGAGAAGCTGCGTTGTGTAACTGTGAAAGGATACTATGAGTATACTTACAGATACAGAAACAATCAGCCATTGTGGTACGCTACACAGTAAACCTTTGATGTAGCTCTAGGCAATAGGAAGAAAACCAACGATTTAATTAAGCGTGGTTAAGGATAGTATACAGTAATGGTACCGATAAATGGATATTTCTTCTGTCACAGAAGATCGTCGGTAGATTTCAAAAGAAAGGAGGAGTCGAAAGTCTGAGTGAAGAGTTCCTTGTTGCAGAAGAAAATGAACTAAAAGAGAACTACATATAACAACCGCTTTAAAACAGTGAATGAAATACACACTATACCATCTAACCCTAGAGAGCCATTCGAAATTTCATCCGCAAGACAGGTTGGCTTGGATAATTTCAAACTTATGTCTTTATGTTGATGGCCATGGGGGTAGTCATTGTCTTTCGCTACCTGTGGTATCGTCTCTGTTGTGTCGTAAAGTTGTATGCTAGTTCAGAAAGTATAATTCGAAAAAGGGAAGGCCACGATACCAGAGTCGATCGTCGAATCCGAAGATGCTTGAGGAGTTTCTGTCTACAAATTTAGAAAGTATAGTATAACGTAATCGAATGTAACATGTATTGTAATATCTTATATGAATATATACAAAAAAGAGGCATTTTCATCAAGGGTGCTTCGCAGGTTTGCTGCATTTTCTGCCGTATCTGAAGGTCAAATGTGGCCAGGCAAATCTGAACTCATTGGAAAGTCAACTAAAGTCAAGCTTTCTTATCAACTACCATTGTGTATCTTCATATGTTTCACTCGGGCCAAGTTTGATTTTTAGACGGTTGCAGTATGCCCACAAAGAGCTCGTGGTGACAATGTCTCTTAAAGGGGGCTCTTTTAACCGGTATGCTTGGTTCATGTCATCGTGAACATGGTAACGATAAAGAGAGCACGAAAGAGGTGGTAGATAAAAAGATCTATCCTTTAAAGAATGAATTACCTCTCTGTTAGGGACCGTTCATTATTTACAGAGGGGTTTGTACTGAAGAGAAATATTTCCTTGACCAAAAAATCTTCTTGCCCAGCTCTAAAAGTGACAGCAAAAACATCTACCCAACAATTTTCAGGTTGAAAAAATTTTGCCCAACCCCTACCTATAAACATAATTTCAATGTCAAACGATGTAAATTATCAATTCAATACTGTAAATATTGACGACAAAGATGAACAAAGTAGACACTGAAATTGAAATGGATAGTGTTGATGATGTTGATGATGATATTGATAATTTTAGACTTTAAACATTTGGCATTAATTGGTGGGAAATTTTGTTTCCACAACCTTGAAATTACATGAAAAAATATTTACCCAACCTTTTTATGTTAGAAAATTTCTCTTACCCAACCCATTTCTCTTCGGTACCAACCCCTTTATAAATAATGAACAGTCCCTTATTACGGTTGAAACTCAGACTAATACTGTAGAATATTTAATGCAGTAATAGGATAAAATTAACCTTAGCCTGCCGAACCAAAGCTTTGAAATTTAACTGTATATTGTAGTTTGAGTTATCTGAAGGTGTATTAATTATTTGCCTGTTCTTGCACGTTTCGATTCCCGAACAGTAGTTCTGCGGTGCAAGTCAAATGTTAAAGGTTGTATCTTGAGCAACATTATTATAATCTAACTTAATCTTTCGTAATCCTTGTTTATTCGGCAGGTTTCTTCAATGTCAGATTGCGGTGTTTGGGTGCAATTTATGGTAGCGTTTACTTTTGATGTGGATAAGGGCTCTTGCCACGTTTGGGAATAGCGGATAAGGGATTTATGACTTTTTATCTTCACATCGAAAGTATTAATATAATGCATCAATCAAAGAAAACGCTATTGCAGTTAAAAGAATTCACAATTGAAATATCTAAGGAAAGATTTTAACCACGTTGTCGTTATCTTATTATTTGCCTTGAAAGGGAATTTGAAACGTTGAAATATTTAAAGTTGGCCTTATCTCAAAAGACAGAGCTACCGAAGATGATCAAAGTAATTTGCATATATTTCATTGGAAAGGTTAGCTTCTTGTGAAGGAAACTATCGACTTTTACCTTTTCGCGCCCTTTATCCCGCTGTTTGATTTTGACAAATTTTGAAGAATGTAGGCCTAGCTGGTCTAATTACGGTGCCATTTTCAGACAGTTGCACCACATAGAGGCTCGTCACGATTTAGAGGTAAGATTATGACATCATGATGCTGCCCAAACAATAGATCAGCCTCGTTTCGGTTTCCGTAAAGTCGAATTTACCTATACCTATATTTTCAATGATCATGTCAACGCGAGGAAGATCACGAGAAAAACTTGGTATTTCGACTTGGGGAAGCAAATCTTTTGACGGGTCATCCTTTTACCTTACGGTATATGCCCACTAACTTTCTATTCAGGTTTGTTAACATTCATTGTTTTTCATTTGGCAGCATAACCGAAATCCTGGTATGCGGGGGCATGACATGAATATTCTCCCTGCATGGGAAAAAGGATACACTGGAAAAGGCGTTGTTATCACAATTCTCGATGACGGTATGTTTCCAACCCTTTTGCCCTTCACTTGACACCTTCCTACTAATTCACAATTTAGGGGCACAGCAGAAACTGCAACCTTGAGCTACCCAAGCTCCCCTCAACTTCCCGAAGCACTTCCCGAAATGAAGCAATATCTGAACTTCTCTCCCTAATGACCTAAACTCTTGGTTTGCTATCCTAAAGAGCTTATATCTTGATGACCTTATCACATGCGTCAAATCGTTTACACCCAAGCCACCAAAAATGCTCGTTAAGAATCCATTTATCTCCAAGCAATCGTAAAAGATATGAATGTTTGGTTTTTCCTCTGTGAAGTGACAAGGGCAGATTTTGTAATACAATAGCATGAGTTGCTTTTGTTGACACCTCAATTCAAAGCGATTAGAGATTGCAGACAAAGGAAATTCTCTCAACCAGTAATTCTAAACAAACAAAGCCGTAAATGTTTCTTTGAAACCCAGGTAGCTAGTTCGCTCGTTGTGCATTCCAGAAATTGGTTTTAAGGGCAATCATGAGCATAGATCGAAAGGAGAAGGATGCATCTACACATCTGCCGCGGGCATTTTATTTGTTTGGTTCAAAAGCCGTTTAGGAGGCGATTCAATTCTCTTATTTTTTTGGGTGTTATCATAACATTTACTGCTCAGCTTCTGGACCAAAGAAATAGAATGCCCGCGCCAGATGTGTAGATATATCCTTCTTCTTTCGATCTATGCTCATGATTGCCCTTAAAACCAATTTCTGGAATGCACAACGAGCGCGCTAGCTACCTGGGTATCGGGGCAACTTTTGCGGCTTTGTTCGTTTTGAATTACTGATTGAGAGAATTTCCTTTGTCTGTGATCGCTAATCGCTTTGAATTGAGGTGTCAACAAAAGGAACTCATGCTATTGTATTACAAAATCTGCCCTTGTTCTGAGAAGTACAAAGATCTATCTTCAATATGACGCTTTCTCTTTCGAAAAACAGGTAAATGATTCCTTCTATTCGTTCAACGTAATGAGTCTGGCCAATGTTCGCAAAAATCGGTAGCTTTGGGTTGTTTGACCGTCATTGTCTCATGAATTTTATGCTGATAAGTCTGTGGAAGATTGTTAGAGAAATATACTGGAGATATGAACAGAATGTCTTTCTTTGTCGTACTTTTGACACTTTGGTAAATGAAGTCGCTGGTAAAGGCAAATTTCTGCTCACAGGATTTCTCGGGAACTTTTCGTCCTTGATACTGTCACCTTCTAGTAAAATTTGATTTCCCAATACTCGATAGCTAGCTGGCTGCAGATAATTGTTTTTATAAAGTTTTAATTGTAATTTCATTTTCTATTCATCCAGGCATTGAATACACTCATCGAGAACTGAAGAAAAATTACGTAAGCAACAACGATTATCATTCGATACTTTTCATTTTTTATTTCTTAACTGCTGAAATTCTGAACTAGGGATATATTAAAGGGGCTGTTTCATCCAGCATTCCTTGCACGTGCTGTCTCTTGGTTTTCCTTTGTTGTCGCCATTTTCATGGCCCATGAAAATAGCGACAAAAAACAAAGACCAACCAAGAGATGGCACGTGCACGGCATGCTGGATGAAACAGACCCTTTAAGGACTTGATTTCTGCATCATGTATCAAGTTTTCGTAATCTGTCTCTCAAGGCTGATGTCTTTAAAAGCAGAAAAACAAGAATATCAGACAACTTTCTGACATTTTGCAGCGTCTGATTCACTTGCTGAACGTTGTATATTGCCGTCATTTGGAAGGGACTAGGGATCCCATGCTTGGGTGCGGAATGCATAAGGCCTAAATTGGCTGTACTGTAGCTAGAAATCTTTCCAGCCTGCCAAAGGAATAAGCTAGTAAGTGAGTGAGTGAGTGAATGAATGAATGAATGAATGAATGAATGAATGAATGAATGAATAAATGAATTGCTTCTTCTGGAGAAAAATTCGTCTGGCTTTTTAATTTGGATTTGACCAACAACTGCTAACAAATGAATGTGGTGGGTGAAGTTAATCAAGATTCTTGCTTGGGTTTTTTCGCACAGAATGATTCAAAACTGGTGCAGATCTCCCATGTCATAAGAACAATCTAAAATGGTTTTTAAAGATTGTTTTAATCTCTAAAATCTCAAAGCACTTTAATTGTTTTTATATGCAGACATTTTCACGTGAAATCTAATTTAAGACAGAATTTAGTTTATTCACAAAATTATTTGTAATTCCATAAAGTCCTTTCTTACAATATTAAATGGTTTTAATTAATGTCTTGTTGTATCAATCTTTGCAGGACAAAAATGCAAGTTATGATTATAATGACAATGATGCTGATCCGATGCCTAGATGGGCCTTAGAGAACAGTCAGTAAGTGGAATGTTTAGCTTCTTTTACTTTGTAATATTTACCACTTTTAAACTACAATATCTTTTTATATACAGGGTGTCCCAAAAAAGTTGTGCCCCGTTTGTCTGAAGATTGTGACAAAACGGCAAAAGATTCTCGCCAAGCTTTTGCATGGTGGTGCTTTTCAGATGTTCCATTAAAGTTTGCCACCATCCCCATGAAAATTCGTTGAAAAATGATGGAGCTATGACCTTCAGGAGACCAAATTTGCCCGATCACTGAAACCAGCGGTCGGCCATTTTGTCTTACTATTTTGCAGCGATAAATAGCTTCATGGATTGAAAATGAAACAGCAGCCTCCAATGTCATAGCTCTCGTGAAAATTCCGATAATTCTCGGAGAGTTCCACTATTTCTGACCCCAAAGAAATTATTTCTTACCTCACGTGAAGATACTTATGACTGCAAAATTGTAAGACAAAATGGCCGACCGCTGGTTTCAGTCATCAGGCAAATTTGGTCTTCTGAAGGTCATAGCTCCATCATTTTTCAACGGATTTTTACGGGGATGGTGGCAAACTTTAATTGAACATCTGAAGAGCACCATCATGCTAAAGTTTGGCGAGAATCTTTAGCCGTTTTGTCGCAATCTTCAGACAAACGGGGCACAATTTTTTTGGGACACCCTGTACTATCATAAAAATACATCAAAACTAATGATTGCAAGAGTTATACAACAGGGAGAATAGAAATGCATATCAACCTTGTGGCCATTTGCTTATTATTAGAAATATAAACATGAAAGAAACAGTCAACTAATACAAATTTAAAGTAACATAACATTTACACGAGGGAAAATGTGTCCATGTATTTGGGGTGACAACAGAAATCAAGCGTTTTGTTGCCCTTTTGATTTCTGATATTTTTATATGAATAGCCCCGACTTTCCTCCAAGAAATAATGTTTGAAGTAGTCATATTCCTCGAAAGTTTATATTTGAAATGCTTCATATGGCTGGGTCTATTTTGCTAGATGATATATAGCGAACTGAAAAGAAAATAAATTTTAATTTTTATGAAAGCAAAATGAATTGACCAAGAAACGCAACGTAGGTGTTCATCTTGCAAATTTTGCACTTGAAAATTCGATGTGGTTGGGCTTGTTTTTCAAATCAACGTAATACATCAAAAGGCCATATCTTAATCATGTTATAAGTATCCAATGTTTTGCTGTCACCAAAAAACCAACTCCATGGCTTCGAAAATTAAGTCGTTGAATTAATTGAGCAGATAGCGGTATTTGTTGCAATCCAAAACAGACCAAAAACACTGCCGAAACCACACTTTGAGATATGTGAAAGTCCAATAATTTTTGGTTTATTACTGACAGTAGCCTGATATGTATCACCTGGTATGATTAATTAAAAATAGCTAGAAATAGAACGGAGTAAACATCTTACAATCTAAAAAACAACCACACACGTTTTTGTATGGATGGTAACGAGGAAAATTTTCCCAGTCAAAACAGGACCACACGTACTCACATAAACTTGAAAACATCAAGAAAGCCATCTCAGCTAAGAGAATATTTGTAGATTTTTAAGGTTTAAAGCAAACTATTTATTAATTAAAAGTTATATTGTTGTCTGAGTATAAATCTGATTTCAAGGGCTTAACAGGGGAAAAAATAAAATGTTGAAAGAGTTACGAGCCATTCTTGATCAAAGGTGTAGTGCGTCTGTAAGTGTTTATGAGTTTTGGGATCCTCTTTGGCCCATAAGATGCAAAAAGTAGGTACTTTCGAACAAGGGAGAAATAAAGATTCCCTTTTCGGGTGCTGATGTCACGTTTCGAAATTGATTCCTTATGTTTGGGACTTTAGGGCTTCAACCTTTTTAATTATGAATTAAACTTTTCAAGAGCTAGGGATTTGTTCGTTCCTGAATGAATGAATGAATCAAGCAGCCGGCGTTCCAAGCGCCCCCAATGTCAGATATACTGCTGGTTTATGATAAACATTAGGTCCTGGGAATTTGTAAAGCAGGCTCTTTATTCTTGGCTCAAATCTATAATTACTACTTAGCACAACACCATTTTCAGTTCAGGTCAGTTAAGTTCAGTAAGGAGTGTAAGCGATTGACCCACGTAGTAAGTAGTAAGTCTTCCCATTTAAGTCACAACTTCAACTGATCGTATTTGAGAGGAGATGATGAAACATTTCAACAAATTCAACAAACAATACAACAACAGACAAACCTTGGATCATACAATGCACGAATCTATTGTTATGATAAGAATGCTTATTATTCAAAATGTGATTCTTAATAGACTTTCCTGGAATAGGCATGGAACACGCTGTGCAGCACAAGTAGCAGCCGAAGGCAACAATTCATTCTGTATTGTTGGTGTGGCATACAACTCCAGGATTGGAGGTCAGCATTTTATTAATTGCTATTTATATCCCATTCACACTGGCACAGCTAAACTTAGCTTTACGTAAACCAGGTTGAAGGTTGGGTGGTGTAAAATTCTATGACATGTTTTCTTTGAATTGGATAGCTTAAAAGGAGCTTATGGTGCTTTGCTGTAAATCTGTCGTGGACACTTTTTGAACTCTTGATTATTTCCAAAATGGCGGCAATTTGATCATTTTTGGAGAAATAATGGGAAATTTGAAAACATTTAAAATCATCGTAAATCCTAAACCAATAGAGGAAAAATGATATAACCTTCAAGGAAAACATAATTTATGAAGGTCTACAATATGGAGACAAGCAGAAATCTGTAGCTTTTCTGGTTTAGGATTTAGAAATTTGATGACGTCATAGCCTCGAATTCAATAAATCCCGCCATTTTTAAACTAAGCAAGATATCAGTAAATTTCCACGGCAGATTTACAGCAATAAACCGTTAGTTATTTGAGCCCTATGTTACCAATCGGAGTGTAGCATTTGATAATCTGGTTTAGTTTAAACTGGTTTAGCTTGCCGTTGTGGATATTGTTCTACTTTGACCAATGAGGTAGCGTTTTATGACTTCAATGTCTTAAATGATATCATAAAAGTCCAAAGAAAAAAATAAGCACCTTTAAACAAGATTTCCTTCTTTCTTACACCTATCGCATTTGTTAACCAAGTCATTGGAACTATACATAGCCCGAATATTTTACAAGGAAAAGAGACAATTCCAGGCATTGCTACCAAATTCACGCCTGAGAAAATTAAAACAGAAGATTTTGAGCTTCATCAAGACGCTAGAGTGATGTCTCAAGCCTTTGGCCAAAGGCGAGGTGTACAGCTCTCTTAAAAACCCCTTGGCTAGATTTTCGGGCATAAAATTTGGGGAAAATGCTCACATATAATAGCTTTGACTTGGGGTATTCTTCCAACCGTCCGTTTATCGTATTAGATTTGCAACTACCATTGAACGTACCTGTAACCATACTTTGCTATATATTTGGCCATCAGCAGTAATACCTCTGCTTCGTTATTGTCTAAACAGGAATAAGGATGTTGGATGGTGAAGTAACAGACTTAGTAGAAGCACGGTCGTTGACACATCGGAGAGATTACATCGATATTTATAGCTCGAGCTGGGGACCTGAAGATGATGGACGCACTGTAGATGGCCCTGGAAATTTAACAAGGAGAGCGTTAAAAGAAGGAGCTTTATACGTAAGTAATGTTATTATTCATCTTAGAAATTATAGGGAAGAAAGTTGATCAGAGGAGAAAGATCTTTGATAATGGGTGGATATATTATTATAAAACCAGTTTCATCCTCGTAATGTCTCATTGATAGATTCATTAAAATGAATTACTTGGTTTGTTTTTTCTCATATCCCACGAAAAATGTGAAGTGTTGATATTCTTGAACGACAATACAATGGATAAATTATTTTTGATACAAAGCGTAGGTAGATGTTTAACAACACGACGTTTCCAGCATGTACTCGTTATCAAGTCTTGGAACAAACATATTTCTACTTAATACTTTTACTAACATTAAGGGGAATAGACATTATATCGACGTGCTGCTATAAATAGGCTGAAGAAACGCCTACAAACCCATTGTTTCCTTCGCCACACAATGAAACGGCAGGCGTCAAAGTTGTTGAATACAATAGATTATATTTTTCACTTGGCCCAGGCCAACTTTTAACTATGTCGATTTCCTTTAAGTGACTTGGCCTTGCTTGCCTAATGTGTGTCTTCCATGTGCTATAGGCTACAGGCCGTGCTACACATAAATGTCTTGATCATTCAAAGCAATACATTTTCCTGTGCATTGTGTGAACTTAGAAATTGTACTTCATGTTCTTTAAACTGATAATGAGGAATNAGGGGAATAGACATTATATCGACGTGCTGCTATAAATAGGCTGAAGAAACGCCTACAAACCCATTGTTTCCTTCGCCACACAATGAAACGGCAGGCGTCAAAGTTGTTGAATACAATAGATTATATTTTTCACTTGGCCCAGGCCAACTTTTAACTATGTCGATTTCCTTTAAGTGACTTGGCCTTGCTTGCCTAATGTGTGTCTTCCATGTGCTATAGGCTACAGGCCGTGCTACACATAAATGTCTTGATCATTCAAAGCAATACATTTTCCTGTGCATTGTGTGAACTTAGAAATTGTACTTCATGTTCTTTAAACTGATAATGAGGAATATATCCCCCCCCCCCCTCCATCCATCCTTGCCTTGAATGATAAAGTTTTTCGAGAGGACTTGCTTCTTTGACAAGAAAAGGTTATCGTACTGCCGGTGTATATTTTGGATCGTGTTTATATATACAGTGAACGATGAAAAAGAGGGACAACATCCTCAGAGAGCAGACATCGAGTTGATCTTTGCGCTATTTTTCATTTATTCAGTTATTAGTTATTATGCTGGATCATGTTTGTCTTTATGTTTATGTTTTGTATGTTCTCCTTTGTTGCGGGATGTTGCTCCTAAAATTTGTACACTCTGCTGCCTTTGAAACGGTGCCACAAAATTCTAATTACACATCTGCTGTACTTTATCCCCAGTTGATAGAGAATTTGAATTTGTTTGATTGGGGAATGTAATAAAATCTGCCATTATGAAATTTGAAATTATGGGAATCAGTAAATTAACTGATCTGGAAATTACTTAATTGATTAATCAATCAATCAATCAATCAATCAATTTAACGATTTGTTCTTAAGCAATTTCTTGTTATTTCAAGGGAAGAAATGGCAAAGGCAGTATATTTGTTTGGGCATCAGGAAATGGCGGCAGTTACTATGACGACTGTAATTGTGATGGATACACCAATAGTATATATACGATATCAGCAGGAGCAGCTACGTCTGGGGGTGCAAGACCGTGGTATTTAGAGGAATGTGCATCAACACTCATATCATCATATGGAAGTGGAAATAGTGCAAGCGATAAGAAAATTGTAAGTTCTTGTTTATAGACTAAATTTAATAAGGTTTGTTTACATCCATCTCAAGTCAAGTGATCAATCTCTTGCTGAAAGATCTTTTGATTTCTTTAACATATTCGGTGCCATGAAAGCGTGTGCCATGAATGCGTCCATTATGGTCGATTCGTTAGAAAACTTGATCGACGTTTTTTAATCGTTTTCAGTGTTTTCGAAAATTAAAATTTTAGGAAACTCACTTCTAGCTCTAAAAACTGAAAATGAAAAAATTTGCAAAAAATCTCTGTATCTAATTCAGGCTTTGTGCTAACAATAGACCTTTTAGCTATTCTACAAAAGAGCCTGGATCGAGCGTTATTTTTATACGTGAGGCTCGATAGAGTGGTGTCAAGAGCTTCTATCACTATTGTGCAAATTCGAAAATTCTACAAAGTGTACTTTGTAGAATTTTCGAATATGCACAATATTGATAGAAGCTCTAACGCCACTCTATCGAACCTCGTGTATAAAAATAACGCTCGATCCAGGCTCTTTTGTAGAATAGCTAAAAGGTCTATTAAAACATACATCTTCAAAATCGGTCCAGTCTACGATTTATTGTGGCCTGCCAAACGTGCATAGTTTATTTTGGCGCACCCGGTTGTATAGTTTAAAAATTTCCAAAGAGAATCGTCATATGACTTGAATTTCTGTAAAACAACCTCAGCCAATTTTGTCTATTGACATCAATTTTTAAGGGCAGCACAAATACAAAAACTTCATGACTTTAGAAAATATGCTATGGTTTAAATTTAATGAACTGCATATGTCAAAAGTTGCACCATTTACCGTATAAATTGAAAGAATCAGGAAACTATCAAAAGATCCTTTTTCGAAAAGAAAACACGGTGAATCATACAACTGTAAACTTTCTCTTGTGAAAGAGCGATCTGCGTAACGATCAATGGTAACTTCACCATCAGCACAGTAAACCAAAATGTTGTTCCTCTCAGTTCAGGTTATTTTGAAGTACTTAAGTGCATTAAGAGGTGTGAAATCGATTTCTTGAGAGCTGCAATCTCTTTGTCATGTTAAAAGTTATCCTTGCTGACTTTTACATAAAATGGGGATTGCAATTTTGTTTTTCAAAACATTTGAAGTTTACTTCAAAATAGCTGTAGCTCGCCATCATTCGCAGCAGACGAATTGAAATACAACGTAATTTTGATCAAAATCTATACTGCATGTTTACCTCCCAGGTCACAGCAGATCTAAATGGTGGATGTACAGCGAGGCATACGGGAACTTCTGTGGCTGCACCATTTGTTGCTGGGTTCGTTGCTCTTGCCTTGGAAGCAAAGTAAGTTTCTATCCTCTTGAAGTTGATTATCAGCAAACAAATAAACTTTCACGGGAATGGGCCAAGAACGTGATCCTAGAATGATTGATCGATGCTGCTTTGAAAGATCTGGTTAAGACTGCGCTCACACGATGCCAGCACATTTTGAAAACAGTGAAAAATGTGATTGATAGGCCTCCCGTTCACACAAAAACGGCACTTTTTTCGCCGGCAGATTTTTAAAACGGTATATTTTGAAAGCGGAACTCTAACCGGCACATTTTGAAAACGGCATCGTGTGAACATTCGAAAATGATGAACAAGAAACATTTTCCAACGCTATCGAAACAAGGCTGATTTGGCGCGAAAATCTCGTTCTCGTGGAGCTTGCAAGGAGTTTATTGCCATCACATAACATTTTCTGCCGTTTTCGAAATTTTGCCGGTATTGAATTGCCGAATTTCTTTCAAAGGTAACAAAATGTTTGAAATACTGAAATAATTCCTAGATTGTAGAAGATATGAAACTTTGAAAAATATCCTTGCGAGAAAGACAAAAAAGTTCTTCAAAAGAAATGTTTGTTTCAGTGACGGAGTAGAATTATTGTTGAACTTGCAAACTTTTTTTGTAGTTTCGTTTTGGAAGTTACAGCTTTTCCTCCTAACTAAAATGCAGGTTTTGAGAAAATGATTAATCATTGAGCCAACTTAAACTAACCGTTATATTCTCATTTTTTACAGTCCAAATCTGACTTGGAGAGACGTACAACACGTTTTGGTTAACAGTGCAAGAATTGATCATTTAAGCCAAGAAAAGGTGCAGAAAAATGGTGCAAATAAAAAATTTAGTCCAACATTTGGATTTGGATTATTAGATGGTGGAAGATTGGTTACTCTGGCATCAAAATGGCATTTAGTTTCAGAGCAACATGTTTGCAAAACCCCAGTTTCAAGAAAATCATAGTAGGTCTTTATTTTTCATGGATACGTTTTTGATCGATCTCCGATTTGAAAAAATAAAAAATGAACGAATGAAAGAAACTTGGGAAAGAAAGAAGGTTATATTAACTTCTATCATACCGGACTTCCTAAAAGGAAGATTGATCCATAAGATTGTCAAATTTGCCGTTAAATTGCCACAGAAATCGAGCTATAACACACATTCATTCATTCATTCATTCTTTCGCTCGCTTTTTCATTCATTCATTTTTTAAAGACTATAAGTAGAACGCATAAAAAGAAAATTGACTCTAATCTCCAAAACTTGACCCGAAAAAGATTATATTGTTGCATTGTGCTCCAGAAATAGAACTCTCGCAGAATCTCTAAGAAATAATGCCTTGCCGTGCTTATATCACTTTAAAAAATTTACATATTTCCTATGCCCTTCACAATATTGATGAAAAATATAGAAAGACCCTTTATAGTTGGATTTAACATTTTTTCGAGGTTTCGAGATATTTGCGTTTTTAGAAAACAACTACAACTCTAATATTTACATTCAACTGTGCCCCTCATAGCGGGAAAAGACCCAAGGTCATCGTGTTCCCACTATGAGGGACACTTTCAATATACAATCCATTACAAAGAGTATATACCACAAAAATAGAAGAGGAAGGGAGGGAGGGAGGTCGATATTTAGTTGATAAAGAAGTTATTAGAATCCTTGGCAGCCTTAAAAAGGAAGATTAGCTTTTAAATAATTTCAAATGGGTCGGTGGTTGTTTTACCGTAATTGGGACGCTTGTTATTACAACAAATAGATAAAAATTCTATTCCCCAATACTTGAAAAATATTTTTGACAGTCCATGTGTTAAGCAGGGTGATTTTAAACTGGCCGCACAGCAAAATTGTAGCTATGTATGCGTTATTAGTTTTTATAGAATTACGAAAATGTGATAAATTTATTTTAGAAAGTCACTATGTGATACAGAACTTGAACATTGCCTTAAGAATAACTGTACCATTTGCTTGAAGGAAGATTTTAGCAAATGTTTCCCTTACACGCAATTTTAGAATTGTTTTTAATTCATCACTGATTCATGATGATTTATGATGATTTATGATGATTTATGATGATTTATGGTGATTTATGATGATTTATGATGATTTATTTCAGCATCATCACCCGAGGCGAAAGACTCAGTATTGACATCGGCACAACATCATGCAAAGGAACAAGGAATTTCGTGCGCTATTTGGAACATACCCACATTGTTATTAGTCTGGCACATTCGAGAAGAGGGGATGTCTCTATTTATCTTGTCTCTCCCATGGGTACTAGAAGTAGAGTATTAAGTAAACGCAGAAAGGACTACAAAAAAGGATCATTCAAGAAATGGGCGTTTTTGTCAACTCATTTCTGGGGTGAAAATCCACTGGGAAATTGGAAGCTGGAAATTGAAGGTAATTTTTATTTTCATGTTGAAGGTCAAAATAAATGCCCGAAAAATATAAATAAATGCATCCAAAATCCTCGAAAAGTAAATGTATGCAAAGCTTCATATCGTCGTCCCGACCAAGAAGCAGATAACGACAGCTTTCAGAAATCTTTATTTGGACCCAGTTTATTTTCAATCTCCTAACATTTTTATGAAGCTTTGCTGGCTGACAAAGGTAGCATATTTTTTGTCGGTTCATTTTCGCCTCGTCATCGGCGAGTCTTTGTAGGCTAATTGCGTTCATGTGCTGTTGTATTCGTTTCTTGATGCGTCGACTGTTGACTGCGCAGGAAAGAATTGATTGGCTTTACCGACAATACTCGTTTCNATCGTCGTCCCGACCAAGAAGCAGATAACGACAGCTTTCAGAAATCTATATTTGGACCCAGTTTATTTTCAATCTCCTAACAGTTTGATGAAGCTTTGCTGGCTGACAAAGGTAGCATATTTTTTGTCGGTTCATTTTCGCCTCGTCATCGGCGAGTCTTTGTAGGCTAATTGCGTTCATGTGCTGTTGTATTCGTTTCTTGATGCGTCGACTGTTGACTGCGCAGGAAAGAATTGATTGGCTTTACCGACAATACTCGTTTCCCTACAATAGTCATTTTTTTGCTCGGAATTACCTTCCAGGATATGGCTGATTTCTCGGTCTCTTTTTGTGAAAAGTATTTATTTTGTTTGTGGCCGGTTTGAGCTTTATTCAGGTTGGAATAACATTGGAAAATGTTGATAATGATATGAATGTTCCAACCTCGATTCCAAGGCTATCATTGTCTTCAGCCTCTCTTCTTCCGCACAACTGGCCGCCCATTGTTACCCTGGGTTCGAGGTTGATGAATGTTCATTTTAGATGCAAACAACGCAGTTCACTGATATCCGGGTTTTTTTTCCGAGGAACGGGCAGTCGACCTTCCACCTTTGAAAGAGACACCAAGTAGATACCCAGGGAATTAAGCAACGAATCTCAATGACGTTTTTCACAGTTGTGAGCATGGTTATAGTCCCAAAACAGCTTAAATTCTCTTCTTGATTTATAGATACTTGACCTCACAGAATGCATTCCACTTTATCTTTAGTATATCTTTTGCAAGGGCATATCAGTTCTTTCTGCTTCTTGTGCTTATGTTAAACTGAGTGTATTTGCAAGTCCTAAGAGAGACAGAGACATGAATTTTTTTCTTTCTCGCAACAGCCTAACACAAAAATACATTTATATGGCTAAATACAGCTATTTATTACTAGAGCAAATAAAACAGAAATTAGCACTAATATACGAACAGCAGCAGCAGCAACAAAAATACGCAGTTAATTAAAGATACTTCGGATGTCATAATTTTTTCACCTGGTCCACATTATCTAGGCAATTTTCGATGGACGACTCTGCCTAGATCTTGTAAAAACTTGCGGAAAAGGGCTAGAAACTAGGATCAGATTTCTGCAAATTTTCTTGCTGGGAAGGATTATGTACAGGGTGCTGCATGCAGTGCTACTTCAATCCTTATATCTTGATGCTATATCTATATCTTGATGATAAAGTGTCCAGGAATGTAGGAAAGAAATTACCGGGTCAGTCAAGAAAGTTAACATTTTTGATTCGCTGTGCACTAAAAAGTATGTGGCTGATATTCAAAACAGGAATGTTGACTGTCCGTCAAAGGCTAACTAAGATTCAAAAATTTTGTTTGATAAAATCATTAATCTTTTAGACCCAGGAATAAGTATAAAGCTGGTAAAGGGTTTGTGGGGGGAACGAGAATTCCATACTCGATTCTGGTTCATGATTTACTTGCCGTTGAAATTTATCTGAGATTTCAATGGCAAGTAAATCATGGACCAGAATGGAACGTGGGATTATAGTTCCCATACAGCCCCGTTTTTCTCATTTCTGGGTCTAAGAGATGAAGAACTTTACCAAACGCAATTTTTACATCTAAGTTAGCTTTTGACTGATACCTTAATATTCTTGTTTTGAATATCGGCGGCGTATTTTTTATTCCACAGCCCGCAAAACGTGTTTAACTTTTGTTCTACTCACCTGGTAGAGTGTTGTTGGGAGGCTTTGGTATGAACATATTTTGAGGGACAGAACTGGTGAGTGAGAGAGTAGGAAAGTAAGAATATAAAAATTTAGACCAATTTAAAAGAATAGGACTGGCATTTGTCTCCTTGCAGCCCCATAGGGTCGATTTTCAAGTCCATTGCCACTGATTCATTTTCAAATTTTAGGTAGCAGTGGTGCAGGTTATCTTGAAGAATGGCAGTTAATCTTGTACGGATCTGAATTCCTACCGGGTGAACCATATCCGAGTGTAGAAGACCAGCCATTTGTGCCCGGGAAGAAGGGTTTGAGATGCCATCCAGAATGCCTTGAAGGATGTACCGGACCAGAGGCACATCAATGCATTAGTTGCAAGAATTACCGACTCGTTGATGGGAATATGGTGAGTGAGATTGTTCCTTGTTCTATGATCGAGCCGTGATTTCATTTCTTTTTCTCTAGGGATATGTTTCATTTGTTCTTTCATATGATTCCTTTCTATTCATTTGAAACCTTTTTTGTAGACTTGATTATCTCATTGTTATAGAAAGTATTTTCCAGGTTATTTAAAATATTTTAAAACCTGAAATCGGTTACTCCAGCCTGAAATTATTATGAGGGATTGTTCCGAAATATCCCCTGCAACAAGAAACCTTCAAAACAGGCCTAAATTCATGATCAAAGTTTCCTAATGTTTCTGCCTTGCAGGAATGCCTTGAACACGTCTTCTTCGCACGTTTAATCCCCTTGAGAGATTGAAATCGCCCGTAGTAATTTTTAGTTGCTCCTAGGGATGGCATGTTCGTCCTCCCAAAGGGAGAATACGCGCTAAAGCATACACAAGTCATTGCTTTCTGGCAGAAATATTAAGGAAATAGACCTTTTAGCTATTCTGAAGAGAATCAGAATCGAACGATATTTTGCCGCATTTTGTAGAATTTTCGAATGTGCACAATAGTGATAGAAGCTCAAACGCCATTCCATCGAACTTTGCATATAAACATATATAAAAATAGCACTCGATCCAGGCTCTTTTGTAGAATAGCTAAAAGGTCTATTTGATCGTGATTTTATATGGTTTTTAAGGTTTCTTGGAGGGGCTTTCTCGAGAAAATCATTCATAAATCCGGAACGGAGCGGCCGATCACTGTCAGGTATGTTCCAAAATGTAGTTGAACATAATCACCGTCAAATAATGCATTTGCCAATCTTACTGCCTCGATATCCAGGGAGCAGCGGCCTTTCAAACGAGGATTGTTCTTTTTTACTCATCTTCTATTCTCGGGCAGAACATTTTTATGACAGGAAGCTATTTTTTGAATTAGCTCTTGCTCTTATCCTCGAGTGGTCTTCTTTGCTGTGTTATCATTTTGCAAACCACATGAATTGTATTTCGTTGTCTATGATTGTATCATTTTTTATCCGTCTAACTTACATTGTTCGTTCAAAAACGCGTAAGTTGTGTAATACAAATATTATCCCTTTAGATAATGTCTTTTGTAAGCTGAGACCTGTATTAGTATCATCCCAATTAGCGACCATTCCAATTAGCTGCCAAAATTAGACCACATTCACACAACGAGGGCAGGATTTTAAAACGGCAAAAAATGTGACGGTATTTGTTTTTATATTCAGTGATGCTGAACGTGTTATTGGTTTTGTTCAGGCATAGCCTCTTTGATTTACTTAGTATGATGTTAATTTGGTATTTTAGATGTCGTGATTTCTTTTTTAAAATGCTTAGCATTGATGTGATGGTAAACATTGGCTTTAGGCTAATCTAAGGCCAATTTGGTGAACTGAATACATGAAAGCTTATAAACAGAACCTAAAGTAAATGAAAAGAGATATAGCGATCTAGTCTAAAAGAGGAATGACATTCGCCTCTTTTGTTCCTATTGTTTTGTCAATGAAGAACATCAAATATAATAAGTTATATTTGGATTGACCCAGCCCCCCCCCCCGCTGTGCGTTTATTTCCAAGACCAAATTGATTTGGAAATGGTATATTCTTCCAAAATTGTAGAGTTTGCTAATTTTTTCAGTATTTTTGAAGTACCAGGTTATGAAACTTACTTTGAATGATTATCAAATCTCATTTTTTTATTGCTGCCCTTTTGAGTCGCCCTATCCGTAACCCTACTAAGTAAAATTTATTCCTGGACCTTCTTGTTAACTCTAGACTTTTTACTTGAAATGCTTGTTTCCACTCGTTTGATAGATGAACATAATGTTCTCCACATATGAAATTAAAGAAACATGTAAATCGCTGTAATACGCCTTTCAACAATGCTCCTTAATATACCGATTAGCAACCCCGGATTGAGTTGGTAAACCTAGATTTAGCCCTAATCCTGTGTTATCTTCATCGAAGTTTTGAACAACCGGGCCTAGAGAGCAAGTGCTGAGTCACATCTAACGCAATCTTCGTTTACCGACCAAAGAAAAATGGTTCAGTTAACCTATTTATCTTATCTTGGTTCTCGTTATCCCAAGTGTCTCTAAAAAGTACCCTCGTTCGACTAAACAAGGGAACAAAACGATAAAACATCGGGACTTTTTGAGTTCATAGCTACATTTATTGATCTTCAACTCAAATGCACATTCCCTGGATTTTAAAATCGTCCACCAAACACCGGAGATATGAGTTCAAAAGTCAGAATTTGGAGTGCACCTGAAACCAGAAGTTTTGAGAAAGGGCCTAGCCAATGATTCGATATTACAGGAATGTCCATGATACAAATCATGGGTAGGCCCTTTTTCAAAACCTGTGGTTTCGGATGCATTGTAAATTTTGACTTTGCGAACTTCTATCTCTTGTGTTTGATGGACGATTTTTAATTGCAACGTATGTGCATCTAAGTTGAAGATTGATATATTTAGCTGTGAACTCGGGAAGTAATGATATATTATCGTTTCGTTCCTATTTCTAGTCAAACGGAGGTGCTTTTCTTAGACACCTGGTATGCTTTTTTGTATTTAGTGTCTATTTCAATCTACAGTCTGTCTCAAATTAGATGTCATATGAAAATGCCCGCGAATAATCAAAATTGAAGTGCTTCGGATGATTAATTTTGCGTTATCGCGAATCTTTCGTCACATCTTATTCGAGACAAGACTCTAAATTGTTGACATATAAATAGTAATCTTTTGATGGGGAATTGATATGCTAATTTATGCTGACATGCTAATTTATATATCACATTGTATTTAACCAAAATTATAATCAACGTTTTAAACGAAATAAGCTGATAATCGTGACATCGTGCCAAATGTCTGTCGTTTATGCCTTTGATAGGCCATGAATTGAAAGTTTATAACCCGAGAATCTATGATCTAGAGATATTCAATGAGCAACTTTGATATATCCAAGAGCTTCGTTTGGTGCGAAAGTCTTTGCTGCAAGGTATCTTAAGGATTTTATCGGCTCATTTTGAGTTGAAAATCTACTTGAAATTTCACTTGAAATTGCAGACATTACGTTATTGGTTCAATTTTTCGCTGAAACCTTTTTACAGTGCTACAGGCAAATCTTTTGACAAATGTGTGAATGTAAAAAGTAAGGAAAATTTTGGGAAGGCATGTACATTTATTAAGGCGTTTCCTTGGTTAATGCTACTTCCCTCCTGGTCCAACAGCACACTGGTACTTGTCGAAATTTCACTTCACACATGAATCAGCTAATTTTCTCTGTCGTTTATTTTTACAAGCCCTTTGATGTTTGTTGGATTTGCTGCAAAACACTGGAGTAGACAGTAAAAGACGAGTTCGTCAGGGCGTATTCAAATTATTTCAACTCTACAAATCAAAATACAGTTCTACGTAAAATACGATACAAATCCAGTAGAATTATGAATTTTACAATATAGGGCTCAAATCTTTAAAAAGGTCGATGTAAAATTCTATTACAGTTTTCTTTGAGATAAATGGCTTGGGAGGAATTTAGGGTATTTTGCTGTAAATCTGCCGTGGAAATTTATTGATATCTTGATTAGTTTCAAAATGGCAGCATTTATTAAATTTGATGCTATGACGTCATCAAATTTCTAAATCCGAAACCAGAAAAGATACAGATTTCTGCTTGCCACCATATTGTAGGCCTTCAAAAAATATGGTTTTCTTGAAGGTTATATCATTTTTCCTCCTTTGGTTTAGGACTTACGATGATTTAAATGTTTTCAAAATGTTCCATGAATTTTTTAAAAATAATCGAATTGCCATCATTTTGAAAAAAATTAGGATATCAAAAAGTGTCCACCGCAGATTTACAGCAAAGTACCATAAGTTCCTTTCAAGCAATTCAATTCAAAGAAAAATGTCATAGAATTTTACACCCACCTTTTTAAAGATTTGAAAGATTTGAGCCCTATGCTGAATTTTACTTTATTCTCAAGTTAAAATGCAGGATTTGACAGCAATCAGAAAAGTTTCCACGGATGCTACGGACTCACCCATAGTATAAAGATACGAAAAAGGAGGTATTTGAATAATGAAAACGAATTCATTTCGACCGAAAGCAACAGTCAATATATATCACCACCACCTAGAAGAGTGTTTCTTCATGCCTAAACAGGCCAGAGAGGATTTGACTGAAGCTCCAAACAGATTAAAACAACGAGGACAGATTTTTGTAAGACAATGCCTTGAGCAGCTTTTAATTGACACCTCAATTCAAAGCGATTAGCGATCGCAGACAAAGGAAATTCTCTCAACCAGTAATTCACAACAAGCGAAGCAGCAAACGTTTCTCTGAAACCCAGGTAGCTAGTTCGCTCGTTGTGCATTCCAGAAATTGTTTTCAAGAGCAAACATGAGCATAGATCGAAAGAAGAAGGATATATCTACTCATCTGCCTGTGGCATTTAATTTGTTTGGTTCAGAAGCAGATTTGGAGGCGATTGAATTTTCTTATTTTTTTGGATGTGATCCTCTGAACCAAAGAAATAAAATGCCCATTTTTCATTTTTTTTTCATTTTAAAATTATTTATGCACGGTAGCCCCGTCAGTCAGTATGACTGATTTTCAGGGGGCCGTGCCAAAAACTTTACAAATTAAAAAATCTACTAAAATTAATAACGGGAAAAGGAAACTAATTACAATCATAAATAATTTATCTACAACTATTTACAATAAATTTACAACAAACCCTTTATCTTGTTCTTAAAAGAAGATAAAGAGGGAGCTTGCTTGGCCTCGCGGCTGAGATCATTCCAGATTTTTGCTCCACGAAATGCGAACGCTTTCTGTCCATTACTAGTTTTCATGAATGGCACTAGCAAGTCAGTTTCGGCATTTCTAAGGTTGATAATATTGCGATAAGAATTTCTAACAAATAAATGCGAGAGATAATCAGGCGCGAGACTATTAACAGATTTATATACAGTTGTTGCA
>REGL01000087.1:143124-167353 GCA_004194395.1 Aurelia aurita complex sp. Pacific | reverse complement strand
TTTAACTGAAACATGAATTATGAGTCAAGAATGAACCAAGAAAGGGCATCAATCGTCCTAGTGGTAACAAAACGGAAACTATCAAATTGATGTCAGTTTAAAGGGCAACCACTACATTATCTCAAGATTGCATGGAACCAGCTAATAGCCTTATTGAATAGGCAGACATTTTTATCGAAGGTTTTCAGATCTACAGTTTTGATTTCTGTCTCTGTAACAAAGTTACCTTGTATCTTATGATGGCTGGTTGTCTTCTATTTTGAACTTAAGACCTCGGCATTCTTTGTCATAGGAGAGCTGTTCTTCACTCATTTAATCTTAGTGTTTCCATCTGAGATTGAATCTTCCAGGTTATGTTCAAACAAGTCCTACAAAATTTCATAAATTCCATGACCTTTGTAGAATATGGGTCGTCGTAAGGGGCAACAACGTGACAGTGTTCGCCAAAGGTTTTTGGAACAGTTAGGCAATCAATTCCCCTAGACGAATGCACATTTTCAAGAAACGTTAGTTAGTGATGCTATGAGATGGGCATAAATTCGAACGGCCTAACAGTCGTATTCTTGCCTCCATTTTGTTACAAATGTTGTTCGGCATCATTTATCCATAGCGATAAGAACCTTGAAGCGACTGCCTTGTGAAATTGTTATCCTTCCAGCCTTGCTGTATCGCGTTTTGCACCGTCACCTTTTTTTGTTCTCACTGAACAGAACGAAATGTCCCGAGTGTTTATGATACGCCTCATAGATTAAGACCTATGCTTAATTGCTTCTATCAAAGAACCTTCATTGCCCAGGGTCGTTTCATCATCATCATCATCATCATCATCATCACCATCATCATCATCATCATCATCATTTATTTATTTACAAAGTAGGCTGAAACAAGACAATAGCTAATATTATAGCTAATTAAGGCCTACTCATTTACAAAATTTACAAGTCTAATCTAAAAATAATATGTATGTGTATATGTATAATTACAAGAATTTCAATAACTATCCTGTTATGGACCCAACCTGTTGTCCTTTGCGGGCATGCTGCAACTTCAAACTGTTAATAATCAAATTTGGCGCAACGGAGAATGTGAATCGTCACTGCAGTAGCTTAACTGATAGAAAAATAAACTAAAGTCAAATTGTTCTGTCTATGCAACTACTGCAGTGCGGGTCCATATTTCCATTTAGGCCGGATTGATTTTCAGACAGTCTGAGATTGCATCATGACCACAAAAGACCCTTGGTAACTATGGCTCTTCCCATTGTGCGATGAACTCTCATTGCTTTTCTCATTGCCAACTTTTCAAGTGTGATAAAAGTGCGTCTTGCACTGGGAACGAAATTTGACGTTCAGATTTTCATGACCAGTGTGAACCAAGCCATACAGTAAAATGTCGTTCCAAGTGCAAGATTAACTTACATCGCATTTGACAAAAAGGCTATGAGGAAAGCGATCACAGTTCATCGCGCAATGGGAACCTGCCTTTTCTCTCCCCTTGATGGCTTTGAAACTTACCGTATTACAAACTAGCACCTATCTACTTATTAATTACTTTGTTTCGTTTATTTAGGACAGTTTCCTGACTTATTCCTTGGCGTATGCAGAACGTGTTCACATAACTGTATGTCATGCATCCCAGGAAGGCCTTACGATTGTTTATCATGCAGTAAGTACATGCACGATCAGCGTATCTTCCTCAAGCAAAGTAGATGTGTTTTTGATATCCATTGTGGCATTGGTTTCTTTGCGAATAAAACATCTTCAATGTGCCAAGTCTGTCCTTATCCATGCAGTGAATGCAAGGCCGACGAAAATTGCGAGAATTGTTTCACTCATCATGTAAACAGAGGACAAGAAAGATGTATGGAGGAATGCCCGGCTGGCACATATCGAGATACGGGTAGAAGGTATGTTTATTGTCTTTTCTTACAGGCTATGCACGTTTTTATATACTTTATGTCCTAATACCGGGTGTCCCCCAAGAGAGAACTCCCGTTTGAAAAATCACCAAATTTGATTACATGGCCGATCTTCAATTTTTTTATTTTTTTTGCCAAGTAGATCAAAGACCAAATTATTTACCCAGGCATAGTTGATCTTGTAATTGATTTGAAAATTAGCAAATTTAGCTCTTTAGGGCTACCTGGTTTTGAATCTCACTACAAAAAGCACTGATGATTCCTAGATCAATTTCCTTGTGCATGTGAAGCTTCTAGTTTGGTTATAGATGACAGAAAATGCCCACTGTCATTGGAGACTTCATTCCTGATAACAAATCTGAAAATTTCGACTCTTCTGCAAGATTGAGTATTTTGCTTAAAAACTATAGCTCAAAATATGTTTTCAACGTGTAATTTTTCTACCTTGCTGTATCAAAAGCAAACATTTTATCGTCTATGAATATTTTTGGGTTTTGACAACACTCCTAAGAAAGAAAATTTTATCAAAGGTTTGATAATCAATTTTTGGTGATTTTCAAACAGGACTACTTTTTTGGGACACCCGGTATGATGTATTGGTGTTTGCCGAACTGTACAGTCATGAATTACGCATATTTGAATGAAATACATATAATTTTTAAACAAGAAGGCTAAATTTGATGTAACAATTTATTCCTATAAAATCAATCATATCTTTGTAAAATTATAAAGACTTTACTTGGAAGGTATTTTTGAAAAATTTTGAGCAAAGCTGAAAATTACGACCAATACTCTTTCCATTCTCATCTTTAACAAGATGACAATTGCATCAAGTATCTACTTAGGAACTTGAAGAAGCAACCTTATACTGGGTGAACCAGAAAAAGTTCCCACTTTTGAAAATCCATAGCATTAAGCGTACTGGATATGGATTGGAATTAATCAATATTTGCTTGACAGCCAAAATATCGAAGTACCAGGCGTCCCAAAAAAAATGTATACGGATTTGGTTGCTCCAGCGATGTGAATTTAGCTTTAATCAGTGTATAATCACTCTAAAAATGTTCCTCGATTTAACTTGAACATAGATACCTTTTTTGTTGGTATTGGTGCTTTGAGAGCAGACATGTTAATCTTAAAAGCACAAATTTGCCTCTTCCTGCAAACCAGAGCTTTAGCCTTTTGGCCTCAGCATTTCTTAAGACACAGCTTATAGATCAACGATAGCCTTTATGAAATATGAACAATATCCCACATCTAACTAACAGTTATAACACCATAATTAATATACCATCCATGATACTCACTACCTGTGGAAGAAGCGTACCACAATGATATCCTTAGCTATAGACATCAAGATAAACGAATCACCTTGCTTCATCATTCCTTCCCTGACTATGTGCAACAGCTATTTGACGTCATCACAGCTTATTCTTACCTTTATATCTACGTGTCTTCACAGCTTTGTCATATTTTTACATTTTATCGTTCATGTAAGCATTCACGACTCTTTCTGCCAAAACAGTTTTCGCTTGATAAATGTTTGCCGCATCTTAGACAAGTGCTTTCAGCTCCTCAGGCCCCTATAATCTCTCCTCTGTTAGTGTGAGTGCTTGCCGGAAATTGCGCTCCTTTTTACTATTTCAAAAATTAATCCTTTCGAAACATGCAACCTCATTCTGCCAGGGCCTGTCAGATCCAAAATTACCACTTAGAATTACTTATTGATATGCGGCTTTTTTATAAAAGAGTTGATAAATTTTGTTTTTCTCTTCTTTGACCCTTGTGTCAGAAATGTATACATTCACAGTAGTATAGGGCTTCAATTTGATCTAAGTGTACATTGGAAGATAAGGGTTAACACCGACCTGGAGAACATGTCCAGTCTAGAAACGTTGAAGGAAAATCTTCAATGATTTATTCACAAATTTCAAGGCGTGCGCACATTTCCTCTCTGACGAGCAACTAGCCCATTTACCGACAAGACTACCAGACATTGTGATATTTGACTAGNAAATTCCGATAATCCTCGGAGAGTTCCACTATTTCTGACCTCACAGAAATTATTTCTTCCCTTACGTGAAGACACTTATCACTGCAAAATAGTAAGGCAAAATGGCCGACTGCTGGTTTCAGTCGTCAGGCAAAATTGGTCTTCTGAAGGTCGTAGCTCCATCATTTTGCAACGGATTTTTACGGGGATGGTTGCAAACTTTAATTGAATATCTGAAGAGCAGCATCATGCAAAAATTTGGCGAAAATCTTTTGCCGTTTTTCTGCAATCTTTATGAAAACGGGGCACAATTGTTTTGGGACACCCTGTAGATCAAAGACCAAATTATTTACCCATACATAGTTGATCTTGTAATTGGTTTAAAAATTAGCAAATTTAGCTCTTTGGGGCTACCTGGTTTTGAATCTCACTACAAAAAGCACTGATGATTGCCAGATCAATTTCCTTGTGCATGTGAAGCTTCTGGTTTGGTCATAGATGACAGACAGAAATGCCCACTGTCATTGGAGACTTCACTGCTGATAACAAATCTGAAAATTTCGACTCTTCGGCAAGATTGAGTATTTTGCTTAAAAACTATAGCTCAAAATATGTTTTCGACGTGTAATTTTTCTACCTTGCTGTATCAAAAGCAAAAATTTTATCGTCTATGAATATTTTTGGGTTTTGACAACACTCCTAAGAAAGAAAATTTTATCAAAGGTTTGATAATCAATTTTCCGTGATTTTCAAACAGGACTGCTTTTTTTGGGACACCCGGTATGATGTAGCGGTGTTTGCCGAACTGTACAGTCATGAATTATGAACCAATTTTAAATGAAATACATATAATTTTGAAACAAGAAGGCTAGATTTAATTTAGAAATTTATTCCTATAAAATCAATCATTTCGTTCTAGAATTATAAAGACTTTACTTGGAAGGTATTTTTGAAAATCTCGAGCAAAGCTGAAAATTACGACCAATACTCTTTCCATTCTCATCTTTAACAAGATGACAATTGCATCAAGTATCTACTTAGGAACTTGAAGAAGCAACCTTATACTGGGTGAACCAGAAAAGAGAAAAAACTCCAATTCTAACAGTACTTTCCAGGCCAGTCAATCCCCAAATACCTTGTTTTCTTCATTGTGTTTCCTTCCAAACTGCACTCCAACGCAAACTTTGCTGCCTAGCTAGGCCAGTCCTTCCTCATGTAACAGAATTTCAAACCCGACCCAGGGACTGGTAAAACGAAGGTATCTCAACTCTTCCTGTGATTCTAACTAACAGTTATAACACCATAATTAATATACCATCCATGATACTCACTACCTGTGGAAGAAGCTTACAAAATAGTATCCTTAATATCCTTAGCTATAGACATCAAGATAAACGATTCGCCTTTCTTCATCATTCATTCCCGAACTATGTGCAACAGTTATTTGACGTCATCACAACTTATTCTTACCTTTATATCTACGTGTCTTCACAGCTTTGTCATATTTTTACATTTTATCGTTCATGTAACCCTCCACGACTTTTTCTGCCAAAGCAGCTTTCGCTTGATAAATGTTTTCCCCATCTTAGACAAGTTCTTTCAGCTCCTCAGGCCCCTATAATCTCTCCTCTGTTAGTGTGAGTGCTTGCCGGAAATTGCGCTCCTTTTTACTATTTCAAAAATCAATCCTTTCGAAACATGCGACCTCATCCTGCCAGGGCCTGTCAGATCCACAGTTACCACTTAGAATTTCTTATTATTGATATGCGGCTTTTTTATAAAAGAGTTGATAAATTTTGTTTTTCTCTTCTTTGACCTTTGTGTCAGAAATGTATACATTCACAGTAGTATGGGGCTTCAATTTGATCCAAGTGTACATTGGAAGATAAGGGTCAACACCGACCTGGAGAACATGTCCAGTCTAGAAACGATGAAGGAACATGTTCAATGATTTATTCACAAATTTCAAGGCGTGCACACATTTCCTCTCTGACGAGCAACTAGCCCATGTACCGACAAGACTACCAGACATTGCGATATTTGACTAGCGTTTCAANATGTATACATTCACAGTAGTATGGGGCTTCAATTTGATCCAAGTGTACATTGGAAGATAAGGGTCAACACCGACCTGGAGAACATGTCCAGTCTAGAAACGATGAAGGAACATGTTCAATGATTTATTCACAAATTTCAAGGCGTGCACACATTTCCTCTCT
This sequence comes from Aurelia aurita complex sp. Pacific, assembly GCA_004194395.1. Taxonomy (NCBI): domain Eukaryota; kingdom Metazoa; phylum Cnidaria; class Scyphozoa; order Semaeostomeae; family Ulmaridae; genus Aurelia; species Aurelia aurita complex sp. Pacific. The sequence continues at coordinate 161,223 of REGL01000087.1, read as the reverse complement.
GACGAGCAACTAGCCCATGTACCGACAAGACTACCAGACATTGCGATATTTGACTAGCGTTTCAAGGGAAGATCCCTTCTAGACTGCCCTTTATCGCTTCCTTTTGACGAAACACTTTAAGGCTAATCAGGTTTCAGCCTCCTGTCTAGCCAATAGATCTTTTAGATTTTAGATTTAGATCAAACATCTCGTCTCGTATGAATATGTATATAAATCATCTCTCGATCCAGGCTCTTTTGAAGAAGCGATATAGCCATTTTCTAATTCCCGAGAGACTTGAAGTAGCTACAGAGCTTCTGCTAGCAGTTGACTACAAATGCCACGCCACAAATTATGTTCTTAAAACTTCAAATGTTTGGGGCGTTGGTTTGTAGGCCAGGGGGCCGTTTGTGAAAGCAGACCCTCATGGGTTGGTACTCGTAGGTTACTTTTTAAAACATCTATAGATGCTTATGGAAACGTACTCTGCCACAATGCAGTAAATCTTCACCCTTTGAAGTCGTTGAAACGTTATTGAAATGACACTTACCAAATTCTCTTTGCCATATCGTTGGACGAGAGATGATCATCTCGACAATGCTGTTGCCCTGTTGGTGGAGAAAAAAGTTTTAAAACTTTAAAGTGAATGATGAACGGAGCTAAGTAGAGGCAATCTATAAATAGGACAAATAAAACTCCTACGCACGTTATTGTTCTGCTTGCTAACAATATCCACGAACGTCTCGTAATCATCATATACAATAGGCTAATAATAGAATACCCAGACTCCTTCCGCGCGGGGCTTTTATCTCCGTTGATTCTCTTCTCTTTAAGCTACGAGAAACTCGATGTAGAGAGGTTGGACGACAAAAAATACCAAGATATATTTCAACACACTGAGGCCTTTCGCACTTGTGTCCACATCAGAGTGTGACGCTCGAAATCACAATCAGATGAGGACACAAGTCCGAAAGGCCTCAGGGTGTTAAAACATATCTTAGTATTTTTTGTCGTCCAACCTCTCTACATCAAGTTTCCAGTTACATATTTTACCAAGTTTTTTTTCAAGTTACGAGATAGGTAGATAGAATTTGGTTGTGCTAGCCTTGGGCTAGGTTGCCTGCAAATTTCATCAAGGATTTTTACCTATTTTTACCTGTAGCTATTTTATAAAGACGCTTGTTATATGGAAACAATTCGACCGATTTTAACACACTACATTTCCTGATCTAACTTGATATGTTAGCTACATAAGAATTATCAGTTCATATGAATCAAATCAATGGTCTGAGAGGCATTAGCTTTCAAACATGTAGGCTATATATTCCTTTGATTCACCTGGCATTAGTTCCAAACACCTGAAAAACTTTATATATCTTACATACAACGTTTTAAATCACGACAATACAGAGTTTTTCTCATATTTAAGGAATGAAAGAGTTCCCGTTTACTTGTCGATAAGGGTTTTAAGAGTGTGAGAACCAGGTCGATATCCTTTATTTTCCGAGCTTACTCAAAGTGCGAATTTGGGTGCGTTTGCTGGGAAATTCGAAAGCCTACCAAATTCTAAAAACGGTAGACTTCGCAGAGAAGGAAATATATTTCCCAATCAAACACAAAAAGCTTGAAACAGTAAACTTTGGATTCATTATGGCGGTTTGCTAATAAAAATGAGAATGTCTACAGAGTCTGCCAATCCGTCTGCCTTTTGGAGCAGAAAGTTCAGAGGGCCCTGCAAACCAGCCCTTCGGCGCTCCCTGCTGCAAACCTACCATACCATACCTACCTGATGTATCGTTTTGAGAATTTTGGAGTCAGTCAAACACAAATTCTGAGTCTACCGAGTCGACCATTTTCAAAATTGGTACCATTCCATTCAAACACACCCTTAGAAGAATAAATCGAAAGAGCTGGTTTGAACATTGAGTAAATTTGTTCAGCTTACCTTTCAAGCACCATTTCATTGCAAAGTTTCTTTCCTGCTTCATTCAGATTCAGCTTAGCTTCTGTCTTTTGCTTGAGAGCCAACTTTCTCCAGCCATCTCAGCCATCAGTCAATGGAATTATTTCCCGAAGCCTCTTATGACTCATCTTGTCGGTAAAAGATTGGTCCTTGCGCCTAAGGAAATCCAAGATAAAAATATCTTGAGTATAAAAGCTCCCTTGTTTTATCAAAACAATTGTGGGCAGCGGCTTGTCCTACCCTTTTGTATTTGTTGTTGAGAGAGCCTTACATGCTCACACCACTGCGAAAACCAAGAACATTTTCTCAAGGTTGTGCTGAAAATCTGGATTTTCAGACCTGCGGACGCAGGAATTGGAATCCAGGACAGGTGAATTCGTTCGTTCGTTCGTTCGTTCGTTCGTTCGTTCGTTCGTTCGTTNTATAGGGCTTCAATTTGATCTAAGTGTACATTGGAAGATAAGGGTTAACACCGACCTGGAGAACATGTCCAGTCTAGAAACGTTGAAGGAAAATCTTCAATGATTTATTCACAAATTTCAAGGCGTGCGCACATTTCCTCTCTGACGAGCAACTAGCCCATTTACCGACAAGACTACCAGACATTGTGATATTTGACTAGCGTTTCAAGGGAAGATCTCTTCTAGACTGCCCTTTATCGCTTCCTTTTGACGAAACACTTTAAGGCTAATCAGGTTTCAACCTCCTGTCTAGCCAATAGATCTTTTAGATTTTAGATTTTAGATTTAGATCGAACATCTCGTATGAATATGTATATAAATCATCTCTCGATCCAGGCTCTTTTGAAGAAGTGATATAGCCACTTTCTAATTTCCTGAGAGACTTGAAGTAGCTACAGAGCTTCTGCTAGCATTTGACTACAAATGCCACGCCACAAATTGAGTTCTTAAAATTTCAAATGTTTGGGGCGTTGGTTTTTAGGCTAGGGGGCTGCCTCTGAAGGTAGACCTTCATGGGATGGTACTCGTAGAGTGTTGTAGAGACACTCTGAGAGATACGGGAGAGATGCTGGAGAGATACTTTGCCACAATGAAGTAATTGTTTGCCCAGTGACGTCGTTGAAGCTTTATATAAATGAAACTTACCAAGTCCTCTTTGCCGTATCGTTGGACGAGAGATGATAACCTCGACAATGCTGTTGCCCTGTTGGCGAAGAAAAAGCTTTTAAAAGTGACAAGTTAGCTAAAGTTAATTTGGTTATGCTAGCTTTGGGCTAGGTTGCCTGCAAATTTCATCAAGGATTTTTGCCTGTGCTCAAGGGTTTTGAGATGAGGCATTTTTGTAAAAACGCTTGTAATATGGGAACGATTCAACCGATTTTTCTGATCTAAGTTGATATGCTAGCTACACAAGTATTATCAGTTCATATGAATCGAGTAGATGGTCTGGGAGGCATTGGCTTTCAAACATGTAGGCTATATATTTCTTTGATTCACCTGGCATTAGTTGCAAACACCTGAAAAACTTTAAATATCTTTCACCTGGCAATAGTTGCAAACACCTGAAAAACTTTAAATATCTTTCACCTGGCAGTAGTTCCAAACACCTGAAAAACTTTAAATATCTTACATAAAACGTTTTAGATCACGACAATACAGAGCTTTTCTCATATTTTAAGTAATGAAAGAGTTTCCGTTTACTTTTCGATAAGGGTTTTAAGAGTGAGAACCAGGTCGATATCCTTCATTTTCCGGGCTTACTCAAAATGCGAACTTGGGTGTGTTGTGTTTGCTGGGAAATTCGAAAGCCTACCAAATTCTAAAAACGGTAGACTTCGGAGAGAAGGAAATATATTTCCCAATCAAACACAAAAAGCTTGAAACAGTAGACATTGGATTAATTATGGCCGTTTGCTAATAAAAATGAGAATGTCTACAGAGTCTGCCAATCCTTCTGCCTTTTGGAGCAGAAAGTTCACTGCAAACCTACCATACTGTACCATACCTACCTGATGTATCGTTTTGAGAATTTCGGAGTCAGTCAAACACAAATTCTGAGTCTACCGAGTCGACCATTTTCAAAATTGGTACCATTCCATTCAAACACACTCTTAGAAGAATAAATCGAAAGAGCTGGTTTGAACATTGAGTAAATTTGTTCAGCTTACCTTTCAAGCACCATTTCATTGCAAAGTTTCTTTCCTGCTTCATTCAGATTCAGCTTAGCTTCTGTCTTTTGCTTGAGAACCAACTTTCTCCAGCCATCTCAGCCATCAGTCAATCGAATTATTTCCCGAAGCCTCTTATGACTCATCTTGTCGGTAAAAGATTGGTCCTTGCGCCTAAGGAAATCCAAGATAAAAATATCTTGAGTATAGAAGCTCCCTTGTTTTGTCAAAACAATTGTGGGCAGCGGCTTGTCCTAGCCTTTTGTATTTGTTGTTGAGAGAGCCTTACATGCTCACACCACTGCGAAAACCAAGAACATTTTCTCAAGGTTGTGCTGAAAATCTGGATTTTCAGACCTGCGGACGCAGGAATTGGAATCCAGGACAGGGGCATTGTTTCATTCGTTCGTTCGTTCATTCGTTCATTCGTTCGTTCGTCCGTTCGTTCATTCATTCATTCATTCATTCATTCATTCATTCAGTCATTCATTCATTTGATAATATTTCGGCGCAAAAAGTCTTTCAGCTATTTTAGATAAACTAGAAGAAAATAATCTTTGTACAGATTNGAGCTTTGGTCTTTTGGCCTGAGCAAATTCCTGAAGCACATCGAAATTAAGAACTGAAATTAATGAAAAATTAAGAAACTGCCCAATGGGTGACTAGGGGGTGACTTCTGGACAACAACATAGCTCAAGGTCTAATATTGCTCAAATTATACACTGTGCCTTCAGTATTCGCTAAGGCCGAAAGGCTAGATCTCTGGTTTGCAGGAAGAGGTAAATTTGAGCTTTCAAGATTAAGATGTCTGCTCTGAAAGCACAAATACCAACAAATGAGGTACCTATGTTCAACTTAACTATGGAGGAACATTTTTAGAGTGATTGGACATTGATTGTAGCTAAATTCACCCCGCTGGAGTCAACCAAATCCGTATACATTTTTTTGGGACACACGGTACATGTTCTGAAAATGATGCACATAAATTTGTTTTACAGGTGCAGCAATTGCCATACCTCATGCAAGGAATGCTATGGTGCAGGACCAAATAAATGCCTGAAATGTTCCAAAGGAATGGTTCTCTTGAGAGACAGATCATGTGCATGGGCCTGCCCCCCTGGTGCATATTACCGTGATATTGAGTCACAATTATGTAAACCATGCCATCCTGCATGTACACAATGCTTTGGAGCAAGTGCGACACAATGTAACCGATGTGTTGGTATGTTTGTTTTAATCTAAATACTTTGCCTAGACTGATTACATGTGTCCATTGTTTCCCTGTGCTCTTTGACTTGATCGTGTCGCTTCGGTCAACAGAGACTCATATTATTACTGCGAAAACTTGATCCTATTTAGGCCCTCACACACAAGAACTTGTGATTGTAAGAGTCGATGTATTCTATTGTTATTCAAGCTTTAATCAGCACTTAAAGGCGGTCTGTCATGCATTTGATTGGGTGATAATAACAATACGATCAGCCCACTTACGTTTCAAATACACAGATTCACAGAGAAATCCGTGGTGTTGAGCTCTAATTTTGTTGCGGCCAATCAGATACGTGACTGACGCCCTTTAACTTTTCTCTACTTACGCTTGCTATATTTTTGTCATTAAAGGGAATGTAAGCATATAAAAGTGGCTCAAGCCAGTTGCGATCAAATCCTAGCCTATCAGATATCAGTATTTCCTGTTGACGTAGATCAGTTACCCAAATATGGTGCGGCACGTGTGATAGCCTATTGTCTTCGCGTGGCTATTGTGATCAAGGGCTTATATATGCTTAGATTCTCTTTAAATGTGAGCCGAATGGGACTTGTACTACATTTAATTTCTGCAAAGTTATAGCTTTGAATGGGCCTAAACAGGGTCATCTTTCTTCAGTGTTTTATTATATGAGCCCCTGTTGAGCAACATTAATGCAGAGATACAAGGGACTGAGGTAATCAGCCTATACGTCACCTACCCTATCCGCAACAGGAACATGGTCCGAATGAGCTTCGCTGATACGCAGGCTCTCATACAGACTTTTGTGAATTATTAAAAGCAAGCTGTATCTTTTGGAATCATCACAAGATATGCAGCTTGTTTTCCTGGTCATACGTTGACAACACTTTTGTTGATCAGTAGTTCTGATCCCGTCGCTTTACCGCGAGCTAACTTGAAATAATATTGATATAGAAGTTAAAAATCCTTCATTAAATGAAGAATTCGCTCTAACGATCTGATTTTCAAAAGAGTAAGTGAAATGCACTACATATCTCTGCTTCCCTCTGTTTTGATTTCACTGTTAACGAAACTGATTGTAACACCTCTCGATTCCATTCAAGTGTTGCAGACGATGCTAATGTCTCATATTTTTGTCTTGCAGGTAATCTAGAGCTGAAGGGCACAACATGTTTACAACCATGTGTCGACAACTTGACTGAAGACTCATGCAACCCATGCCACAGAGAATGTCAAAGCTGCTTCGGAGCTACAAACACAGAATGCCTCGCATGCTACCCTAACAAGACAGTGCATGACTACCGTTGTGTCGACCGCTGTCCACGTGGGTTTTACAAGCAACTAGGGCGACCATGTATGCCTTGTCACAGAGAATGCGCTGCGTGCACTGGAGAGCTACGAACTCAATGTACGTNAGCAAATTCCTGAAGCACATCGAAATTAAGAACTGAAATTAATGAAAAATTAAAAAACTGCCCAATGGGTGACTAGGGGGTGACTTCTGGACAACAACATAGCTCAAGGTCTAATATTGCTCAAATTATACACTGTGCCTTCAGAATTCGCTAAGGCCGAAAGGCCAGATCTCTGGTTTGCAGGAAGAGGTAAATTTGAGCTTTCAAGATTAAGATGTCTGCTCTGAAAGCACAAATACCAACATATGAGGTACCTATGTTCAACTTAACTATGGAGGAACATTTTTAGAGTGATTAGACATTGATTGAAGCTAAATTCACCCCGCTGGAGTCAACCAAATCCGTATACATTTTTTTGGGACACCCGGTACATATTCTGAAAATGATGCGCATAAATTTGTTTTACAGGTGTAGCAATTGCCATACCTCATGCAAGGAATGCTATGGTGCAGGACCAAATAAATGCCTGAAATGTTCCAAAGGAATGGTTCTCTTGAGAGACAGATCATGTGCATGGTCCTGCCCCCCTGGAGCATATTACCGTGATATTGAGTCACAATTATGCAAACCATGCCACCCTGCATGTACACAATGCTTTGGAGCAAGTGCGACACAATGTAACCGATGTGTTGGTATGTTTGTTTTGATCTAAATACTTTGCCTATACTGATCACATGTGTCCATTGTTTCCCTGTGCTCTTTGATTTGATCGTGTCGCTTCGGTCAACAGAGAATTGTGGGGTGAGTGGCCGAGCGGCTTATACAGTTCCCGTCAGGTGACTAAAGTTAAGCTCGGTCAAGTGAGGTCAAACTCCGGATGGGTGACCTTGGAGGCTTGACCTTGCAACTCGCCTCGCCGTCCTTCGGAAGGGACGTTAAACTAGGGGTCCCATGCCTGGATGCGGCATGCATAGTGGGCTTAAATTAGCTTTAAGTAGCTACAAATGCTTCCTGCCCACTCAAAATAGATTACTGAAAAGACTCGTATTATTACTGCGAAACCTTGACCCAATTTAGGCCCTCACACACAAGAACTTGTGATGGTAAGAGTCGATGTATTCTATTGTTATTCAAGCTTTAATCAGCACTTAAAGGCGGTCTGTCATGCATTTGATTGGGTGATAATAACAATACGATCAGCCCACTTACGTTTCAAATACACAGATTCACAAAGGAATCCGTTGTGTTGAGCTTTAACTTTGTTGCGACCAATCAGATACGTCACTGACTCCCTTTAACTTTTCTCTACTTACGCTTGCTAAATTTTTATCATTAAAGGGAATGTAAGCATATAAAAGTGGCTCAAGTCAGTTGCGATCAAATCCTAGCCTATCAGATATCAGTATTTCCTGTTGACGTAGATCAGCTACCCAAATATGGTGCGGCACGTGTGATAGCCTATTGTCTTCGCGTGGCTATTGTGATCAAGGGCTTATATATTCTTAGATTCCCTTTAAATGTGAGCCGAATGGGACTTGTACTACATTTCATTTCTGCATAGTTATAGCTGTGAATGGGCCTAAACAGGGTCATCTTTCTTCAGTGTTTTATTATATGAGCCCCTGTTGAGCAACATTAATGCAGAGATACAAGGGACTGAGGTAATGAGCCTATACGTCACCTGCCCTATCCGCAACAGGAACATGGTCCGAATGAGCTTCGCTGATACGCAGGCTCTCGTACAGACTTTTGTGAATTATTAAAAGCAAGCTGTATCTTTTGGAATCATCACAAGATATGCAGCTTGTTTTCCTGGTCATACTTCGACAACACTTTTGTACGTACGTAATAACCAATGTAGGTTGTTGTACAATACTGTATAGATAGATCTGCAGTTCTGATCCCGTCGCTTTACCGCGAGCTAACTTGAAATAATATTGATATAGAAGTTAAAAATCCTTCATTAAATGAAGAATTCGCTCTAAAGATCTGATTTTCAAAAGAGTAAGTGAAATGCACTACATATCTCTGCTTCCCTCTGTTTTGATTTCACTGTTAACAAAACTGATTGTAACACCTCTCGATTCCATTCAAGTGTTGCAGCACAGGTAACGGGGAAAAATTTGTATAAAAGTAGCAAGTACCTCCATCTTTACTTCAGTGTTTACCAAATTTGCTAATTTTATCTAGATTCGTTTAGGCCAACCACGACAATGTTTGTGATACAAACAGTTCCGGTTTCTTAATTGTTTGTATCACAAACATTGTCGTGGTTGGCCTAAACGAATCTAGACAAAATTAGCAAATTTGGTAAACACTGAAGTAAAGATGGAGGTAGTTGTTACTTTTATACAAATTTTTCCCCGTTACCTGTGGTTGCAGACGATGCTAATGTCTCATCTTCTTGCCTTGCAGGTAATCTAGAGCTGAAGGGCACAACATGTTTACAACCATGTGTCGACAACTTGACTGAAGACTCATGCAACCCATGCCACAGAGAATGTCAAAGCTGCTTCGGAGCTACAAACACAGAATGCCTCGCATGCTACCCTAACAAGACAGTGCATGACTACCGTTGTGTCGACCGCTGTCCACGTGGGTTTTACAAGCAACTAGGGCGACCATGTATGCCTTGTCACAGAGAATGCGCTGCGTGCACTGGAGCGCTACGAACTCAATGTACTTCATGTCCTGTTGGCCTAAGCTTCTTCAATGGTCAGTGTGTCAGAAAATGTCCACGGGGTTATTTCAAGCAGGATGAATGGTGTCTAAAATGCTCTGATAATTGTGCTGAATGCCAGTATTCTATGGAGATCTGTATGCATTGTAACGCAGATAAAGTATGGAGAGATTTGGGATGTCATGACAGCTGTGGTGCGGGGAGATTTGTTGTGAAGGGGACACGAAGATGCGATCGATGCCACCATACTTGTAAAACATGTTTTGGATTCAATGCTGATCAATGTTTGTCGTGCCCGCATGGAATGATCTTGTATAAATCAATGTGTTTTGAAGATTGTCCTGCAAGATACATACCGGAGGCTTCTACTACCATTTGCAATAAATGTCCAGAAAACTGCATGAGATGCTCAGGTAATTTTATAGTATTCATTTTACGCTATGCTTTCATGTGTAGTTTCTAATTTGACAAGTTTGTGATTTACAATCACCGACAAAAGTCGGTGTATGAGTCATTGATTTGCATAAATTTCTGGCACGGCTGTTTCTCTCTCGTAGAAAAGGCATATTTATGTTACAATTCCCCCCCCTGGTTTATTGTTTGGCCGTATTGGTCCGCTTTTATCTCATGATCAAGCTCTAGGCCAGTAAAGTGCAAACCAACGTTAATTAGAGGGAGTGGGGGGGGCGGTGGGGGAAGGGAAAAATACACAGTGCTTGCTTCACAGAAAAATGAGTGCTGTTACAAGAGTTTTTGCAGACTAGGAAGAGGAAATTTCTATGTGGGGTTTTCTCCTTTCGTAATCTGTTTTGATTTTATTTGGTATTTGCGTGATGCGATTTGATTGAAGCACCATGTTTGTTCTTTTTTGTGGCCATCTGCTCTCGTGTTATCGAAACTGTCCAGTCACACTGCAAGCGATGCAACTACGCGCCATCACTCTTCGCTCCTTGACCTAAATTTTAGAATGCACCTCCTCGCTTGCAGTGTGACTTGACAGTTTCGATAATACGAGAGCAGATGTACACAGAAAAAGAACAAACATGGTGCTTTCAACATTCTATTGATGCTAAGCATGCTTTAGTCAACAAAGGACTGTAGGTATGTTGCGAAGGTTGTTGATTTTTGGGCATGAGGTCACAACGGACAAAAACTAAAATAGGCCTATATTGTAGGCTAACAGTTGGTCTTCACGTTGCCCGTGGCATAAGTAAGTAACTTGGTACTTTGTATTGCTATGAGCGCTGCAGAATTTCAATGCAGTGCCTTAAACTTTGGTAAATTCATTTTCAACTTCACAAGGAAGGTCTCATCTTGAATGATAGGAAATATGGATATTTTGTTGAGACTGTATCTTCTTTTTTTTATTTAAAAACTAAAAACAACAAGTAAACATAAGATAGTGTGGACAGCGTCCTCAATACAAATGCCACTTACAATGTTGTATATCAAGGAAATGTCAACGATAAATTAATATATAAAGAATAATATATAGTTATATTCTTTGGCTATATTGTTAAGATCTTGTTTTCTTTACTTTTAGCTGAAACGAACCACTCAGTTTGTACAAACTGCCGTCATCCATACGTGAATTACAATGGGAAATGTGTCAAGTCATGTCCTACGGTTGGATTCTACAACGATTTCTATACAAAAACATGCAAAACATGTCATGAAAACTGCGAAATATGCTTTGGCCCAGATAAGGACGAATGTATGTTATGTAAGAAGAATTTTCTACGAATTGGCACACTATGTGTGCGTGGAAATTGCAGCGAAGGGTATTACTTTGACCAAAAGACTTACAAATGCCAGAAATGCCATGAACAATGCCGATCTTGTAAAGGCCCGTTGAGTAACCAATGTTTAGAATGTCGCGGTGACTATGTCTTGAATCGTAACATGTGTATCTTAGGATGCAGTGATGGCAGCTACCCTGATGACATATCAAGTAAATGTTTGTTTTGCGATCCATCTTGTAAGTCGTGTAATGAAGCAACTGCCAGTAACTGCACTGCTTGTTATCAAGAACACACTCTTGTCAATGGCAAATGTATATTAGGCTGCAAAGAAGGGAGTTATCCAGACGAAAGACTAGGCAAATGCGTACATTGTCATACCTCGTGCAAGAGCTGTACTGGACCTGATATTGCTAATTGTACTGCTTGTCGCAAAGATCATACGCTCTTAGACAACACGTGTGTTATTAGCTGTACTGATGGCTATTTTCCTGTGCTGAAGCAAGGCAATTGCGAGAAATGTGACAGAAATTGCAAAACATGTGATGGGCCTACTGTCAATAATTGCACGACGTGTTTCAAGGATTACATTTTGGTAGCAGGCAATTGCGTTCTTGGATGCAGTGAAGGAAGCTACCCGGATCCAAATACCGGGAAATGTTTACATTGCGATCCCCTATGCAAGCATTGCACTGGTTCCACGTCAAAGGACTGTGCGTCCTGTAAAAAGGAGTTTACGTTAGTAGAAGGGGAGTGTGTTTTGGATTGTAGCGAAGGAAGTTATCCTGACAATCACGCGTATCAGTGTAAACACTGCAACAGCGTATGCAAGACATGTAACGGGGCTTATGATGGGAACTGCACATCATGTCACAAAGAATTCACTCTTGCCAATGGAAAATGTGTCTTAGATTGCCCCGATGGAAAGTATCCTGATAGACAAGTAGGGAAATGTCGCCATTGCAATAAGCTATGCAGAACATGCAGCGGTCATGCCGCCACACAGTGCACCTCATGCAAAAGGAGCTACACGTTACTAGAAGGGAAATGCGTGTTGATTTGCGAAGAAGGACATTACCCGAATGAACAAATTGGGATGTGTTTGCCATGTAAAGCAAACTGTAAAGCATGCACGGGCGTGGGGAAGGGGAATTGTCTGATTTGTGATAAAGATTACACATTAAAAGATGGTGAATGCGCTCATGATTGCGAGGACGATTGTTTTTACAATGAAGTTTCAGATAGTTGTGAGAAATGCGTCGACCCCTGTGCTTCTTGTTATGGGCCTAAGATAAACGAATGCACTGCTTGTCGCAATAATTACAACCTCGTCGATTCAACCTGCTTTCCAGAATGTAAAAGCTGGGAATATCTCGATGGAGAGAACTGGAAGTGTAAGAAATGTGACAGATCGTGTGAATCATGCTATGGGCAATCCAGAAGCAACTGCACTCGATGTAACCCTGGGTATATTCTCATTGATAGCACATGTTTTATGATGTGTGAAGATGGCAAATACCCGGACTACGGATCGGAAAAGTGTCTTCCATGCAGTAGTGGATGTTTAGCTTGCGATGGTCCGGATATTACAAGTTGCTTAGCATGTAGGAAGGGATACGATTTTCATGCTAAAGATGGCTGCGTAATTAAGAAATGTGACGAAGGAAGCTTCTTTGATGGAGCAGAAGGACAATGTAGACCATGCAGCAAGCCTTGTAAGACTTGCAAAGGACCAAATCACTGCATTTCATGCAACGACAAAGCCATACTTTGGAATAACACATGTTTTGATGCCTGTCCGCGAGGAGAGTTCTTCGATTTTGAGATGAGTAAATGCCAGAAATGCAACAAGGGATGTCAGACTTGCTCAGGATCATCGGACAGCAACTGTACGTCATGTATTGATGGATATATATCAGTCGGAAGCATGTGCAAAGAGGCATGTGGGTTCGGAAGCTTCTTCAACAAATTGAATCTGAAATGCGAACAGTGCAGTGATAAATGTCTCTCTTGTGATGGCCCAACTAAGGACGAATGCCGCTCATGTCCAACAGAATATACATTACGGAATGGCACATGCATTTATGAATGCACAAATGATCAATTCTATGATCTAAAAGCTGACAAATGTCGCCCATGTGCTAATCGCTGTCTCTCTTGTGATGGACCAACTGACAATAATTGTACCAGTTGTTTTGGTGCATTCATTCTCAAAGAGGGCAAATGCGAGCAAGACTGTAAAGAAGGGTCATNTGAAATGCGAACAGTGCAGTGATAAATGTCTCTCTTGTGATGGCCCAACTAAACACGAATGCCGCTCATGTCCACCAAAATATACATTACGGAATGGCACATGCATTTATGAATGCACAAATGATCAATTCTATGATCTAAAAGCTGACAAATGTCGCCCATGTGCCAATCGCTGTCTCTCTTGTAATGGACCAACTGAGAATAATTGTACCAGTTGTTTTGGTGCGTTCATTCTCAAAGAGGGCAAATGCGAGCAAGACTGTAAAGAAGGGTCATTTCTAAGCAAAGAGCTAGGCCTATGTATTCCATGTGATGATTCATGTAAAGCGTGTATTGGTCATTCGAAGCACGAGTGTACATCGTGTAAAGGTGATGATCTGTTGTTAGATGGCACGTGTGTGTCAAGATGCTCAAATGGCTTGTATTATGACAAGAAGAATCAACAATGCAAGGATTGCGACTCATCGTGCCGTGAATGCACAGGGCCTAGTGGAGGAGAATGCACGCGTTGTAATGACCAGTTTATGTTGATCGATAACCGCTGTGTGTTGCTGTGTGCTGGTGGAACATATCCTGATGAAATATCACAGAAATGCGTAAACTGCGACGTATCTTGTAAAGAATGTATTGGGCCTAATGTTAAAAATTGCAGTGACTGTTTCGTTGATCATATGCTTGTCAATAAAACGTGTGTTCTAAACTGCGAAAAAGGGACGTATGCAAATGAAGAGACAGATTCATGCGATAAGTGCCACAATCACTGCCAAGAATGCAAAGGGCCTAATGAAAGTGATTGTTTGTCATGTTTTAAAGGAGATGATTTCATTGCTGGCAAATGTGGGAAGCCGTGTGCAGATGGGTACGTTAGCAACGAGGGTGATTGTATTACTTGCCACGAGGCATGTGACGGCTGTTCGGGACCTGGTCCGGGAAATTGCACTCTTTGCAAGAATGGTGATATCTTGTTTGATGAAGGTGATTTGTGTGTATGTTCTGATGGGTATTTTGCGGAACCGTACTCTCAGAAGTGTAAGAAATGTCATCCAATCTGCAGAACATGTACTGGGGCTGAAGCAAAGGACTGTATATCCTGCTCGGATGATGCGTTTGTGGATAGTCAAAGTAACTTGTGTATGAATGCATGCCGTGAGGGGCAATTCGCATTGAGTAATGTCTGTTTTCCATGCCATAAATCTTGCCAAAAGTGCTCTGGAGTTGCACCTACACATTGCCTTGAATGCAGCGAGCCATTAGTTCTTCATAATTTAACTTGCATTGACAACTGTCCTGCAGGTTTCTTCAAGTCAGCAGAAAATAGGATGTGTGCTCAGTGTCATAGTGATTGCAAGGCATGTCATGGTCCTGAAGAATGCATCTCATGTTATGATCGGTTTTATTTACAAGACGGCAATTGCACAGAAAACTGCACTAGCCCTTATGTCCTCAATAACGAGACATTGATCTGCGAGCTTTCAAAAGGACAGACATTCGTATCAAGAAAACTGTTAGAGTTCAAAAACGAAGGAACTCGACGGTTATTAGACTATCGAGTTATATATTTCATACCCAATTATATCCTACAATATGTTGTCATATTCACTTTGATTTTAGCATGCATGTTAATGCTGAGGAATCGCTAGACATGTATGGACGTAGCGATATATACAACCAAACCCCCTGGAGCTGCCTTTCAACCAAAGGGAACTAGTGCAGAACTCCTGAGGCCAAGGAGGGTAATGCAATACACACTGAATTCACCATAAATTAAAAGATACAACTCATATGTATAGGTTATGATTTTTATCTGGAACATGTTTATTGGGACAAAAGAAGAAGAGAAACATCAATTTGAAAAGAAGCAGATTAACACTACTTCTAATGCAGCGCGATAGCATGGTGACAAATTCCTCACAGACTTGTCAACGATTCACGCCAGGAAGAGATTTTGAAGACTGTAGACTTCGTGTAACTCGTGCAAGGGGATTTTGGGTGTTTTTTAAGAAATTGCTTCTATGCTCAATGTCTCTAGGCGCCCTGACTCAACTTCAATGCCCATCGATAAAGTCCTAAAGTATCATTTCTTTCACTCTGGTCTGATTTTATTTTCCGGTTTTCATACTCTACTTCAAGAACCATAGCAAGTCTCATAGTGTCATCTCTTTTCTTCCTGTTTCATATTCCAGTTCTACTTTCCGGTTTCATATTTTTTCGTGTGTGGTTTAAAGAGAATCAACGGATACAAGGGCAGCCAATTTAAAATAACTTACAATCCAATTCAAGGACGCATGCGCTCCATGAGTAACTTTTTAAATTGTAACAAAACCGTTGTCAAATTTTTTATTTTCAACGTTGGATATTTTTCGTGTTAATAGTTCTGAAACTTGGTTGGTTGTAACTTTATCTTCATAATTGTACGTTTAAAATGAAATGCAACTTGATATCTGGGAAATTCAACAGTCTTCCCCCAAAAATCCTTTAAAATGGGTATGTAAATCGACCAAAAATCCTTAGATATGGGTCCTCTCCTAAAAAGTTGGGCGGCACGACCCCTACATCCCAATACTCGAGTTCCTCCCGGAGGGAAGAATGGCCTTTTTCGCTTGTTACCGAGGGATGCCCGACCCAAGATGATAATTTAGAAGAGGTTTAACGTGCAGAGCATATGTAGCATACAAGCAATAATATTTTATGAGTGGTATTACAAGTCAATAAAATCATTCATTTTGAACGGATGTTTAAAAAGNTTGATATCTGGGAAATTCAACAGTCTTTCCCCCAAAAATCCTTTAAAATGGGTATGTAAATCGACCAAAAATCCTTAGATATGGGTCCTCCCCTAACAAGTTGGGCGGCACGATCCCGTCATCTCAAGACTCGAGTTCCTCACGGGGGGAAAAATGGTCTTTTTCGCTTTTTGCTGAGGGATCCCCGACCCAAGATGATAATTTAGAAGAGGTTTAACGTGCAGAGCATATGTAGTATACAAGCAATAATATTTTATGAGTGGTATTACAAGTCAATAAAATCATTCATTTTGAACGGATGTTTAAAAAGGTTTTTGTACATATAGGTAATTGAATGCATACACAAAACTTATTGGATAAAACTAATATTTCAAATTTTCAAATATATTCATGGTATTTTAAAGGATTTTAAAGAGTAGTAAGAACAGATGATCAGTCGAATAAAATGCGTTTTAGAAATCAGTTGCATCAATAATGTTGCATCATGGTGTGAATACTGTTGGAAAAGTTGCTGCCTCACAGGAAATATTCAAAGGGCAGATTTAAAAAAAATAGCGCCCGCTTGCTTGAATAACACTCCAATGGAAAGGACCGCAAGAAAAGATTTCGAAGGCCACTTATTCAACGATAAACAAGTAAATAAAGTAAAATAAAAGCACTTTGATGCGAATTGAAATAAGCAAGACGTTTCGAGCATAGCCCGTTATCAAGCCAACGAGCCCATGGCTTGATAACGGGCTATGCTCGAAACGTCGTGCTTATTTCAATTCGCATCAAAGTGCTTTTATTTTACTTTATTTACTTGTTTATCATTGTACAATTGCACTACACGCAACAAGGAGATTTTTGGACCACTTATTCAACCCCCAGGTGTAAATAAAGCTTGCTGCAAAACTTCCCTGAAAGTTGGGTGTCCATATCCCTCCATGGTCATGCGAAATATATGCCCTGGTTACTAATGATAGGAGATCGTTATATACTGCCACTAGTAATAAGATGGGTAACAAATTTTGCTGAAGTCAAACAATTTTCAAAGGTGCGAGATAGCAAATATGCGATCAGTTCGTTAGAAAATATAGAAATTCCAAGTTTAAAACTTTGACCGTGAGGCAGACAAACCATTTATTGAGCTGTGCCTGCATTATGTTGATTTTCATATACTTATTTCCTCAAAGTTCTTGGTTTGATATGAATTTGGTGCAGATAAAAATAGTTTTCAGCAGCGTTTGGTACGAAGATAAAATAGTTCCTTAACTTGCGGTAACTTTTCAAACAGTGTGATTCCCTTTGATTTAGGCCTATACGCATAGTGTCCATAAGAACCGAAGTATTACATACAGTAAAAACCCGCACATAAGAACCTTCATTTATTAAGAACCTACAGCCTGAAATCCTATATTTTGTACCCAATGGATAAGAACTATTTCAGCCTGATATCATAACTAGGTTCTTAATAAAGGGTTTCATTCATTCATTAGGAAATAAATGCAATAGCCAATCGACCTCTTTCTTGAACTCCAAAACATTACTTGCAGAACTGTGATAGGCAGGGCCTGCAGGGGTAAACTCGGTAAGCTTGGGTTGAAATGGATAGGGTCAAGAGTGTAAATATGTTTGGCTAAGATTTAGATTCACATATTTCCCTTTGTTAAGAGCCTACACCCTGATTACTGGATGTGCCTCATTGCATAAGAACCTAAACAGGCTGAGTTCAAAATGTTAGGTTCTTATATGCGGGCTTTTACTGTAAAATACTTATTGTTGTAGATTCAAAATCGCCCCTGCCCCTCTCCCATAGTCTTCAAATTTTGCAAAGAGACAAGGACGAAAGTTCCATTAAAGATAGAAACCAGCGTGAAGATTATTTACCTTGAATGAAATAGGCCATAATATATTTGAAGTGGCAACAACATTTCGATGCTTTCAAACACATTAAATTTGCAAATTATTGTTAGAAACTACCTGTGGCGTATAACTCCAGCAAAGTGTGCAGGATTGACAATATTTCTTTTTCAGCCATGTAGCATGTC
>REGL01000087.1:124738-142509 GCA_004194395.1 Aurelia aurita complex sp. Pacific | reverse complement strand
CGCACATAAGAACCTTCATTTATTAAGAACCTACAGCCTGAAATCCTATATTTTGTACCCAATGGATAAGAACTATTTCAGCCTGATATCATAACTAGGTTCTTAATAAAGGGTTTCATTCATTCATTAGGAAATAAATGCAATAGCCAATCGACCTCTTTCTTGAACTCCAAAACATTACTTGCAGAACTGTGATAGGCAGGGCCTGCAGGGGTAAACTCGGTAAGCTTGGGTTGAAATGGATAGGGTCAAGAGTGTAAATATGTTTGGCTAAGATTTAGATTCACATATTTCCCTTTGTTAAGAGCCTACACCCTGATTACTGGATGTGCCTCATTGCATAAGAACCTAAACAGGCTGAGTTCAAAATGTTAGGTTCTTATATGCGGGCTTTTACTGTAAAATACTTATTGTTGTAGATTCAAAATCGCCCCTGCCCCTCTCCCATAGTCTTCAAATTTTGCAAAGAGACAAGGACGAAAGTTCCATTAAAGATAGAAACCAGCGTGAAGATTATTTACCTTGAATGAAATAGGCCATAATATATTTGAAGTGGCAACAACATTTCGATGCTTTCAAACACATTAAATTTGCAAATTATTGTTAGAAACTACCTGTGGCGTATAACTCCAGCAAAGTGTGCAGGATTGACAATATTTCTTTTTCAGCCATGTAGCATGTCTTTTGGTTAAATTAGACGTGTAGAATTGGTAGGCTCGCAATTTCTGCTCACTGTCATTCACGAACACAGTACCCTAAAATTCTTGTCTGCAGTGGTGTCCAAAGAAAATACAAGCTTGCTCTTGGGGCCCTTCTGTGAATGTAGAAACATGCAAATAAAATCAATAAAGAATTTTCAATTATGGAATTGGGAGTCGACATCTAGTTAACTATTTAATGCATGAGCGAGCAAGGTAATCAAACTGCCAGGGTAACTCATCTTTTCTTCTTCCTAATGCATACAGAGCAACAAAGAAGAACTAGCGTGTCTTTAGAAACCTGATCGTGTATTTAGATTTTATGTAGTCATTATATGTAGATTTTATTTGCTACTTACTGGTATATATCCATTTGGCTTTGATGAACATAAAAATATGGATGGGTCCATCACTGCTAGAAGTATTACTAAGGAGATGTGTTTTGATGCAAACATGGATATTTTTTCTTCAGGCTATCGATACTCCCAGAAAAGAGGTCGAGCGTCTAAATCTCCAAGTCTGGTCAATTTTGTGAATGAGGACAAGTACATGACCCCCGTTCTCAGTAACGGGTGTCCCAAAAAAGTACTCCTGTTCCAAAAACCACCAAAATTCCATTATGAAACGTGTCATAAAATTCTCTTTTTGATCTCTTTCATCAATGATCTAAATATATTTAAAGATGATAAATTGCTTTTATTGATTGACTAAATCAAGGGCGCCTACCTTGTAGGAAGTATGTTTATTCCCAGTACTGTACCCGTGACCCAGTTCACATAGTAATTGGTGTCCTGTGACCCAGTCCTGTTAATCTGTGTACATCATATAGTTGCACGCACTTTCAAATGTTAACGTCTGTTGGTGTTGACCAATCAAAAATCACGCTGTCTGACACCTTGTGGCCAACTCGTATAACAGTTGATCTCGTATTACATCAACACCGGAATTTGAAACCACAAAGTCATTCATACGTCATCTTGACCTTGAGAGGACTGACTCTGTGTACTGCTGGGTCGTGGTACAGTTCTCGGACACTCCCTGTACTGTGTTACAGGACACCACTCTACAGTATTGGGAATAAACACACTGCCTACAAGGTAGGCGCCCTTGACCAGATAGCACGCTAGCCTATGGCCATTATTTTGTGATTTTTCATTATCCTTCAATTCTACAATGATATTTTGCGTTTCTTTCTGACATTTGTGACCAAACTAGAAGCTCAATTCACAAAGAAAAATCAATCTGGCAATCATCAGAGCATTTTGCAGCATGCTTCAAAACCAGGTAGCCCTAAAAGAGGTAAATTTGCAAATTTCAAAACCAATCACAAGATTAACTATACCCGGGAAAATAATTTGATCTTTGCTCTTCTTGCCAATAAAAGAAATTTGAAGATCGGTCTTGTAATCGAATTTTGGTGATTTTTCAAACAGGAGTACTTTTAATTGGAAGAACCGGTATAAACACATAATGTAGCAAGAAGTTCCTTCGGATCTCGGAACACTTTTCAGGTTAGTTTGCCGCTATTATCACTCCAATTTAAGCCTGGTTCTCATATAGCTTCAAACTATCGGCGACCCATCGGCGACCCACCGGCGACCTTGCTCCGGTAGGCTAATTTTAATGAGAACGGTCAGCGCCGATGGGGCGCCGACTGCCGGCGTCCTGCCGCAGTCATTCGAAAAAGTTGAGCTGAGTTCAACTTTTTCACTCTGCTGCGGCACCGGCGCCAATGAAAATTATATGAGAACATGAGGCGGCGCACTGCCGGCGATGCGTCAGCGAATCATTTGCATGCCCTCTGATCAGGTGACCATAGCAAGCCAATCAAATACGAGGATCAGCGGGGAATGCACACTGAGAGATGGTTGACGGCGCCCTGCCGGCAACATGTCGCCGATGGGTCGCCGACGAATCGCCGGCAGTTCAACTTTTGCTACGCAGTAGTGACGCCGATGGGTCGCCGTCGGGTTGAGATTATATGAGAACCAGGCTTTAGAGTGTCCTCGATTGGTACCAATTTTAATACGGTAGGTTTGGTCGTTTGGTAGACTCTCAATTTTTGTGTTTGATTCAATCCGTAATTCTCTACCGTATACAGTAAGTGTTGAGCAGACTTCAGATGAGCATCAATAAGCAGGTTTGGCAGATTTGGGAGAGATTCATCATGGTGAATCCAATACCATCCTCTTTTAAGTCACCCCGTGTGGAGTTTCACCCCTGGTTGAGTTTTGCTAAATGTTGTGAAATTGGCTTGCGTTTTCATGAGATTTTTCATCCCGAGCACAGTGATCCAGAATGCAAAAATAAAGGAAGAAAATACAAAATATCGTAATGGTCAGGATATCTTAAGGATCAAAACGAAGCAAAAAGTAGACTTATGTGACTTCTGAGTCTGGAGATATTCGCTTGCAAAGTGGGTTGAAATTGACATTGTTTACTTTTCATGTAATTTTTGGTCGATTTCTACAGAATGCTCATTACAACAACAAATTTATTTGCAAATATCTCTGCCCATTAGTGGCATCAGACAAGATGTCAGTTTCAAAATCATCATTTAATTATATGTTCCTTCTGGCAAAAAAATTGTGGAATCATTGGTTAGAAAAGGTGCACTTTAGCCAGAGGTGGGATAGAATGGGTAAGTTTGGGGTGAAATTGGATAAAGCAAAACAATTAGATAAATTTTGCTAAAATCTTGGTTTGCAGTATTCTTCCAGCTACGACCGCTCAAACTTCTCTCCTGGACATAGTGAATATTGACTTATACTGTTTTCCAGCAATCAACACTAACCATTTTCCCCTAGCTTACCTTACCCTCTTTACCCCTCTGCAGACCTGACCTTTTCCAATTTACTGTAAATCTTACGAAGGAGTCATAATTCTACAATCTCACCTGCCGAAAAAAACGACGTTGTGAAGAAAACAGGAAAATGTGCCTCAACTTACATTTGCTGTTATGTTTACTGTTTACAAAGTTTGATTGACCCAATTCACAGAGAAGCGTGTCTAATTTTTCAGCCAATCAAAACTTGACGCCGATGCTTTATAGTCCCAAATCACAAATGGGCGTCTCTGCGGAATGACCTTTGTACCAGTCCCCCTATATATGACGTAATTCTAGCACGTGACGTAGCTTATGAAAGGAAGGCAGTTGTACTTTGATCACTTTCTTTTCAAAGGCAAGGTCGCAAAAGCTTCCAGAAAATCGAAGGTACCCCTCAAAATGGCATCGAAAACAGACGACAAGAGTGTGCGGGAAAAACTAGATGAAATCCTTCATCAAAAGAACTGCGTTACAGATGGACTCGCGTTCGTTGAAAAGAAAACAGGCGTCAACAGATTGTACATTGTCCTCGGTAAGTATAGGAGGGTTTGGTGGCCTAAATCCCAAGAATTTTTTTGTTGCCAAGGGTGGGTACTGGGAAATGATCGGTTATAAAGGTTATAAAGGCTAATGGTAGACCAATGAAATATTCCTGATAAAGATTAAGTGTCCAAAGGATTGAATGTCGTAGTGTTTGGTATATTTTCAGACCCTTTCGACGTATTTCATTCAGGCGTGCAACTTTAGCAAGCACCCACCTCGCAAGACTGCATTCATCAGACGTCTCTGCTGCACTCTTTCCTGTTGCGCTTTTGTTTGCACGGCCATAGCAAGTAACACTCCCTTACTTTTTCATTAGGCAATCATCGAAACTACTTTAAAATAGTTCATCTCGGTAGTTGTCTTTTTTCCGGCTGAATTATTCTTTGTTCTATTAACTAACAGGTCAGGGCAGGTAGAGATTGCTACAACTGACTAAACCTGTGTAGGCCCATTTCAAAATGTACCTGTTTCTGAAAATATATCTCAAGCTCCGCTCAGACATTGTTGAAAATTTCAAGAAAGAAGTTGAAATCCCCTTATTATAAATTAAAGATAAAATTTCAGCCTTCCAAAAGCATTGAGATTTTAAGGCATGCTGTGATGTTTGTTCATGACCCACCCTTTGGTTAAAGGTTGGTTTTGAAATGAAGAAGCTACGTAAGTCCAAGACTTGGGTCTTATGCTTATTTTCAGAGCTGTTCTTTGTCACATACGAAACTAATGTTTGAATCCTTATTTTGTTTCCTCTTGAAATTTGTTCAAACAGTAGAGAGAGTTCCTGGGCCCGGGATGGGGGTTTACATTTTATGCAATGCTGTTCCCCAGTTGGCATTTGTTCTTAACATGAAGGTGCTGTGGCACAGTGGTGTAATCTTCTGACTTTGCAGCCAGAACAGTCTTGGCAGACAGAGTTTGATACCTGGTAAGAGCCCCACCACTTAGCGTCATGACAAGAGGTTGCAGACTCAATTAGCACTTAGCTACTTCTGTGGTTGCACTTGGTACTAAAATCTGCACCTTCACGTTAACCAATCCTACCATGTGCCAACCCTAGTTTTTCAGGGCTGTTACTGCCCCCCCCCCCCCCCAGGGAAGAGCTTCAATGATAAAATTCCCTAAACTTCAAGTTTCCCTTACTGAAGGTTTTGTCAATTGTTATAGACAAGATTCAAATACAATAGGGAAGTTTGGGTTTATTTTATTTTGTACCAGATCTTGTATATATAGCTATCTTTGTCTGCAAATCATTTTTGAAGCAGTACACTCTTGGGTTTGCATTGTTTACATAGGAATCAAATGTCGTCTTGGGTCGCATGCTTGTGGTCTGGCCGAAACCCTCAAAGCCTCATTTGCACGGACAATCAGATGGTGAATAAGCGAAGGAGACAAAAGAAACCTGTGAAGATTTTTCTGAATTTTACCACCTACATAAAACGCAACCAGGACAAAAAACTGCTTGAAATTTCTTGAATTTTTTAAATGAATCTGCTTGGATGCCGGTTAAAATATCTCCAGGTTTGGCGGAGCTGGAGTTATTGCCTCTTCTATAGGCAAAAGCGATGAAGGCTTGTCGAGGCCTGTTTACTCCACTGAAAATGTAAAGTAATGTAATGTAAAGTAAAGTGATAAAACCTCGTGATAAAACCTCTTTTGAATTTTATACATTAAGTACAAAAACTTTCGGCGGATAAAATTTTGATGATAGACTTCGGTGAAAATATTTTCGGACACATTTTTGGTATTTCGGACAAATAAATTTTCAGACAACGTTTTGATTAGTTATCGGATCATTCATGCATAATCACACCAGTGTAGATTTATTGAAACAAAACACCTTCATAAAGTTTGGAATAGAGTCCTAGCATGTCCTAAAGTCCTTCAAACATAAAATTTGCTAAAACAGAACAGCAAAAAATTCACTAATTTTCTCGTTTCTATTCGTATTCATCAATTTTTTGCATACGTGCTTTAAATTGTAGTTGGTGTCATGTTTTTTCGTGAATATTTTGCTCCTTCCACAAAACTATGAATGCACATGATGACGTAAATTGGTTTTTACTTCATCATTCGTAGGAAAACGAGCAAGATGTGCCCCCTGTCTTTTGGTACCCACAACACCCCATGATTTACTCAAGTAAATGGGAAGGAAGGTTCTAATAGCTTTGTACATTAAAATTCAAATGGAGGATCAACCACAATGAAATTTGTATCGTTAGGGAACAAACAAGGCAAAGTAACTGCAGCAAATCTTGACAACAAATTTCAATTTTTTTGCAGGTTTGACTGCATTTTTGGCATTATATCTCGTTGTTGGTTATGCAAGTGGTTTCATTGTCGCGGTGTTGGGATTTGGATACCCTGCTTATGCATCGTAAGTTCTTTTCCATACAACTAACTCATAAGTATATAAATTTTGATGGTTTGAGTCACTGCCGCTGCAAACTTGCTACCTAGAGTAGAAGAGTCCCTTGCTAACTGTCTGTGATTTACAGTGAAATTTATCACTAAGTTGCATATTTTTAGTGACAATTGCAGTTGTATTGCTGCTTTTTCGTATCAACACAATAAACATGAATCTATGTGATTGTCAAAGCCAGAGAAATTTAAAAATGCAAGAAAAAGTCTGTTACCAACACAGCAGCCTGCTGGATGGAAAGCGCAAACTCTATGGTCAAGCATGTTAGGGTGTTTCATTTGAGTTAGTTGACTGTTGCAAAACTTGTCGTGTTTTCTTGGTCGTGAATAAATATGAATCTATGTCATTGTCAAAGCCAGAGAAAATTAAAAATGCAAGAAAAAAAAGTCTGTCAACAACACAGCAGCCTGCTGGATGGAAAGCCCAAGCTCTATGGTCAAGCATGTTGGGGTGTTTCATTTGAGTTAATTGACTGTTGCAAAACTTGTCGTGTTTTCTTGGTCGTGAAATAGACATGAATCTATGTCATTGTCAAAGCCAGAGAAATTTAAAAATGTAAGAAAGCCTGTCAACAACACAGCAGACTGTTGGATGGAAAGTGCAAGCTCTATGGTCAAGCATGTTAGGGTGTTTCATCTCAGTTAATTGACTGCTCCAAAACTTGTTATGTTTTCTTGACTTTATTGCAGGTATGATTTCAACAGAACAGGTTTTTTCATCACCTTAAAATCAATTTGTTTTGCTTGTATGAAACCATTGTTCAAACATATGTATTCATTGAAATGTTTTTCATGTCTTCACACAACAACATTATGACTTTATGAATAATGCACATATTTTCAATAGGGTGAAAGCAATAGAGAGTACTCAGAAAGATGATGATACACAATGGCTGACATACTGGACAGTTTACTCAACTTTCAGCATTGTTGAATACTTTTCAGACATCTTCCTGTCATGGTTCCCTCTCTACTTTTTGTTCAAGGTGAGAAAGATCATCTTATTTGACCAGTAAGAGCAATGTCTCACTGTGCATATGTCTAGAGCAGGCCTCTTAAAAAATATTTTGTGCCTGTGAGCAAATGGTTGAGAAAAATTTCCTTTCCCTGCAATCAAACCTGTCTCAGTAGTGTAAATGTGCAAGCGACCAATGTGTAATGATGATTTGTGCCTGCAAGCGGCGCTCACACGCTTCCACACAATGATGCCTGGTCTAGAACGCTTTCAAAACTGTAAATCAGGATTTCAAGTCACATGCATAAAGATATTTGACTCATTTCTTCATCACATAATTGCCACAGTTCTTACTGTGTTAGATGTTAGCAAATCTGAGGTGTCACACAGGTTTTTTCTTTTGATTAACAAGGACAAATAAATATTGATACAAAAGTTTAGATAGTAGAGAATAATGCCCAAGCAAAATATCTCTCTCCTCCATGAAAGCACCTGCAGTAGGAATTATTTTCCAAGGAAGTTGTTATTTTTGAAGGAGCTAGTACATTGGTACAGACCCCAGACTTTACTGTCAGGTGGACAGGGTTCAATCCCAGGTAACTACTGTAGCTAGAGCCCCACCATTTGAGCATCATAACAAGGGGTCACAGACTTGATTAGGTTTTTTCTACTTCTGCAATCCCAGCACTTGGCTCTAAAAACAGCAACTTTGCTTTCACCTTCTAGAAGTTCACTGATAACAACCAAAGAGAAACAATCTTCATCACAGAATTGTCTGGATTCAACATAGCCACAGTCCTTAAAATAAAGCTGATCTCTTTTGCTACTAGACATTTACTGTAGATATTTATTTTCTCTTCCAGTGCTCTTTCCTGGTATGGTGCATGGCACCTTTCCCATGGAATGGATCTGAATTCATCTACAAACGCTTTCTGCAACCTTGGGTGACAAAACACGAAGAAAAAATTGATCAATATTTGGACAAAGCAAAGGAACGGGCAAGTCGTCTTTACGATGATGGTACGGCTTGGTGTATTACCATATTGCTAACTTGTTTTCAATATTTCATTTCAATCTCAAATATCTAAATTACACTAATCACAAATCATCTACAATGGAACCATATATAATTATTAGCAAAACGTATACATCAGAAAAATAACTAGTCATCTTTACGATGATGGTAGGGCTTGATGTATTACCATATTGCTAACTTGTTTTCAATCCTTCATTTCAATCTCAAATATCTAAATTACACTAATCACAAATCATCTACAACGGAACCATACATAATTATTGGCAAAAAGGTATACATACAGTGTATATCAGAAAAATAACTATTCGCAAATGCTATTAAAAATCCTTGAAGTGTAGTCAAATGATATTCAATACTTCAAAAACTGTTTGAGAATCCCTTATACTGTAAATAGTATCATTGAATGAAAATTATCAGAAACAAATACTATCTAATTGCATGTATACTTTTCTTAAAAATCTTCTTGTTGCGTGTAGTGCAATTGTACAATGATAAACAAGTAAATAAAGTAAAATATAAGCACCTTGATGCGAATTGAAATAAGCACGTAAGTGCTTATTTCAATTCACATCAAAGTGCTTAATATTTTACTTTATTTGCTTGTTTATCATTGTACTTTTCTTAACCTGAGAACTCCATTGTTTTATTTTCCTTTCCTTTCTTTTGCCATGCATTGGATTGTCATATATAATAGGCTATTTCTAAACCTACCAAATCTTAACTTTTTACAATGGTTATTCGCTTTAACTACTGCATTTCTGTTGGTTATTCACTGTGTACCATGTTATCCTTCTTTCACAGCAAAGGAAAAGGCTACAGAAGCTGCAATCAAACACGCCACAGGATCTGATAGAGAGTCTGACAAAAAGGAGGATTGAAAGAACAAAAAACATTGAAAAATTGCTGAATCCGAGTGACTATTCATCATAATATGTGTAATATCATATGCTATTCTTCCTGTCAGCACTTTTATGTCATAACTTAAATTAAATGAGGGAACACTATTCGTATTTATATTTTGAGGAAGCTTAGTGAAAAGTTAATTTGATTGATTAGAAAGTGGACATTCTGGTAACGCAACATGGGGTTTTTCTAGCTTAACTTTTTGGTTGACAAAGCTAGTGGTATTTTTTGGAATAATTCATCCGTTTTAAGCTGCTTTTCACTGGCTGTATGAGATTTGTCATACGTATTATGGTGTCAGATTAATGTTACTGTTATTTCTTCCTATTTTTTCTTGCCACTATTTCTTATGCATATCGCTAGTACTGTTGGCCTGTTAACCAAACCTGTTTCAAGAACTTGTGAAAATTGCTGAAAATTTACACATTTATGAAAAGTTTATGACATTTTCCTATTTTTCTTTGGAGAATGAAATTTAAAACATGTAAATAGTAATAAATTTGATTTTGTAGTTTTATTGCAACCCATGGAAAATAGCCAAGTAATGTTTGCCATTGTTGCATACATATTTGTTGAAATATTTGTATTGGGGAAGAACATTTCATTTGATTTGCTAGCAGTTATAGACATATGTTCAGGAAAACTATAGTATGAATTCCAATTATTTAAGATTCTCCAGACTATGTGGTCTAAAAGGTATGATATTTTGGTATCTGATTGTCCCTGCTCTTGAAAATGATTGCTAAGGACTGGCAAAAGTTTCACCTTTCAGTTTTCGTGGTTTAAGTTTATATTACAAAGACCTGTTGCTAACAGCTAACAGAACCTAAGCCAAAAACGATGTTCATGTCATACACTCATTCCTTATATAGAACACTATAAATTTTTTCCAGCCTCGATATTCTTGAGAAATTTTTGTTTTGAACCTGAGCATATACTTAAAGCATTCTTATTTTTCTCAAATCAGTTAATCAGTTATGATTCTCTGTTGTGAACATCGCAAAACAGGCAACTGCTGAAAAATGAGACACAAATATGCCTGCTGAGACTGCCATATTCTTATATAGTATTCTTAAAAATTGGATGATTCTGTGCCTGAATATTCTTATAAGCATTATTCTTATAAATAAAGAGTGTACGCAAGTCGACTTTAGGGCCGCATAGAATCACGGTTGGCAACGTGTCTTTAAATTAGTATTGAAAACAGGAGAGGGGCGTAAACCTTTAGAATCCTGCCTGCGTTTCTTGCGGAGGAGAATACTTGGAGAAGGCCACGAATACGGAGGATAATATGGAGGAGCGTACTTGGTGTAAAAGTTGCACGAAATATTATCCATCAAGAAATTAATGGTGGGAAGGAAATAAAAGCTGTGGTAAGCAATCGACGAGAAAGATCAAATCAAGTGATGTGTTAGAAAGAATTACTCTGATACCAAGACTGCTGTATCAACATGGGTTGCTTGCTTAGTATTTGTGCAGCACAGGTATGAGTGGCAATCTTTAGGGCTGATAACGCTGTTTTTGGAAATGGTGGGCAAAGTTGGGCAAACAAATATAAGCTGGATGGGCCTATAATGAACTCCTAATGATTAAAAATACTATTATAGCATTGGCAATCCTAAAAGAATGCTGAATCGTTTCACAAATGCTAATGCTTGCAAGCTCTTCATCAATTCTTTCACATTTGCCAATTGATAATCAACTGACCAGTTTTTTCTTGTGTTGTTGTCGTGTATTCTATACCAAACTTAGCAATCAATTTTATTGTGGAAAATCTGGCCAAGCTTTTGCCTCAAAATTTGGCATGTGCCTCCATGAACATATATGTACATACAGTAGTTCCACTTACAGTAGCAACTAAATTTGATTGAAATCTTTAGATTAGCAGAGAGTGGATAATGAAGTTCTTCTGAAACCCCTTATGGAAAGACAGCAGTTACAACCAGGCTGCCCAGTCTGCAGAGTATGGCAGTTCACGACGAGATCTCGCGCGTGCAGACCAAGGAAGCAGTGGTGTGCTCACGTGCAAGGTCTTTGATTCCTTTGTTTGCTCGCGTGCAAGGTTTTGATTCCTTTGTTTTCAAAGTAATGAACAAAAGATCTCGTTGAAAATCGGCGTGCACGTAAAATTTTTGAAAAAAATCTCATGCGTGCAGCTGCCACACTCTGCAGACTGGCAGTCTGCAGAGAG
Organism: Aurelia aurita complex sp. Pacific; assembly: GCA_004194395.1. NCBI lineage: Eukaryota > Metazoa > Cnidaria > Scyphozoa > Semaeostomeae > Ulmaridae > Aurelia > Aurelia aurita complex sp. Pacific. The sequence goes on along the minus strand of REGL01000087.1, from coordinate 130,941 downwards.
TATGGCACTCTTCAACAAGATCTCGGGTGTGCAAAGAGACATTTATTTTGTTCTCTATTGTATAATTTGAATAGCCTATTAAAAATCTCCAGTGTGTAAGTGCCATACTCTGCACAACTGATTACAGAGAGGAGGATTTCTGAAAACAGATTTTCCATGTGCATAAGAGCAGAAAGCAGAGTTACCTTTAATCAATATCCACATGGTAGATATTACAATAACACTGAACAGAAAAACACAGCATCCTCTCTACTTTTTCTACCAGGGCGCTGAATATTGAATGCAAGGTACTGAACAAACACACCATCATGATATCCCATTTATTGTTCAATTTATTTCCAACAGGTTGCATGCTGTTGTTGTGGAGCAGCTTGTAGTTGTTGCTGTGCATGTTGCCCGACAGCACCAAGTTCATTGATGACAAGACTTATGTATACCTTGTTCTTAATCATAACAATTGTTGTGTCTGGAGTGATGTTATCACCAAATGTTGCTGAAAAACTCAGAACTAAGGTGATGCTGATTCTTCCTAAATCAAATTTGCTTACAATATCTAAACTTATATCTGACCTTTAGAAAAATTGCTTCATACCCAATATACAAATATTGCCCGAAGAGGTATCAAGCAAACAAGGCTTGGTATCATTGAACATAATCCTGTTGCAATTTGATAGTAAGATTACTATTGATGTTTTTATCACCAGAGCAGAAATTATCACAGCTTGTCTAATAAAAGAATATTAAAGAGACACAATCGCAAATTTTTTATGTTGGAAAATCTCAACGAGATTCTTTGTGCATAAAGAAGAGACCTTGTACATTCCGAAAATGTATTTAGTAGTTTCGTACGACTTCTAGAAGTATCATAAAACAGTTAAACGAAATGAAAAATGACGTATTTGTACCCACACTTTTTTGCCACAAGTGCGCATAAATAATGGAAAGACAATAGACAAATTGTCACCTTGCAAATTTCTTTTCATAAATCTCGGTCAGTTAAATTTTCGGTTTTGTGTATTAAATATATTTTCAGAATGTACAAGGTCTCTACTTTATTCATGAGGAATCTCGTTTAGATTTTCAGACACAAAAATTTTGCGATTGTGTCTTTTCAAGAATTCTGTATGAGGAATCAGGAGTTCAAGGGCAAGGAAAGAAAATATCATCATTTGTTTTTTAGGAAGATGTTACAAAGAGCAAATGAGCTCCTGTTTGCAGGAATAAAAGAACTTGCAGTCTGGATACTGCACATGAAATTTCTGCTATTTATCTAGCATTTTGCATATAAGAAGTGCCAAATGTTTTCAAACCCTACGTTGTTCCTTTTCAGGTGCCATATTACTCAACTGCATGTCAAAAGATAGATGCTGGAAAAGATTGTGCAAATTTGTTTGGATATGGAGCTGTGTACAGAGTATCTTTCGGTTTGGCTGCCATGTTCATTATTCTAATGCTTCTTACGATTGGTGTGAAGAATTCAAAAGATTGCAGAGCTAGTCTACAAAATGGGTGAGATTTCAAATCATTCAAATCATAGCTATTTGTGATATAAAAGTTAACTTGGGTTTGTAACCCCTCCCCCAATAACTTGATTCAATTTAAAGTTCAGGCAACCAAAAAAATTATTGAAGACAAAAATCTGCAAAACAAATGGTCGTTTTTGACAAGATACTGTAAGAACAACTGTTATTGTTTGCATGGAAAAGGTTACTCACTTACGAAACTGAGATAAGAATTTCCATCTACAATAATTTCCCTGGTACATTACAGCCAAGAAAACTAGATTTGATGATATTCCATTTCAATTCTGCAAAATTGATTGTTTCATTTTAGGTTCTGGTGTTTCAAATTTCTTATTTTGATTGGATTGGTGACTGGAGCATTCTTCATTAAGAGCAAGATATTCGATGAAGGTATGCCATTGGACATATTTCTAAAGTACAACCAAAAACTATGTTGAGACCAAGAGTGTTTTGATGCATTTTGGCTCTTTTTGCTCCATTAGTAAAAGCTAAGGTCTCAAAAGAGGAAGAGAAGGGTCACACTTTCATGAAATATTTTCAAATTTAAACTGCAGAAAAGGGTTGAAATTGAGCCTCAAAAAAGGCAGCTCTTGGCCTACGCAGCCACCAACATCAAAATGTATGTGGTAACGAAGCTCTACTCTACAAGGTGCATCTAAATCTATGCTCTATTTGTTTCTCAACCAATAGATTTTGTCTTTACAAGAAAAAATGACTGAGGGCTAGCAGATGTTGGAAATTTTGCTTTCTTCAATAATGGGGGAACGTTAAGTACCCAAAAACAAATAAGAGAGACCTCGTCATGAAAGTTCTGGTTTGTTTCAGCGTGGATGTACTTTGGTTTAATTGGTGGTGTATTGTTCATACTACTGCAGCTTGTGTACTTGATTGACTTTGCTCATAGTTGGAATGAGAGCTGGTAAGAGTTACCCATTTTGATGTTAATATTCTTAACAAAAAAGATGGATGAACCATTGCTATGTTTAAAACACTTTTTGGATTTCCTGGTTGTTAAAATCTTAAAACTGATTCCATGCTTTACATAACATACTGTACAAAGGACAACCTTTTCTCTTTGATATGCTAAGTGACAAGCTGTCTAATCTCAAAGGGACTTTTGCAAGCAGCATGCCTTGCCTATGCCATCTCTTTTATCAGCCATTTTAGTACCGGGTGTGTCAATAAAAAGGCCCGCCCTTTGAAAAAATGCTGCTCCCTGAATATCAAAGCAATTATATTGAAAACTGTCTTGTTTTATTCCCGATATGTCCAATCAGATCAGGTTCAGTAATTTATGCGCCTTTAATCAGTCATTCCTTCCTGTTGATATGAGAGATTTTCTACAGAGAGCCCCTTTCGAAAATCTGCAAAAACCAAGGAAAACAACAAACAAAATTTCCCTTTGCTCTCCTTCCTAGCAATAATGACACTGAAATGCATTCAAGCATTTTGTCCTCTTGGGAGAGTGGAGTCCTCCTGAATAAGTTATTCATACTAAGGGGGAGACTTTTTCATTCCCCCAAGAGGATAGCACTATCTAAAACGTGTTCAAAATTAGAAAAACTGGGATGTTCATCAACATTTGATTGAATCTTTGCAGGATTGTAAAAGCAGAAAATAACAGTTCCTGGTATGTTGGTATGTATGTTTAATTTTCTAACAATTTTTATTGTCATTTTTCTTCATTATTGCCTCTCGATCCTCTTTAAGGCATGAGAAGTGACATAAACTTATTTGTACAGAGAAATAAGAACATTTGTCATGCTTTTCATCCTAATTTTCAAGTTCTTCATGACAAAGGTTTTACGTACTTTTTGCAAAATTACAGAAAACGATGTTTGCTCATGCCCAATGTGCTTTGTAGTCAAGCATTGATGAACACTGGACGAAGCCAAAATCTCTGCAATTTCAAAGATTTTATATCTGAATCTGACAAGTTTTTTCTTTCATGTCTGAATATATTCTCTTATTGGTGAGTTTTGTATTTTCATAGGACTTGGTTTCTTTATGATATTATTCTACGCTGCATCACTGGCTGGCATCATCTCAATGTATGTGGTTTTTACGGAGGTAAGGGTAAAACTAAGTATCTTGTTGTTCATAGTAAGTAAACATTGTTTTCTTCTGAAATACTCTAGCATCGAGATTTGTATCTAAACAGCAAGGTAAATGTTTTGTCCAGCAGCCAAATTCTTGATCTATATTTTGGCGTTCACATCATCCAAGTGGGACCCTGCGTCGTTACTAAATTTAAACAATCTTCTATAAATTGAAAATGCGAAGAAATTGTGCTTGGAAAGTTTCAATAAAGTTGTCAATCTTACATATTGCGTTCTTTGCCCACCCTGTATGTTCTTTATCATTGATAATTTATGCTTAGATGGAGATCTGTCTTTTCGGTTTGTTGATATTGTGTTTTTATTCCATAGAGCTCATCCTGCAACTTGAACAAGGCGTTCATCAGCATAACTCTCATTTTGGTTGTCATTATATCAGTGATATCGATATTACCAAAGATTCAAGAAAGTAAGTGTTCTTTTCAAAACAAACCACAGAGGGTCAAGGAGTGTCAGTAAAGACTGTGGTTCCCTGTGATCCGGTTAATGGAAACAACAGCTGTGTAATTTGATACAGATTATATCATCGTTGCGGTTGGCCTGCTATTGTTACAGTAGAAAAAATTTTGTTATGTGAGAGCTCATTGGCTGGCGGTTTGAACTCGCGGATTCTACTGTAACAATAGCAGGCCGACCGCAATGATAATATAATCTGTATCAAATTACACAGCTGTTGTTTTCATAATCCGGATCACAGGGAACTAAAGACACCAGAGCTACAGTCTTTACTGGCACTCCTTGACCCCCTGTCAACAAACTAAAGATTGAAAGTCTCTGACATTCTGTCCTTGATAGAGCTGAAACATTTGTAACAGCAAAATAGTATTGGAAGAATGCTGAGATTTTTTGAAATATTTGTGCCAAAAAATTGTCTAGCGTTTGTAAAGACAATATATACGATTACTCCTCAGTCTTTATAACAGTTCTGAAAGTTTATTGGAAAACTGCCGATGCCTTTTAGAAGGAACGATTATCACCTTATTCTTGTCAATAATATTTGATTGCTCATATGGACTTGAACGACTTAGCTTCCCAAGGCCTTTAAATACCATTGTGTTTGACCTTTTGTTGCCACTGGTCGCATGATCAGTTTTTATTCATACGCTGATGATATATTTTAAAAGTATTTGGTTTGTGTACTTTGGTTTGTGTATTATGAGCTATATCCCTTTTGCAGAATGTCCAAGATCAGGTTTACTGCAAGCTTCTCTTGTCTCAATGTTTGCAGTGTACCTAACATTTTCAGCAATTGCCAGTGAGCCTCTGAAAACAGGTATGTACTGTATATTTTATTGGGAATGTCATTTTGATTTCAGTCTTGCACAAAGGATTTTACCTTCATCTTCCATGAATTTTGAAATCATATTCTTCTGATCCTAGTTCTTCAGTTTGTTATTAGTGCTTCAAATAACGAAGGTATTGTATCTGTTTTATACCCAAGTTACGTTTCAATGCAATTTTGAATCAAAATACATTTCAACCCATGCTTTTGTCAGACACTGTTCCCCGCTGTGCCATTCGTTTCATAACAAAGTTTTAGTCGTTTCGAGGGTGGAAATTCTTTTTGAACAAGCACATTTTCCTTATACGTTCGGGAGACCTATTAAAATCAATCCAAAATATACTGAAAAGGTATTTGAAACAGGGTGTCCCAAAAAATCATGCCCCGTTTGCCTGAGGATTGCGACAAACGGCAGTGGATTCTGGGCAAACTTTCGCATGATGTTGCTCTTCAGATATTCAGTTAAAGTTTGCTACCATCCCCATAAAAATCCGTTGAAAAATTATGGAGCTATGACCTTTAGGAGACCAGGAGACCAAATTTGCCCGATGACTGAAACCAGCGCTCGGCCATTTTGTCTTACATTTTGCAGCGATAAATAGCTTCATGGATGGAAAATGAAACAGCAGTCTCCAAGGTCATAGGTCTCGTGAAAATTCCGATAATCTTCAGAGAGTTCCACTATTTCTGACCTCACAGAAATTATTTCTTACCTCGCGTGAAGCTACTTATCACTGCAAAATGGGAAGACAAAATGGCCGACCGCTGGTTTCAGTCATCAGGCAAATTTGGTCTCTGAAGGTCATGGTCATAGCTCCATCATTCTTCAACGGATTTTATGGGGATGGCAGCAAACTTTATTTGAACATCTGAAGAGCAACATCATGCAAAAGTTTGGCGAGAATCTTTTACCGCTTTGTCGCAATCGCCTGGCAAACAGGGCACAATTTTTTTGGGACACCCTGTAGTTTCGGTGACGATGCTAATTTGTTCACTTACTTACATTACCAACAGCATCGAACAGTAATTCTACACTGCTTTGTGGACAAGGCATATCAACAATCGATAAAGCAAACAGCTCAATGACAGCAGTTGGTGTTATTCTTGCTATCTTAGCAGTTATGTATGCGAGGTATATCCCTTCATATTGCAGAAAATAGGGCTCAAATCTTTCATATCTTTATCAAGGTGGGTGTAAAATTTTTCTTTTTTCTTTGAATTTCCATTTTTCTTTGAATTGAATGGCTTGAGAGGAACTTATAGTACTTTGCTGTAAATCTG
>REGL01000087.1:99091-122639 GCA_004194395.1 Aurelia aurita complex sp. Pacific | reverse complement strand
AGGTCAAACTCCGGATTGATGGCCTGGGAGGCTTGACCTCGCAACTCACCTCGCGCCGTCCTTCGGAAGGGACGTTAAACTAGGGGTCCCATGCCTGGATGCGGCATGCATAGTGGGACTAAATTACCTTTAAATACCTAGAGATCATTTCCGCCCACTTACTGACAAAAACATCTTCTCCCTGTTTAGATGATTCGGAAAGTAAACAAGCACAGAAAGTCGTCGATGATGAAGAAAATAGTGTTCAATACAGTTACAGCTTCTTTCACTTTGTTTATTTCCTGGCTGTTCTTTACATCATGATGATTATGACGAATTGGTTCAAGTGAGTCAAATATGCTTCTTAGTTTAGTTTCTTTCATGCCTTAATATTTTCCATACATCCATACACTGATACATAAAAAAGATAAGACTCAGAGGGACACGGCTAGAGAGAACAAACTTTTCATTTTGTTTGTGAAGGACTATCAAGACCCAAGAAAGTGTGCAACGTTTTCAGTAATCGTTGATGTTTTGCGATTTTTAAATGGTCTTTGTGTTTGCTTACTCCCAAATTTGAAAGATAGTAACTGCCCTTCCTACGGAAAAATGCTGAGATGCCTGGTTGAAAACCGTTATCTTGCGATATAGTATTGTGTGGATGGAATATATTTGTGTCAAGAACCTATCTAACAAAGCATAAGGGTGTTATAGAGGAACAAATTGCATCTGATTACGGTTTCGTGAGCTCTTAGAGTATGCTTGAAAATGAAATAGGTTTTTTCAAATGAATTGTCATTAATTTCGAATTGTTTATAGAACGAAGAGTATCTGTAAATCTATACTTTTGATGGCACAATGCACCAAAAATGAAATTGAAAATGTGAAGGTGTTTTTGTTATTTTCGATTAATTGAACGTACTTTGAGAAAACAGTACAACAGTTAAAAGATTACGAAGGTTATAAAGTAGGAATTGATTCTGCAATTCTTGAATAAATACAAGCTGACTTAGTAGCTAAGTCCAATAGATACAACTCCTTTTTGTTGGTTATATTAATTACAATTTTAACTTAATTTCTTTTCACAATTAAATTTTATTTAAACATAACAAATGAAAGAGATTACGAATCTACCATATGTTCAGATCCGAATAAATAAAACAATAGACAAAGCTAGCTAATGTTGTTTATACTCACTTGAATGAAGTGAAGGTGACGGTGAAGTTGCGGTTTTTTAGCGCCAAGCTCTGAGATCGCAGAAGTAGAGAAGACGTAATAGAGTCCGCAACCCCTTGTCGTGACGCTCAAGTTGCGGGGGCTCTACTTGTGATCGAGCCCTGTCCGCTTGACTTTTCTGGCTGCAAAGCGAGAGGATTACACCACTGCGCCACAACAAGTGACGACACACATGGGATATCATCACTTTTCATATTTTCATACAGTTGCCTGGATCCAAGGATCCAAGGATAAGTTTTTCATGGTACAAGGTCTTTAATAAACGAGTAAATAAAGTAAATATAAGCACTTTGATGCGAATTGAAATAAGCACGACGTTTCGAGCATGGCCCGCTATCAAGCCAAGTAATGAAGATTTTTTGATCATTTTACGAAGTATTTTAACTTGTATGAAAAGAACGTTTCCTCAACAGGACAATCACTTGATCTGAAGTGGGCGTACGTAACGCTAGCTGAATTATCTTTTTTAGTCTTGATTGCTGCGAAAATCTTACACTCATTCATCGTTTATATTTTCAGACCTACAGAAAGCGGTGACCTATTGGGCTTCAAACCAAGCTGGGTAACGGTCTGGATTCAAATGGTCTCAGCCTGGTTATCTTTCGTGCTTTACTTCTGGAGTATAATTGCACCTCTTTGTTGTCCGAACAGGGATTTCAGTGGCAATGCTATGGGGGTATGATTATTGGTAATGTATTTATCTTAAATGGATTTATCTGATTATTGTATTTAATATCTTGCTTGAATTGTGCACTTTTGCTGTAAAGGAGAGCATAGGTTCCAAATCTTTAAAAAGGCTGGTGTAAAATTCTATCACCTGTTTCTTTAAACTGAATGACTTTGAAGAAACTTTTGCTATTTCGCTATAATTCTACCGTTGGACTGTTTNTCTGGATTCAAATGGTCTCAGCCTGGTTATCTTTCGTGCTTTACTTCTGGAGTATAATTGCACCTCTTTGTTGTCCGAACAGAGATTTCAGTGGCAATGCTATGGGAGTATGATTATTGGTAATGTATGTATCTTAAAAAATGGATTTCTCTGATTATTGTATTTAATATCTTGCTTGAATTGTGCACTTTCGCTGTAAAGGAGAGCATAGGTTCCAAAACTTTAAAAAGGCTGGTGTAAAATTCTATCACCTGTTTCTTTAAACTGAATGACTTTGAAGAAACTTTTGCTATTTCGCTATAATTCTACCGTTGGACTGTTTTGAAATCTTCAATATTTTCAGAATTAGAGTGTTTTTCTTCTTTTTCAAGAATTCAAGAAAAATTTTCAAAAAAACTTAATATCATCGTAATTTCTAAACTGTTTGAGGCAACATGAAATAATTTCGAAGAAAACCTTAGTTTATGGATGTCTACAATATGGTATCAAGCAAAAGTCTGTCACTCCTCTGGTTTATGATTTAGAAATTTTATGACGTCACATCCTCAAATGAGTTGAAATGTAAGATACGCTGTAATTTCGAAAAATATTCAAAATTCCTCAAAAATCCAACGGTAGAATTATAGGTAAGTAGCTAAAATTTCTTTCAAGACATTCAATCAGAAGAAATAGGTCGTAGAATTTTACACCCACCTTTTTAAACCGAGTTAAAGATTTGGAACCTATGCTGTAAAGGAGTAAGGCAAAAGGATAAACATCTTTGTTGAAAATTGTACATTAATGATTGAAATGCATCTGGTTTCATGCCATTTATTTGTAGATATGTTTTTCTTTTGAGATTGTTTTGTATCTTTTTTCAGTTTTGAAGACGTAAACTTTCCCATTTGTTAATGCACCCCTGTCTTAAATCTATCTCGCTGAAATCCATTGTTATGAGAACGAATTAGCGAACAAAGATTTAATGAAACTTTCTATTGCTTTTCTAAAAATTCTTTCAGTAAGGCTTTTCATTGTCAAATTAACTTAGAAAGTAGGCTGTTTATCTTAAAGATCCTTGAAGAGCTAGCTAGCACTTGATTCGTTACCTGCTTATAGACTGATTACCTTGGTCTCAGTTTTCTGTACTGAACTGAATGATGGCTATGGCTTCAAACTGAAAAACAGGGATGGATTCATCCTTGAAAAACAGGGATGTTCTGAAAAATGTTGGAAACTAACTGTTGTTCCACCAATTTTAGAAAATATTGTTCCACAACACTTTCAAGACTCTCGGAAAACATGAGAAAACTCCCATTTTGGCAATCTTCCTCTTTACTCTATTATACCTTTTTGGGGCCCTTTTGAAGCTGTAGCTGAGGGCAATCTGCCCCCTACCCCCTTTCTGTAGCCCTGATCCTAATGGTCCATAATCATTGTCATAGATTTAACGAAAAGTACAGCAAAGCAGAAAGTATGTTAAGATGCACGTGGAACTATATCTGTATATACTTAATACTTAAGTGATGAAAATGATAATGAAAATAGCCTCAGCTAATTTAGGGAATTTTACAGTTGATACAGGGTCAATGGTTATCGTCATGTGCGCAACAGTGGTAATGATGCATTGCTTATTATTTTGTGGTTTAACCACGGGCGATAGGAAACCTTTAGTTATCATTTGATTCAACTGTACATAACAATTTGCTTGATGTCTGACAAATTTTTCAGTAACCCATCACCAAGATGTCAAAAATCCTTCATTTTTGTTTTCAACCTTGAATGTTTGTTTCCAAATTTGCTTGAAATCTGATGAGATTTTCAATAGTTCGTCACATAGATGCGAAAAATCCTTCATTTTTGTTTCCAACCTTGTTATTTTTTATCACTCCTTCGAACCGATGATGTTGCCCATTCAGCTCTTCAACCTCCGTTCCACTACGTCCACGTCTCCATACCTTCCTCATTCCCCTTGCAACAATGGGACTTTGCCATGCATAAACCAGGGGTTCGACCAATGCAATCGCCATTATCCAAGCATGCATGTAAGCCTCGACCGGGTGTGGCTTATCATCCTTCTTAACGATGGCATGCAACACAACCGAGGCTATGCTGTATGGAATGTCAAAGATAAGATAAACAGCTATGATTGCTATGCTGAACCTTGATAGCCTCGCTTGCTTTCTTTGCTTTGCCTCGTTTTCGCTGCTGGCAGCTCGCTCTTGGCTTTCTAATTGTAGTTGCATCTTTCTGATAAGGCAATACATTCTGAAATAGGCAAATGAAATCCAGGCGAGGGAGAGGAATGTAAAGAAAGTGTAAATCCCTACTCCTATTACTTCCAGGCTAGACTCGAACATAAGTAAACACAGGGCACACGGTGGCAACCATATCAATGATAACAGCCACGTTAGTTTTTGTCGAGTCACTTTCTCACTCCAGTAGTACGTATGGTACAATGCTACGTATCGTTCAGTTGCTATGACAACAACTGTAAACGCTGACATCATAGTTATTGTTGGGCTCCCGTAAATAAGAGCGAGGAGCACGCCACAATTTAAGCGCTCATCTGATGTCTGAAAAAGGTAGGAAACGAAAAGAGGCTGATTAAACATGGCGCCCAAGAGGTTCCATCCAGCAAGGAATGCTAAGGGGGTATTTGAGACTGTTTTTAATTCTTTTAATGTGATCAGAGCAACGAGTAATGTTATGTTCAAGGCAATTGTTGGTATCATTGTTATGATGATAACAGAGGCGATGGTCTTGTATTGAATGGAACTACTAAGGCTTGTGTCGTAAGTCAGTGTTTGAGTTGTTTTCCCGAATAACGAGAAGCAATGAAGTTGGTTGTTTGTAGTGTTAATGAGCGTGGAGTTCATCGTGAAAGCGTCTTGAAGTTATCTTGAAATCGTAAGAATGGTGAATCTGCAACCAAGTACTTTCTCCTGTTGTAAAAATGTTATGCTTTGTTAAGAAGTATGCTGACTGGACCTTTCACTATTCGTAACTTAACACAATTTTCATTCGTAAGAATTCCGCCGTCAAAGTCATGGATTCGCTCGATTTTCCCGAATTCAGAGAATGTCTATTTTTATTACTATAGTGGTCTGAAATAAATCATGCATTTCCAATACAACATGGGCGTTGGGAACAAAAGATAAGAGAGAAAGAGGTCAATTTTTCCAAATCATTGCTGATAAACAGTTGTGCCCGAAATATCGAAATTCAAGGCTAGGGTATCGGCGGTATCTTCCAGGCGGTGGTATTTTCCGGACGATCTGTTTATGAAACCCGTTTCGCTAAGTCCATTAATCGCAAAGCAAATTCAATCTTATTTTTACATGTTCTCCATGCCTTACTCAATCTTTTCACATATTTTGAGTTTTTAGAATAAGCTCCGGCTAACTTTAAATCCATGAAAAACAAACAGTGCTTTCTCGTGCATTCGAAATGACGGTGTCCATTTTGCTTCTGGCGAGCTAACACTATTCAACTTGTTAGATATAGATATGCAAGGAAAACAGAATGATGCTGATGAAAATTGCACATATCAACATTCAAAAGTCAACGTAATAAAATTTAAAAGAATTTCCAATGAAACATAGCATTTTGCACATCAAATCGACAATGAAATTGCGTGTCCTGAAAATACCGCCAGATGACAATTTGGGCCAAAGCGGAAAGCAAGAGCAACGGAAATCACAGGGACAAACAAAAAGTTGCAAACATTTAGGAAGGGAAACACAAAATGATGAAAGTTAAACGTGATAACTTTGTTTTTCAATTTGGCAGAAAGGTTTCAGCACATTAGGCCTACGAACCTTAATCGTCCGGAAAATACCGCCAGTACCCTATATTGTCTACCGGGTGAGTCAATAAAAAGAATCCCTGTTTGAAAAATCACAATTCCCTGAATATCAAGATGATGATATTGGGAAACATAACATTTAACAGCAGACATGTCCAAATGGACCTCAACATTTATCTGGCAAAAATCGGCCTCTCCATTCTGACGTTATGAGGGATTTTCTCTAGAAAGCCCTTTCGAGAAATCTTCAAAATAACGACGAACATTTCCCGAGCTTTCTGCCTTATCTCAATGAGTTCAACACATTTTGACATGTTTTATCCTCTTGGGAAGATGAAATCGTCCGGAACGATCCTTCTTTGCCCCCAGGGATGACATTTTCATCTCACAAAGGATAAAACGTGCCAAAGCATGTACAAGCCATTGCTATAAGGCATAGACATACGAGAAATTTGGTCGTGATTTTATGCAGTTTTCGGACGTTTCTTGGAGGGGATTCGTCCAGAAAACCTCCTATAATTTCAGAACGGAGTGGCCGATTTCATGCAGGTAAAATTTATGATATATTTGAACATGTTCACTATTGATTGACATATTTGCCAACATTATTGTCTTGATATCGAGAGATCTGTGGTCTTTCAAACAGGGATTCTTTTTTTGACTCACCTGGTATAATTGATATCTATATCCGCGCGTATAAACAACTAATATATAGCATAGGTTCCACTTCTTTAAATCGGTGTGAAATGGTGGGTGTAAAATTCTATATCCTATTTTACTCGAATGGTTTGAAAGAACTCCAGCTACATATCTATGATTCTACCATTGGACTTTTCAAAATCTAAATATTTTTCTAAATGACAGCGTCTTTCATATTTCAACTCATTGGATGATGTGACGTCATCAAACTTCTTGGTCGTAAAATCGAAGAGCGGCATAGTTTAGCTTGATGCTATATTGTAGGTATCCATAAACTAAGATTTTTTTGAAAATTATTTCATGTTTGTCAAAAAGTTTAGAAAATACGATCGTTTAAGTTTTTTCAAAATCTGTCTTCAGTTCTTAAAGAAGAAGAAAAACACTTCAATTCCAAAAAATATTGAAGATTTTGGAAAAGTCCCAACGGTAGAATTATAGCAAAATAGTTTCTTTTCAATTCAAAGAAATAGGTGATATAATTTTACACCAACCTTTTTAAAGATTTGGAACCTATGATCGAATATATTTACTCAAAGTTAGATCCTCAAATGCGGATATTTTATGTCCACATATAAACAAAGTGTAGTAAAAGCGTACTCATGGGAAAAATAGCAAGATACAGCAAAATATTGCCAAATTAGGAACATATATTGAATAATGTTGAAAAATTACCTTCGTTATTGTGCACTCCTCTAGAATCCAGTACAGTGTGATTCATGCGTAAGACAAGCAGGTTTTCATACAAAATTAATTTTTATTGAAACAGCTGATCAAAGACGATGAATAGAATCGATTCAAGGAATAATAAAATGAAAATAAATGTGCAATTTTAACTGGTGATAAGGGTGGGACATAGCGAGATCTGATTAATTTTGACACCGTTATTGATATTACTGTTCCAAATAGAAACGTCAAGTGACACCCAAAATTTGCATGAAACAGAGAGAATATTACTTCTTCGTGAAAACTTAATAGACGATAACGCTAAAGATGGCGGCGAGGAACTTTTTACCAAGATGCATTGCGTTCGAATTACGACTCTTTAACGATTCTACAGGAATTCGATTAAAGAATGCAGTGCATCTTGGTAAAAAGTTCCTGTCCGCCATCTTTAGCGTAATCGTCTACTGCAGTTGATGTATTGCGCACACCTTGCTCCCTGCTCTTGCAAAACTTTAAAGCAGATTTGCATAATGTAAGTGCCCCATTTTTGCAAATGAATTCCTCGAAGAAAACTTTGGGCAATTTCCCATGAATCCCAGAGAGTACTTTTGATATCATCGCTATTTTCAGAATTGCACCTTTTTTAGTTTCCTCTAGTTTTGAAGTTGTGAGGTCATCAGATTGTCAAATCGTTAACTATAACAGCTACGGAGGTTTGCTTGCTACCATCTTGTAGACCTTCACAACTGGGCATTTCTTGTATTAGTCATATTGATTTTCCTCAATCAGTTTAGAATGGAGCTGTCAATGTTTGTCAAAGCTTCAGATAGTACCTCTCGCGCATCCTTTCATGAAGGGGTGAGTGGCCGAGCGGCTTGTACAATTTCCGTCAGGTGGCTGAACTTAAGCTCAGTCGAGTGAGGTCAAATTTCGGATGGGTGACCTCGGAGGTATCACCTCGCAAGTCACCTCGCCCTCCTTCGGAAGGGGCGTTAAAATAGGGGTCCCATGCCTTGATGCGGCATGGATAGTGGGCTTAAATGAGCTTTACGTAGCTAGAAATGCTTCCTGCCCACTCAAAATGAATTACTGAAAAAGTTTTTTTGAAAACTTAAAAAATAATCATGACATAAAAATTTCATGATTATTTTTTATGACGTGACATTTTTGTCATGACATAAAAAATATTCTTTGGGGTTATGGCAAATTAATCAAGTCCATTCGATCAATTCAGTGGAAAGAATGGGGCAATAAAATTTTATACACTCAATATTAAAGTTTTGCCAAGATTCGAGCCGTATGCTCGGTGACGTAGAAAAGGTTTGATATCCTAGAATGCTAAGGCCTCGAGAAGTCTTGATCTTAGCTTGAAACACATCCAAATGCATACAATTTTAAGTTGCATCATTGCTATTCATTACCAAACGACGCAGCCCTTTTTACAGAGATTGTCTAGATATTTTTATAGCCCTCTTTACCCGTCTAAAGCATTCTAACAACAATCAAAGTAAATTTGTAAGGCATGGCGTTAGCAAGATATTTTCGCGCGCTTTTGAAAAGTAGGCCCATTCCCCATGTAAACATGAACACCTTCGGAGATGGGGGGGGGGGATCAGGAAAGGTCGTGCAACTCCAGTTAGTGCTTTGGTTCTTTCACGTTTTATCTTGATGTTATATTTCATTAGCTGCAGACTATTTTCCCAATATGCCTTTAATTAAATAAACCAAACCAGCGAAAACGTTTCGCACTTTTGCAAAAATTCAAACCTAGGCGTTGATTTTGCTGGTCTATAATAACGGTAAATATATTATTTGACACGTTTAGCAGCGAATTTTGCAGGTATTTTGTCATTATTTGTTGAGGATTCGATTGGTGGGTGGATCCCAGGAAATTTCTTGATTAAAAGTGTTTGTTATTGGTCTGCTGGAGTAGCACCTGGGAAATTTCTTGATTAAAAATGTTTTTCTTCTAATTTCAATTTTGATTCGCCTGCAACCCATTTATTCTCCTTTTAAAATGGCCCACTATAAAGGACATGAGAAGCGAAACTGCCACAACTATGGACGAATAGCTACACAGTTTTGCATTAGAATATATTTCCGAACTGTTCGTCAAAAATTATCCTCGAAATATCAGGAAACTGCGAAATGCTGACATTGATCTTTCATTACCTTTATGGAAAACATGCAATTGGCAAAATGGTATATCTCTTAGTGGATCTAAACTATGGAATCGTCTTGAATATGACCCCGGGGGAGGGGGGGGGGTACTTGACCAGGTTTTGGTCGGGGACGTGCCATCGAAGCTTCAAAAACATACCCGTTCTTATACCAATTTTCCGAAAAAGTATACCCGACCTTATACCAATTTTCCGAAAAAGTATACCAAAATCGTTCCTTAAACCAAAATCGCGAAAATCGATACCGTTCCTTTTACCAAAATCGTGAAAATCGATACCGTTCCTTATACCAAAATCGCGAAAATCGATACCCTTCCCGATGGCACGCCCCCGTACCCGAAATATGTGAAGTACCCCCCCCCCCCCCGGGAATATGACGTTAAACACGCACCCTCCCTTACCACTTTCAAAAGAAAATGAAATGAGAATTAGCGAAACATGGTTGTCATATTTCCGTATTTCATGTTAATTTCCTAATTGCTTGGTTGTTTGGTAATTAGGCCTAGCTATTTTCAATGTTTCCCAATGTTTTCATTCCATTCCGAAGTACGCAGCACAAAATACGCAGATGCGGAGAAGCATAAATATGTTGTTGTTGTTGTAATAATTCAGTTCAATATGTTGTTGTTGTTGTTGTTGTGATGACTGACTTTGCATAGTACCGGATGAGTTAGAAAAATGTATGTACTGTTTGAAAAATTGGACACAAAAAGCTACGCGGCAAATTTTTAACACTTCAAGTCCATCATCTTACTATGGTTTCAACTTGATTTATGTAGACTTTTCCCATAAGTTTAGGTACACTATTTCTCTCTGAAATCAGGACCTGGCAAAAAGTCCTCTTTCTAAGTTTTCCAAAAAGCAGCCAAAAATCGGTTGTTGACTGTCATATGAATTTTGAATTTTTGATATTCAGCATTGATGAGAAAGCATACTTACAAATCAATACTTTCGGTATCATTGGAAGGCAATGGCTGAGCTTAAAAAAGCATTAGTTTTCACTTTAATGGTCGAAGAATGGTTTACATTGTGTCTCTCACTTATAGTTCTACAGAACGTTCATGGGAACTAGTTTTTGGTGATTCTTGATTTGAGATTAAGATTGTGCTTTGTTTGTTTGTTGTACGGTTTTTCAAACAGTCTTTACAAACATTTCATGGGGTGAGTGGTCGAGCGGCTTATACAATTTCCTTCAGGTGACTTAAGTTAAGCTCGGTCGAGTGAGGTCAAACTCCGGATGGGTGACCTCGGAGACTTGACCTCGTGACTCACCTCGCCGTCCTTCGGAAGGGACATTAAACTTAGCGTCCCATGCCGGCTGCGGCATACATAATGGGCTTACATTAGCTTGAAGTGGCTAGAAATACTTCCTGCCCACTCAAAATAAATTACTGAAAAAAAATCCCTTTGACTCACCAGGAAGATTTTGCTTGATCAAGTGTATGCTTGGTCAGGTTGATAACTGCCCGAGCAGAGTCCAGAGACATGACAGTCTCTAGGCCATAACCGGAGGGAGATTTTGTGAACAATAGGAATCGGTGGAAGGTGGCCACTTTCTGTTTCTGGGGATTCTCCTTTTATTCAATCAGAAGTGAGGAAGGTTTTTAGATATGAGCCCTCTGGTTGGAGAAAAATCTACAACTTTCCGGAATATGTCCCCAAGTAGGCCCGACCAAAGGGTAATGGCAGACTGGACACACTGAGAAGAACTGTACTGTAGTCCTTTCAAAAGGATAAACAATATTGATAGTCACTGATATAATATCATTGTGTAATTTTATTATTATCAATATTACTGTACAATATCATTATAATTATCATAGTTGCAGATACACGCTTACTTTTCCGAACTCTTTCGGTCGATATTATCTTGAATAGACCTTTAGCTATTCTGAAAAAGAATCTGAAGCGAACGATATTTTCATACCTTTTGTAGAATATTTGAATATGCACAACTCATATAAATTGTGAACTTCTCTAACGTCATTTAATCGAACCTTTCGTATGAAATATCAAAAATAACGCTCGATCCAGGCTCTTTTGTAGAATAACTAAAAGGTTTTTTGTGTGGTCAAAAAGCAGACAGTGCATGATAAAGGTCAAAGGTAAACAGAGCACAATAAAGGTCAACTCGGCAACGTGAAGGCAAAAAAACGGCTTGGTGATGTTCTTCGACATACGAGCACGTCTTTTTTCAACCGGAACGAATTCTCCATAATTTTAAAAGCTCTCTTCCAACTTGTGGGCTTTGCCATGCGAATACCAATGGATAGACAAGCGGACTTATGCACAAAAATGTTTGCATGCAAATGCTTATATTTTCTGCAAATAAAAACCCTTTCAAAAGTACGTACACCAAGAGAGAAAGCGCGCAATACGGAATATTAAAACCGAGGAAAACACCAATCACTACTACTGTGAACTTCGATAACCTCGCTTGACGTTTTCGAGTAGCCTCTTTCTCATCTGGGAATGGAACGACAGTGTTTCTTGATATTTGTCGCTGCATTGAACGCACGAGTCGATGCACCTTGAAGTGGCTATATGAAATCCAAGCTAACGCGAAAATCGTTATTAATGTGTATAGAGCAACTCCTGGACCTCGATAGGGTGTATCAAACATGACGACACATAGAATAAAAGGTAGCACCCATACTGTCGATAGACATATTACAAGATGTTTTGGTCGAACATTTTGTTGCCAGTAATAGGTATGAAACAATGCCAGGTACCGTTCAATTGAAATTGCAACTCCTGTAAAAGTGTTGGACATTGAAATTGTAGGGCCAAGGTACATATTCGGTAATGCAATCGTACACGGCATTCTTCTTTCGCTTAAATATAGGACGTAGCAGATGTACAAAGGTTGACTTAAAATTGATGAAAGTAGGCCCCATATTGAGAGGAACAGCAATGACACATTTGATACTGTGAAGAAAGTTGGTCGTAAAAGTACCATAATTACTGATAGATTGAGTACTGTAGTTGGGACGATCAACATCGCATTGATAACCGCATTGATGTATATTGTTGTTATTTTCTCATGCGTTATATGATGAGTTATGACACGAGGGCCTTCGAACAAACCACAGTTTACCAGCAATCTTGTTGTCACCTCCAATTCTGTTTCATTTCCCATCTTTGTTCAATTTTCTTTTAGCTAAAAGAGAACAGTTTAATTAACACCAGATGTCCCAAAAAGTAGTCTTCTTTAAAAAATTGATACGAACTTAATCAAAGTTTGCTGTCTAACGGAGTTTTCTTGCTTCCGAATCCCTGTAGTAATTGGTGTCCTATGACCCGGTCCTGTTAATCTTTGTATATCATAGATTTTCAAATCCTAACGCCTGTTAGTGGTAACCAATCAAAAATCACGCTGTCTGATTCCCTGTGGCCAGATCGTATAACAGTTGATCTCACGTTACATAAACACCGGAATTTGAAACCATAAAGTTATTCATACGTCATCTCGACCTTGAGAGGACTGACTCTATGTACTGCTGTGTCACGGTACGGTTCTGGGACACTCTCTGTACTGGGTCACAGGACACCAATTACTCTACAGTACTGGGAATAAACACATTTCCTACAAGGTAGGCGCCCTTGCTTGAGAGAGACACCTGATAATTTCTATCCAATTGAGTATAAGCGGCGAATCTTTGCAAAACTTTTAAAATAATTGTTTAAATGTTATTGCCCCGTTCTCCCGAGAGAGCATTTTTGGTATCATGATTATTTTTGGAATTGCTGCATTTCAAGTTTTATGAAAGGATGTACAGTAGTAGGTATCTTACCCTTTGACAAACGTTAGAAACACCACAAATTCAAAACCGATTGAAGAAAACCTCTATGACCAATACAAGAAATAATAAGTTTTTGAAGGTCTACAAGAAGGTAGCAAGCAAAGACCTTTAGCGTTCCTGGTTTAAAATTTAGCAATTTCATGATATCACAACTTCAAATCTAGCAGAAATTTTTAAACTGCTGTGATTCTGAAAATAACGAAGATACGCTCTCTATGGCGAATGACAGAAAGTTTCCTTCAAAGGATTATAAGTTGAGAGAATGGGGCAACAACATTTTACAAAGTTCACGTCAAATCTTTGCAAAGGTCAGACGTCTCTCCTGTCCAATTGTTTTGTATTAATTTTCAAAGACAGAGACCGTGCTCGATCAATAGAACATTTTTTTTTCCTTGAAAAAAGTGCTTATAAAATTTAGTTACCTTCGATTCTTGCAATGCCAACTGGCTTAACACATCGGCTCGAATTCTTCACTTTAGTAATCGGGATAAGAATTGTCTTCTAATTCCTGTCTTCTACTGTCTTCTGAAACTGTCTTCCAACAACCTTTCAAGTCGAATCATTCCCAGGAATAATTTAGCCTTAACGGTCTGATTTGCTTTTTATCAGCTGCCAATATATTAGCTTATGCAACGAATACCAGATGCCAGGCAGCAGTCGTCAGTAGTGCAATATAGACAAGGATACCAGCTGATACCTTGAGTCCTTCTGGTGAGAAATTAAAGCGCATAAGCCTAAACTTGGGTGGATGATGAATTAAAGAGATCCTTGCCATAGGTAAGGTATCAAGAGATCATTAGTGAGAGATATTCGTAGTTTTGTTCCAAGGCTTACAAGGCTTGCATACTTTAAGTTTAGTTTAAGCTCTCCCGAGTTGCAACCCCCGATTTGAAATGATAAAAAACTCCACGAAAGTTCAAACAACTATTTAACAGGTGACCAAATCGGCAAGTTTTTTTCATATATTGTCATCCTGCCACCTTTCCGTTTACTATGTTGGTCAAATTTTGACAAGCAATGCGTAAAACAGATCTATTTCTATAATTTGGACTGCATAAACTATTACCTTCCCGGGTGAGTTAAAAATTGTGTGTCTATTCGACCAGGTAGAGTCAGAAAATTGTATTCACTGTTTGAAAGATTATTCAACAAGAACTGTAAAATCGATTTGAAAACTTGCAACTCTGTTGTCTGCCTGTGGGTTTAGTTTAATTTTGATAATTTATTCTTCATTTACAAACATAGGGCTCAAATCTTTAAAAAAGGTCGGTGTAAAATCCTATGGCAGTTTCCTTTGAAATAAATGGCTTGGAAGGAACTTAGGGTTTTTGCTTAATGCTGTAAATCTGCCGTGGCTTTTTTTTTTTTTTTTTTTTTTTTTCAAATTTAAAAATCCTAAACTAGAAAAGTTACAGATTTCTGCTTGCATCCATATTGTAGACCTTCATAAACTATGGTTTCTTTGAAGGTTATATAATGTTTCCTCTATTAGTTTAGGATTTACGATTGTTTAAATTTTTTGAAAATTTTCCACGAATTTTCTCAAAAATAATGAAATTGCCGCCATTTTGAAAAAAAATCAAGGTATCAAAAAATTTCCACGGCAGATTTACAGCAAAGTACCATAAGTTTCTTTCAAGCCATCCAATTCAAAGAAAACTGCAACAGCATTTTACACCGACCTTTTTAAAGATTTGAAAGATTTGAGCCCTATGCTTCATTTACAATGCACAATCTTAATCTCAAATCAAGAACTATCGAAAACTAGGGCTGCTTTTTCGATTTTTTGCAAATTGAGAAGTAGGACTTTTAGCCAGGTGCTGACTAGAGATGGAAATAATGCGCCTAAAATTATGAAGAAAGTTTCAGAACTTAAGTTGAAACCTAATTAAGATCATGAAATTGAAATATTACAAATCGGCCGCAAGGTTTTTCCTGTACAATTTTGCAAACAGGGCGTACATTTTCCGGATTCACCTGGTAGCTAATCGACTGTAGATTGCTCCGTATTCATTTTTGTACCCGTATCCGTGTAAAATTTAGCGTACTGAAGTCGGCTACTCCGTTTTGAAATTATGGTCTCGTGAAAGCTCCTTCAAAAACCTTCAAAACAAGCCTAAAATCACGAACAAATTTTCTGCCTTACAACAGTGACTTTTAAAGCTTTAGCACGTGTTACCCCATGGGAGAAGGAAAATGTCATTCCTGGGAGTATAAGAAACTTCTTCTGGGTGATTTCAGCCTCCCATGAGGATAGCACGTGTTAAAACGTGTTGAAGTCATTACTGTAAGGCAGAAATATTAGGAAAATTTGGTCGTGATTTTAGGCTTGTTTCGAAGATTCTTGAAGGGGGCGGGGGGGGGGGCTTTCTCGACAAAACCCTTCATAATTTCAGAACGTAGTGGTGCATAGGACTCAAATCTTTCCAGTCTTTAAAAAGGTTGGTGTAAAATTCTATGACATTTCTCTTTGAATTGAATGGCGTGAAAAGATCTCATGGTACTTTGCTGTAAATCTGCCGTGGAAATTTTTTGATATCTTGATTTCTTTCAAAATGGCGGCAATTTAGTTATTTTAGAAAAAATTCATGAACAAGTTTGAACAAATTAAAATCACCGTAAATCCTAAACTAATAGAGTAAACATTATATAACCTTCAAGAAAACCATAGTTTTTATGAATGTCTGCAATATGGTGGATAGCAGAAATCTGTAGCTTTTCTAGCTTAGAATTTATAAATTTGATGATGTCATAGCCTCAAATTTAACAAATGCCGCCATATTGATACTAATCAAGATATCAATAAATCGCCATGGCAGATTTACAGCAAAAAAACCTAAGTTCCTTCCAAGCCATTTATTTCAAAGAAAACTGCAAATAGAGTTTTACACTGACCTTTTTAAAGATTTGAGCCCTATGTTTACGGAGTGGCAGATTTCAGTCTGGTAAATTTCAAAATACATTTGAACATGTCCAGATATTTGCTACTATTATCGTCCTAATATCCTGGGAACAGTGCCCTTCAAATCAGGCATTATTATTGTTTACTCACCCAATAGAAACCTTTTCACTATCATACAAAATTCAGGCTATCCAACTGTAGATTTACCCATAGATAATATCAGTATCTCACATTAGAAAGCAATTCATCACACTCTCTATTAAATTTGCCAACGTTTGTCAAATTTACTTTGCAAGTGCATCTGCAGCGCCTTGCACTTTCAAAATAGTTATTCAAAAATAGCAAGATCCTTTAATATGTCAAAGGAAGATTCATGCAAATTTTTATTCTCAGCCAGTTGAAGAGGTTTTAGACGAGCAAATATTGTCAATATACTGGATGTCATGAAAAAGTACTCCCATTTGAAAAGTCACCAAAATTTGATTACATGGCCGATCTTTAAATATCCTTTTTGGAAAGTAGATCAAAGATCAAATTATTTCCCAAGTAAATCTGATCTTGTGATTGGTTTTATTCTAAACTTCGCAAATTTAGCTCTTTATAGGGCTTTGCATGCAGCAAAAAGCACTGAATATTGATACATTAATTTTGTTTTGTATATTAAACTTCTAGTTTGGTCATAAATGTTGGAAAGAAACGCAAACCATCATTGAAAACTTGAAGGATAATGAAACTTCTAAAAAATGGCTCTTTAGCTAGATTTGTCAGCCATTTCATTTCATTTATCAGTCATTTCATGCCCTTCAAGTAATGAAAACAAACAATTCGCCATTTTTAAACATATTTGTATCATTGACAAGAGAGATTATGAAGCAAATGTTATGAAAGGATTTATAATCGAGTTGTGGTCATTTTTTAACCGTGAGTACTTTTTGGGACACCCATTAGATAAGGCCGGTACAGTACCTTGTTGAGCTCACCGTTTTACTAACAAACTAAATAACACTCTTGTTTTCAGAACATTTTAATAAAAGCTCTCATCAGTTTCATTATATTTCAAAAGTTTAGCATCGATTTGGAGAGTTTTTATCAAATCTGCTATCGATGGCTTTGGGTCTGGTAATGCATTTTGAAGATCAACAAGAATTTCTTGTGTTGCTTGTCTCCATTTTGTTATCAGATCATCTAGGTTGTGAAGCTCATCCTACAGGAAAAAGATGGAAATGTTAAATTTATCTCTCTAACACAACCCTTGTGTATGACAAGAATAAGAATTTTCAAGAATGAAAAGAATTATTGAGCCTTATGAAAGACTGAAACTTTTTCCAAACAAGAATTCTCAAGAAACTAAAGAGAATTCTCTTAGGCAGAAAAACCATGTTAGTGTGCACAAGGCATGCATTGTAAATATCTCATTTTTGTATAGCAGCACACAGAGTGTGAATTTGATTACTTTGAATTACAACTAACAATACCTTTATAAAATTCAGGATACAGTACAGGCATTGTGCACATTAACATCATGGTATTCCTGCCTAAGAATTCGTATGAATTTTTTTAATTTCTTAAGAATTTTTGTTCCAGAAAACTGTAGTCTATCGTATGGCACAAGAATTCTTATTATAATGTGAAGAATTCTCTAAAATTCTTAAGAATTTTTGAGAATTCTTGTCATGTTAATGTGCACAAGGCCTGTACTGTATAAGAATAGTTTAACCTAATGATTTAATGCTAAATGTTACATTTATCTACAGTATAATCAGACCCCCGTAATTTTCATGAGCATGTGAGGACTGCTGAAAGGTACAAATTAGCATCAAAAAATTAATGGCACCTTTCTCAAGCTCAGAATGCTTTCATTGCAGGCATATTTTCCCAACCTGATGAAGAGCAAAGCTCGAAACATTGTGTTTTATCAATTTCTCAGTACATTGTCGTTTTATTAAAGAATACTTTATTCATATGCCTACGATGTACTACAGGCAAACATTGTTATATACACTTTCCAAACCACTTGCTTGCACACACAGAATATTTTAATGAGCCCTGACTATGATGCCCCCAATTTACCTTCTTTCTATAAAGTTCAGCCATTTTCAATTTTCTAAGTCTCTCCTCTTTACCCTTTATTTCTTTTTCCAGTTGCTTTTTTTCTTCTAATAACAATTTTTGTTGCTCTTCTCCTGGTATTGTATTCATTAATGATTTCTCATCTTTTCTGACATCAACGCTGCCACTGGCTTTAGGTTCAGAATTCTCTGCAAATCAAATCCAAGCAACTTGAGAGATTTCTTTATATAGAATGATGAATGTGGATCTTATGACAAGATAGAAAGAATTCAGATTTAAATAAAAATATTCAAACTGAAGTTTCAACAAGAACACTGCTTAATTACTCCTTGCAATTTGTGTTTGATGTGATTTGGTGTGCACTTTATTTTGCAGCTCAAACTCAAATAAGTTGTTATGTTGTCAATTAAAAAATCCTTTGCAAGATATAGGTAAGAAAGTCAGGCCATAGTTTTGGAGTATTATGGCCTTATTTTACAATTGTTTGGCCATTCTCCAATAGTTCTATAACCTGATTCTAACAGTAATTCAGTTTCATATGTATGGGCTATATTTAAAATTCGACTGCATACAATGCAAAAAACAAAATCAATTGCCAATTGGATAACACTATATGATAATCATAATAATTAAAGTTAGCCGCTTCCAAATTTGGAAGCAATTGGCAATCATTGACTGTTACAGTACTGTCACTGTTATAGTTGATGTTTGGTCAAGAGTTACATTTTATATCTGTTTTCTTGAAGTAGTTGGACAGGAATTGACCTTTACTTATTTTATTCGACAATGAATATGGTCCTTTTTAGTATAGAAGGCCCTTTGCAGCCTCTTCTTTTGATCTTGTTTGAGTGGAAACCCCTCATACAGGGAAAGTCGTTATGGAACTAATTATGGAACTAATTAATTAATACAAGAGCAACTACAACAGAAGAATTCAAGATGAAAAAAATATAAGTTATTACATCATGATAACAAAGGAACCGTATGTAATTTTTACCAAAATCTACAATAAACAGAACTTAATAAGCAGTACAAAGAATCATGTACTCCTGTTGTTGTTTGTACTCTTAAATTTCTTCTACCTTGGCAGTGGCATGACTTAAAGCTATGGCTAAAGTATGACCTTAAGCTTTGCAGTACTGTTTCGTTTCGTATCTTTTGGCCTTTNTGGTCAAGAGTTACATTTTATATCTGTTTTCTTGAAGTAGTTGGACAGGAATTGACCTTTACTTATTTTATTCGACAATGAATATGGTCCTTTTTAGTATAGAAGGCCCTTTGCAGCCTCTTCTTTTGATCTTGTTTGAGTGGAAACCCCTCATACAGGGAAAGTCGTTATGGAACTAATTATGGAACTAATTAATTAATACAAGAGCAACTACAACAGAAGAATTCAAGATGAAAAAAATATAAGTTATTACATCATGATAACAAAGGAACCGTATGTAATTTTTACCAAAATCTACAATAAACAGAACTTAATAAGCAGTACAAAGAATCATGTACTCCTGTTGTTGTTTGTACTCTTAAATTTCTTCTACCTTGGCAGTGGCATGACTTAAAGCTATGGCTAAAGTATGACCTTAAGCTTTGCAGTACTGTTTCGTTTCGTATCTTTTGGCCTTTATTTATATGTAAATGCTCAAAATTATTAGTTTAGGCCGTCTCTCTGAAAATAACATGCAATTCGTTGTATGTTTCAATGCAATAAATTGTGTGGAGAAGATCAAATTTCAACAACTCCGTCTATTTTGCATTAAGATAGTTTTATACCTGCCATATCTCAATTCCTATGACTGGGACCTTTTTCTTTGCATTTCTCTTTTTTCGCAGTTAGTCAACCATCTTTAATGGGCCTACTTTCCCGCCAAAATTATATCCAAACTAGTCCCAGACCTCTTTCCCAGAAGAGCTGCCACCGGAGATACACGTGGAAGGACCTCCGTGCGCAATGTCAAGCTTAACAAAGGATGAACAATAGAATAATTGTTTTGAAACAATAGCTACGCTGACATTTTCCGGGTGTACTTTGCAAAATTTCCAGTCTGGGGCCACTGTAGTACTGTAGTGATGGCTGCCAGAAAGGGTGCAAAAGAGCAAGAGCGGGGCTGAAGAAAAGGAGTTGAATGCACAAGAAAAAGCACGAAACGAAGACTGATGCAGAGAAGTTTTGAAGAAAGGTAACCTTTGATTTGATTGATTTGTCGCTGTATTTACAATATTTTGTTTCATTTCTCCAGGTTTTCTCTGCAGAGCGAAGGGGAGGGGTATATCGGGCCTAAAGACAGTGTTACAATTAAATGCCGCCTTGTGCACATTGAAATGACAAGAACTCTTTGCATCATGATCAGAATTCTTGAGCCTTATTTATGAAGGACTGTACATTTGTCTCAAACAATAATTCTTTCCTTCGGCAGAGGGGGCAGAGGAAAGCAATGTTACTGTGCGCAAGGGCTGCACTTCATTCATTGTGTGTGAGGTCCAAACCAAGGTCTTGAGTAACAAATACTTGATCAGGCATTCATTTTGAGTGTGAAATTCCCAAGTTAGCTACCCACATGAGCGTAGGGGAAGATAAAATTTGGGGGGCTGCCCTACAAAAGATCCATTGTTTACAAAAAATTTGCCCAACCTAAGGCAGATTACTGCCCGATTATGACCGATTTTTGCAAATTTTTCCAACATTGGGGGTTACAGCCCCCCAGTGCCTCCTACGCCTATGGCTACCCAGACGAAAATCAGTATCTGAAATGGGCTGAAATGAAATGAAATTAGTTTCAGCAAATTTGTCAAATCGTCAAAAATCAGCCCCAATCGGGCAAAAATCTGCCCTCAGTCGGGCAAAAATGTCGGTAAACAATGGACTTTGTGTCGGGCCGCCCCCCTAGATTTTTTCTTCCCATACGCTTATGATCAGGTATCTGTTACCTGTTCATTACCTTGGACTGCAAAACTGAATTCACATTCGAAGCATCTTCCTTGACACATTTTCATTAACAAGGAAGAGAAGTAGGTTGTTGCAGACCAGGTTACAACATGCATTCACCGGCAACCATCCAGAGCTCACTCCGTGCAGCTTGAGGGTGCAGTAAACTCCATTCGTAAGGTCATTCCAATAAAGAAGTAATTTACGCCTAGAAAACGATTAATCTATTGAATTGCATTAAATTACAACAATTTTATAATATTTCAGTCAGATTTTTACGCCAATTTGCAAAGAAAATTTCTTTTCCATGCCAAAGATGTTCAGGCCCTAGTGCATGAAATGCACCCTGGTTACAGCTAGAAGATTCTTGCATGAGATAATAGAAGGTCTGTTGTCACTTTTGTGGCCCCCACAGCGTTTAAACCCTACTTTCAGCTTGCACCCGTCAATTACTTTTGCCTGTTACAACATGTAAGCCAAATGATGCATGTTTTCCAGCCTGGCAAACAGATAAGTTTTTCCAGTGCAACTAAGTTGAATAGATCAAAATTTATTGTGCTGTACCACATTTGTTACAGTTCTTTGACATAGCACTCAAGTATGAATTTAGCGCTACACTACATCCCATTGAATCACCTATGAGTTGTCACAAACAACTTCAAATATATGTATAAGCATTTCATTGACATACAAGAGGAAAATGAGTGGGCCAAGAACAGAACCTTGCAGAACTCCACATGATAATTTGCCAGGTGACGAGGTCTCTTTCCTTATGTTTACGAAGAAAGTTTGGTTTGTTAGGTAAGACCTAAACCAAAATCTTACTGAATTGGCAAAACCAAGGTGTATCATGTTTTCAAGGAAGATTTCGTGATCAATCGTGATACCAATTGATTTACAAAAAGTTTTTGACACGATTGATCTCAAAATCTTCCTTGAAAACATGACACACCTTGGCTTTGCCGATTCAGTAATATCTTGGTTTAGGTCTTACCTAACAACCCAAATTTTCTTTGTAAACATAAGGAAAGAGACCTCGTCACCTGGCAAATTATCATGTGGAGTTCCGCAAGGTTCTGTTCTTGGCCCACTCATTTTCCTCTTGTATGTCAATGATATGCCTCAGGCAGTTGACTGTGACCTTCTTTTATACGCAGACAATGACTCCTGTCTTCTATTNTTGTAATCAAAAAGGGTGCAAGAGCAAGAGCGGGGCTAAAGAAAAGGAGTCGAGGCAAGAAGAAGCACGAAAATAAGACTGATGCAGAGAACTTTTGAAGAAAGGTAACCTTTTTGATATGATTGATTTGTCGACGTATTTGCAATATTTTGTTTCATATCTCCACGGTTCTCTGCAGAGTGAGGGGGAGGGGTATCATCAATCGGGCCTACAGACAGTGTTACAATTAAATGCCGCCTTGTGCACATTAAAATGAAAAGAAATCTTTACATTATGATCAGGATTCTTGAGCCTTATTTATGAAGGACTGTACATTTGCCTCAAACAAGAATTCTGTCATTCGGCAGAGGGGACAGAGAGAGGAAAACCATGTGTTACTGGCCATGGCACTTCATTTTCATTGTGTGTAAGGTCTAAACCAAAGTATTGAGTAACAAATACTTGATCAGGCATTCATTTTGAGTGTGAAATTCCCAAGTAAGCTACCCACATGAGCGTAGGGGAAGATAACATTTGGGGCTGCCCTACAAAAGATCCATTGTTTACAAAAATTTTGCCCAACTTAAGGCGGATTTCTGCCCGATTATGACCGATTTTTGCAAATTTTTCCAGCATTGGGGGTTACAGCCCCCCAGCGCCTCCTACACCTATGGCTACCCAGACGAAAATCAATATATGAAATGGGCTGAAATGAAATGAAATTAGTTTCAGCAAATTTGTTATACTGAAATGGGCAACAGATCAAAACTGCATTCTACTGTATGTTGCGCACATAGAACATCTTTTCAGGTATAGCTAAGGTAGAAGAATGGAGTCATTGTTTTTAAAACAATAGCCAGTTGTGGATCTTCTGTGCACAGATTGCAATCTTCTTAAGGGGGTATATCCAGTATTTGAGTCAAAATCTTTGTTACAGGTCCTAGGGTCACCAAATCTTGGAAGATGAAGTAATGGTAACCTGCGTTAAGAAATCTGTCACAAAACAATAGCTTTTTGTTGTCGTTGCCATGGAAACGAAGAACAAAGAGCTAAAAACCACTATTATCGCTTCTCGTTTTTCTGCTAAACGAATTTATGGAGAATGGCTAACAGCATATCAAATGAAGGCTATTAACACAACCTATGTGGTTACAGAAAGTTTTTTTAACAATAAGTTAATCATTATTTTTGGTAGAAATTTGCAAAGTGCTGGAAATTTTGATCCGCTACATGCTAATATAACAGATAATTACACCAA
>REGL01000087.1:74121-97072 GCA_004194395.1 Aurelia aurita complex sp. Pacific | reverse complement strand
GTTCGATCTGCCGTAAACCTGAGGTTTCAACAAAGTCTACTTTAAGCCATGGATTTTAGACGAAACGTGGGCGTCACTTTACGTCATTTATAAGTCGCCTATGCTTTTTGAGAGCACGTTCGTGTGTCATGTCAGCCAGCAGTTGTGACGTAACTCCTTTAGTTCAATCAGCTGTGAGCCTGAAGATTGGACATGCGCTACTTTAAGCCACGAAACCGTCAGATCTGGGCACAGTAGAATCCTAAAAATCTACGTATGAATTTTGATCGTGAATTGACGTAGGAAGCAAAAAAGGCCACCCGAACACAGCAACAAAGGTTTTTGCTGTTATTTTGTGAACTACTTGCAGTAACAGGTGTTCCATTAACGTCGCTTCGCTTCTTAAGCATGAGCTTATTTCTGGCTAACTACGTTTTGACGCGATATGTTGAGTTAAATATAGGTAAAGGAAAGACGCCTTCCATTTCTCTTGAAATGTCTTTTCTCTGATGTCATCGTAGGATTACAGGCTCTTGTACAGTGCCAATCCAAGGCGTATGCGGACCATGTGTGTTTCGCGTTTATAGTCTTGGTCACTGGAAGGGGGGTACTGTTCGTATTTCAGGTGAATCGCATTATATTATGGCATGAGAGCGAGATCTCCATGTGGTCTGCCACTTGACTTATGACCTTGGAGCCCCTCGTTTTCCTGTGCTCGGTTCGGTCAAGCGAGACTCATGATATTACTCTGAAAAACCTGACCCTATTTGAGCCTAAACACACGGTTTTCTGTTTTACCAATCAGATGGCGAGATTTAGCAAAGAACAATGATTTTCGAGCTTTGATTCGATCATGGTATTGATTAGATTCGAACGAAGTTGCTGCAGAAGCTGTGAAGATTTCTCTCGTAACTCTTGGTTTTAAAAACATGGAAATTGTTGTATCAAAAGACTTATTTTGCATTCAACAGATGAAATGAACTTTCTTCTTCGTATTTATGATGCGTTTTGGTTGATTAACTGTCTTCTTGACATGGTGTTGGTTTGGCAAGTGATAGCTTGTTTTACATTGCAACAGTATCGGAAACTACATTCTGGGAGAGTTTGGGGTTTGGTAGTTTTAAGCAATCTCGTCCCCAGAGTGAGTTCGTTGCTCTACCTCTATTCATTCGGCTTCGTGACCAGCGTATGAGGTCAGAACACCCTGGGAACGAGGTTGAGTTTTGAGAAGAAAATAGTAAACAATTTAGGCCATTTTCATTTGTTAAATCATAATGGGACTGATTTATTTGGGAAGCGTTTTGAAATGAATTGTAGTTGTAATTTTAGTTAACAGGGGAGTGAAACTACACAAAAAAAGTGAATCTATGGTATACCTCCCGTTTTACTACGGCCTTGGTTTCGTCATATGATACTGTATAGGTTAACCGTTGTGTTGCTTCTTTGCCCTTGTTTTTAATACTCAGATTTGTGCAGCGGACCATATACTTATTCTGTGACAGGGCATTTGACCCAGTGAGAATATGATCTATTTTACAAATGATAAGGTACACTCTGTTATCAGTTTGCCCATGTGTTGAAAGCAGTCTGTCCCGTTTGATGAATGAAAATATGTCCCGTTTGATGAATGAAAATAAACTCGATAAAGATCTGTATTGTATATTCCAGAAGTCTGCGCTAATTTGCTTTATCCTGAGAAATCAGGGTCATAGAGGCTCGCTGATGCATGAATTTCATGGCCACGTAACTAAGCAGTAACTAAGCTGAGAACAATAGGGGACAGACTGCCTTTAAAGGGGCAAGAGACCAATATCGATGGTTTTTGCGCATAGCCCACCCTCGATACCCTGTGTTCTTGAGTTTATGTTATTTAGAAACTAATATGGCTACTTGCTGTGGAAGGATAATTGCAGTGGAGTGAATTTTTAATGACAGGGAGAATGAAACGACCAAATTGCAACAATGAAGTATCGATGCAAAGTACTGCAAAGTATCGATGTTGACCAAGGCCCTTTAATTACATTTTACTTACAATGTGCAATTGCGAGACCCTTTAGACACCGATGCCCCCACAACCCCGTCCTTTTTCCATACCATCTTTTCTCATTGTTGTCATTGTCAGTCTCCATATTTGCTTTCAGCTTTCCCAAGTATTAGAATAAACCTGAAGGGCATATGTCATGAAGCCGATTGGTTCATGCAATA
Organism: Aurelia aurita complex sp. Pacific; assembly: GCA_004194395.1. NCBI lineage: Eukaryota > Metazoa > Cnidaria > Scyphozoa > Semaeostomeae > Ulmaridae > Aurelia > Aurelia aurita complex sp. Pacific. The sequence goes on along the minus strand of REGL01000087.1, from coordinate 94,888 downwards.
CAATTCTCTCTATTGTTTATTACAAAGCACAGGATCGAGGCTGAATTTTCATTGCAATAAAATTCATGAAACAGAAATAAAAAGTCATGAAACAATGGAATTCCACTCCAAACTTGTTTGTTGTATTAACCAATTGCTAATGTGACATATGTGCTNCCTTTAGTTCGATCTGCCGTAAACCTGAGGTTTCAACAAAGTCTACTTTAAGCCATGGATTTTAGACGAAACGTGGGCGTCACTTTACGTCATTTATAAGTCGCCTATGCTTTTTGAGAGCACGTTCGTGTGTCATGTCAGCCAGCAGTTGTGACGTAACTCCTTTAGTTCAATCAGCTGTGAGCCTGAAGATTGGACATGCGCTACTTTAAGCCACGAAACCGTCAGATCTGGGCACAGTAGAATCCTAAAAATCTACGTATGAATTTTGATCGTAAATTGACGTAGGAAGCAAAAAAGGCCACCCGAACACAGCAACAAAGGTTTTTGCTGTTATTTTGCGATATACTTCCAACAACAGGTGTTCCATTAACGTCGCTTCACTTCTTAAGCACGAGCTTATTTCTGGCTAACTACGTTTTGACGCGATATGTTGAGTTAAATATAGGTAAAGGAAAGACGCCTTCCATTTCTCTTGAAATGTCCTTTCTCTGATGTCATCGTAGGATTACAGGCCCTTGTGCAGTGCCAATCCAAGGCGTATGCGGACCATGTGTGTTTTGCGTTTATAGTCTTGATCACTGGAAGGGGGGTACCGTTCGTATTTTAGTTTAATCGCATTATATTCTGGCACGAGAGCGAGATCTCCATGTGGTCTGCCACTAGACTTATGACCTTGGAGCCCCTCGTTTCCCTGTGCTCGCTTCGGTCAAGCGAGACTCATGATATTACTCTGAAAAACCTGACCCTACTTGAGCCCAAACACACTGTTTTCTGTTTTACCAATCAGATGGCGAGATTTAGCAAAGAACAATGATTTTCGAGCTTTGATTCGATCATGGTATTGATTAGATTCGAACGAAGTTGCTGCAGAAGCTGTGAAGATTTCTCTCGCAACTCTTGGTCTTAAAAACATGGAAATTGTTGTATCAAAAGACTTATTTTGCATTCAACAGATGAAATGAACTTTCTTCTTCGTATTTATGATGCGTTTTGGTTGATTAACTGTCTTCTTGACATGGTGTTGGTTGGGCAAGCGACAGCTTGTTTTACAGTGCAGCAGTATCGGAAACTACATTCTGGGAACGTTTGGGGTTTGGTAGTTTTAAGGAGAAAATAGCAAATAGCATTTAGGCCATTTTCATTTGTTAAATCATAATGGGACTGATTTATTTGGGAAGCGTTTTGAAATGAATTATAGTTGTAATTTTAGTTAACAGGGGAGTGAAACTACACAAAAAAGTGAATCTATGGTTTACCTCCCGTTTTACTACGGCCTTGATTTCGTCATATGATACTGTATAGGTTAACCGTTGTGTTGCTTCCCTGCCCTTGTTTTCAATACTCAGATTTGTGCAGCGGACCATATACTTATTCTGTGACAGGGCATTTGACCCAGTGAGAATATGACCTATTTTACAAACGATAAGGTAGAGGTACACTCTGTTATCAGTTTGCCCATGTGTTAAAAGCAGTCTGTCCCGTTTGATGAATGAAAATATACTCGATAAAGATCTGTATTGTATATTCCAGAAGTCTGCGCTAATTTGCTTTATCCTGAGAAATCAGGGTCATAGAGGCTCGCTGATGCTTGAATTTCATGGCCACGTAACTAAGCAGTAACTAAGCTCAAAACAATAGGGGACGGACTGCCTTTAAAGGGGCAAGAGACCAATATCGATGGTTTTTGCGCATAGCTCACCCTCGATACCCCTTGTGTTCATGAGCTTATGTTATTTAGAAACTAATATGGCTACTTGCAGTGGAAGGATAATTGCAGTGGAGTGAATTTTTAATGACAGGGAAAATGAAACGACCAAATTGCAACAATGAAGTATCGATGCAAAGTACTGCAAAGTATCGATGTTGACCAAGGTCCTTTAATTACATTTTACTTACAATGTGCACTCGCGAGACCCTTTAGACACCGATGCCCCCAACAACCCCGTCCTTTTTCCATACCATCTTTTCTCATTGTTGTCATTGTCAATCGCCATATTTGCTTTCAGCTTTCTCAAATATTAGAATAAACTTAACTGTACCATTTAGCCAATTGCTCCGGAATCCTCATTCCCGCCTCCCCAGGATCAACTCCAACGCTTCGCCGTAGGAACCGTAACCGCTACGCCCCATATGCCCTCCAATCACCCTGTTGTATTTCTTGGATATTCTCATTGCTATCAATCCTATTGTTTCCTTTGTGCATTTCCAAATATTAGAATAAACTTAACGGGGAAGAGCAGGTGTGGTAAAGGCTTTTATTTTCCGGGGGTTCAACATAGTATCACGTGTCCACTTTAATGAAGATTATCTCAAAATAATATTTATGTAGATATAGCATCAGACGTATTATCAAATTTAAGGTCACACATTTCTGTGGGAAAATCATAGATACTGTATCAAATTGATTTTCTTACGATATACTATTTTCGAAAGAGGTTACCCTTTTGCTACGCTATTTTGTTTGTGACAACTTTTTGTGAAAACCTTTTGAAAGAAACGGTAGAATCCTCTTCCAGAGAATTAGGAAGTTCTACAGTATTTCCAAAAAAAGTTTTGCCCTATTTGTGTGGCTGCTGTGGAGGAGCTGTACATCTGCTGTAGAAGAGTTGTACGTTCTACCTTTCCCTTCGTCAAAATCAAATTGCTAAATCGTAAACCATAAGAGCTACAGAGGTTTGCTTGCTACCATTTTGTAGATCTGCAAAAGCTGAGTATTCCTTGTATTGGTCATATTCACCTTCCTCAATCAGTTTAGAATTTATGGAGCTTTCAATGTTTGCCAAAGCTTCAGATACCTCCCCTTGAACATCCTTTCATAAAACTTAAAACGCTGTAATTCTTAAAATAATGATGATGTCAAAACACCAAATTTTAGGTAGGGGTCTGCCGCGAGCATATTCAAAATGGTACCGCTGGCTAGACTAATTCTTACGAAAATGGTACCCTTGGCTAGACCAATTTGACCATTCTCTGGACCAATTTTTACGAAAATTGTACCCTTGGCTCGACCAATTTTGACCATTTCCTGGACCAATATTGTCAAATTTGTACCAAATATCATATCATGACCGTTCGCTAGACCAATATTGTCAAAAATGATACCCTTGGCTAGACCATTGCTTGGCCAAAATTGCAAAAAAAGTATACCCTTGGCTAGACTAAAGTCCAATAAAGTATACTTTCGTCGTGGCACATCCCCAGCTACCTTTACTATGGAAGAAACCCCCCCCCCCCATGATCAAAACTGCTCTTTCTGGAATTATTGTAAATTACATGCAGTTTCCTTCGAGCTATGCAGTTGAGTGAATGGGGGCAGTTACATTTTACACATCTGGTTTTAGTATATTGCAATGATTCAACACCTTTGCTTTCATATACGGGGTGTCCCAAAAGGATCACCAAATAGGTCATACTTATTCAAACTTCAGTCAGATGGGAACTGATTCTATTAATGTATCCAAACTGCATATCATTGGAAGACAGTAGTTTGCGCTTTCAGCTGATATGCATTAAGTTTTTGTATATGTTACCATTTTCTGAAAAAATACAGTTAAATTGGTTTAAGTCGTTGCGTCTTATGCATCAATCCTTCGTCATGGAGACCAAGAGCGTACGACTCATCGAGGCTTGCTCATTGTTAAATTTGCAGAAAATATGTCATTTCAAATTAACTGCCCAAAGGCGATCGAGCAAAATTTTCGTTTGCACTGAACTTGCTATTGGGCAACTCTCAATGTTTTCTGTTCCCGTAAGCAAAGGGCGAATTTCGTAAAACAAAGGATACAGGTCTGAGCGATCTGGCATCATCAAGAGCACACTTTTCGTGCAGCCAACTATAATGCTTTGCCGTCTCTGTTTATTTTTGTTTGATGAGTGCACAGAGGTCTGAAAGGCAAATCGCTTTGTCTTCTCGCGGAAACCTAAAACTCTTGTTTTACAAAATTCGGCCCTGCTCTTCCCGTACGCTTGCGCCTGAGACACTCAGTGGCGGTCAGCGAAAGGCTGCCGCAACCTCGTCCCCATGCCCCAAAAGGAGTCTACCGTACTGACATAGGAAACTGATCCTGGGAACCAGGTTGATGCTGCCGACGGTTTAGTCAGATGGACATTTCTGCAGGCGTCAATCGCCTGCTAGGCGCACTCCTTTATTCTCGCTAATCATACATAGCATGACGATTAAATTGGCGACTGAATGGCATTCTTCTCAGGCATAAGGATACACTGCCTAGGAAGTCTATCGGTTCTGGCAAATGTTGAATGCTATTGAGATGATTCCAGTTGTGCTGAAGATTTTGCTTAGAAACCTCCTCTGCAGGGGCAAGTGACCTGTCACGCAGAGTCTTTTCATTCTCCTTAATCACATACAGTAAAACCCGCGTATAAAATAACCTGCAGGCTGAAATTTTGCCTATTTCACTAAGTAGACAAATTCTTGAGCTAACGCTACATTTTATCCATGAAACTGGTCGATTCGAGTGAATTTCTGTAGCCACTTACCCATCCCTTCATAAGCCACCCGATTTTGTCACATAGTTAAGGTAGTTTCTTTTCCTTTATTATCTTTATCTAATGGCCTCGGGGTAGACGCAGCCTTTTGCTCCCTGGGGTTGATCGTCCTAGTAGTATTGTAGAGTAATTTCGTAAGTAATGCATTTCGTAATGTGTACTGCAAATTTTATTTGGAATATATTATATATATATATATATATATAAAAAGAAGTCTNATCCCTTCATAAGCCACCCGATTTTGTCCCATAGTTAAAGTAGTTTCTTTTCCTTTATTATCTTTATTTAGTTGCCTCGAGGTAGGCACAGCCTTTTGCTCCCTGGGGTTGATCGTCCTAGTAGTATTGTAGAGTAATTTTGTAAGTAATGTAGTTCGTACTTTCACTTTGTATTGTAAATTTTATTTGGAATATATTATATAAAAAAAAAAAATTTTGCAATTAGACCCCCATTGTATAAGAACCCATTCAGCCTGAAATTTGAAATAGGTTCTTATTTGTAGCGATCATGGGATCTTTGAAAGCTTTTCTTTGGATTATATAAAAATTTCTGATTCTTCCACAAATTTCACAACTGGCAATAAATAATATGCCTGAAGTTCGAGTCTGAAGAAAAGAAATTCCTGAGAGCCCTGAATAAAATAAGAACCAATTTAAGAACCTGCACAGCCTCATTTCCCAATAAATACCCAAAACATAAGAACCTAGTCAGGCTGACTTACAAAATTGTAGGTTCATTCTTATACGTGGGTTTTTTGTAGTATCACGACCTCCGCAGGTTCCAGTGACATGTCCGGCGCCGTCTTTCCATTCTCCCTAAAGACATCACGATTACTCGGCGACTGAATGTCATGTTTCTTAGGCATCGCAGACATTGCATAAGGCGAATGCAATAGAAATGATTTCGATTACACTGAAGATTTTGCTTACACACTTCCTCCGCTGGTTCCAGTGACATTTTTTTTCTATAACAGATTGCGTTGGGTCACTTTTTTCTGGGGCACCCGGTATATCCTCGTAGCATTAGAATAGAATAGAAATCAGTTCCAAGCCAAAATTAGCCTTTTCCCTACAGCACGATTCATGAAATTATAGAAATTGGTTGAAATTTACGAATGTACGACTCATTAAACATGCAAACATTTTTTACTCTTTGGGTAAAATGCAGAAGATTTTGTAAACTAGATGCTCTTGAGAAACAACGAGGAGTTAACTGTTGAAATCTTTGGCATGCTATAGAAAAGTTAACTTGCGTAAAGAAATTTACTTTGTAAAATCCATTTTTTCGTTCCACAGTTAAGGCAAATGGGCTAAAACGGCTTTTCCTCGAGAATCTTAAAGAGGGCTTGAAACTGCAGCATATGTAGACGATTTCGTAGGGTCTTACAAAAAGGTTTAGCTGATAGCATATAAATAATGTTCGTTTTTGAAGTTGTTATCTGCATGCAAAACGCTTCTTTTAACTTGTAGAAAGCAAAGAGAAGGATCTCTGTGTTTTAATGTTAAATAGTTCACTACGGGATATGACTATTTGTTGTGCTTCTGCATCCTCGAAACAAAAAAGCAAGGCGAAAATTTTCGAGGTAGGTTTTCAATACACGTTTCAACGACAATAGGAAGTGGTGTTTGCTTTACCTGCTTGCTTTGTTTTGAAGATAAAGAGGAAAGCGCAAACTCGAAATTAATGGCGAACAATTATGCTGCAATTGTGGTCCGTTGCGCACCTGCTCTTTAATGTTAGAAACCCCCCGGTTTCTGATTTTGAATGTTGATCACGTTAAAAGACTGACAACTTTACGAACATGTCTGATCTACGAGCTATAGGCCGAAGCAAATCCTTTTCATTTTTAAGTTCGTTCCATATCGTTTAACAACGCATATCGGAGGAGATGTCTTAAAAATCAAGAGATGAGGACAGAACGCAGGGTCTGATTTTGCTTCAACTTTGTAAAGACGAAACGGGCAGCTGAAATCGAGAATACGAATATCTCGCTCCTCGCTTGCATTTCTAAATATATAATCTTAAAAGCAATGGTTTTGTATTCATGCGGGAAGTGATTTGTACGGAGCATTTCTCGTCGTTGGAGCAATTGTATGAAGATGCCGTCATCACATACCAAGCTGAATGAACAGCAATTGTTTTATTTAGCTGACAAAGCCAAGAATAATGCTGCAAAATTGGGAAATCTTTGGGTGAAATTTATCGATGGTAGCACTTCGAAATGGTATCTTAGATACTTCGTCCTGCAAATGAATTTTCTCTTCGAATTCCAAAATCAAGATGCAGCCAAACCATCGAATGTCTTCTTGCTTGAGCAATGTCAATTTGAAAGAACGGGCATGAAGAATATACATGATACAGAACATCAGGTAATATTAGCAATGCTAATTATTTAATTAGTCATTATCACTGCCTAATAGTTTTGTAATGTTACATTTGAGCCAATGCTAAGATGCCGCGATTGGTGTATTGTTATCAGAGCATTATCAATTTGAAAGAACAGGCATGAAGAATATACATAATACAGAACATCAGGTAATATTAGCAATGCTAATTTTTTAATTACTAATTATCATTTTTTATATTACACCTGACTATATGAGCGTATACTAAGATGCTACGATAGCTGTATTATTATCAGAGAAATGTCAGTTTGAAAGAGCATGCATCAAGAATATACATTATACTGAATATCAGGTAATATTAACAATACTAATACTTTAATTACTCATTATCATTTTTAATACTACACCTGACTATATGAGCGTATACTAAGATGCTACGATAGCTGTATTATTATCAGAGAAATGTCAGTTTGAAAGAGCATGCATCAAGAATATACATTATACTGAATATCAGGTAATATTAACAATACTAATACTTTAATTGCTCATTATCATTATCTGATACTTTCTTCACGTTACATTTGAACCAATATTACAGTCGTACGATCGCTATATTATTATAAAAGGAATGTCAGTTCGAGAGAGCAGGCATGAAGAATATATATGATGCAAAATATCAGGTAATTTGAATAAAATGTAGTACTTTAATTACCCATCATAATTATTTAAGTCACATCAGCTATGAGACATGATACGAAGATGTAATGATACTGTTAACTGCATTTATGAGAGCCCTAGCAAGTTCAAAGAACTGACGTGAAAAATATCCATGATACAGAACATCAGATAATAACTATACAATCCTTTGATAGTCCAATAAGATATGCATGGACCAGGAACGAAGCTCGGGTGTTTCCTAAATTGTAAGCTCTCGCTTCGCTCGCGCAACAGTCCTTTGCTAGTCCAATAAGATATGCATGGACCAGGAACGAAGCTCGGGTGTTTCCTAAATAGTAAGCTCTCGCTTCGCTCGCGCAACAATCCTTTGATAGTCCTTTACTATCTTGCGATAGTGTAATGATATCAACCATTGTACACATATTGCAAAGATACGATTGTGCATTTTTAAAACAGTGAAACAAACTCGAGAGATAATGCTTGAAAAATATGCATAAGGTAATAACAGCAAGGCTTTCCTTTAATTGCTAATATTACAATATTGAATTGCACGGTGATATCAACAATGAGACATGATACTAAGCACTAGTTGCACTTTGTAAGCGCAGTGACAAATTTTAGTAGTAGGCATGATGAATATACATGATACAGAATATCAGCTAATAGTATTGATTTACACTGTTTGATCGATATCAAAATTGATATGAATATTAACGCATTAAGACGCATTTTGTGTTGCGATAAAGCATGTGTTTTCAATAGAGTAGCTAGAGCAAATTTGAAAGAAGCATGTAGCATATGCATGATGCAAAATTCCTGTTGATAACATTGATTTTTTCTGTTTTATTGATATCAATATTTATATAGATATCAAAGCACAATTCCGGGGTTGGTATGATTGATGAGATACAAGATAATTCTGCTATGAATGATGTATGATACTTTTTTCCACTATTTTTCGCCTTCTCTATGTGAAATTACGTATTCAAATAAGCAATTTGAGCGAAGTGACGTCATATCGCGCAAACGAAAACGAGGCTGTGTGATCGTTTTTTCGCCTCTTTATCCTAGCAAGCCTCTTTATCGGGTTCTCGTGCCATTTTCAATAAATGAGTGCACGATAAAGAGGCTAGCAGCGATTAAGTGGCAAAAAAAACAACCGCACTGCCTCGTTTTCGTTTGCGTGATATGACGTCACTTCGCTCAAATTGCTCATTTGAATACGTAATTTCACAAGGAGCAGGCGAAAAATTGTGGAAAAAAGTATCATGCATCAATCATAGCAGTATTATCTTGTATTTTATCATCAATCATACCAACCCCGGACTTGTCCTTTAAGGCCTAAAGACAAAATGGATGTATTTTTAATGGAATAACGCTAATTTGAAAGAAGCATGTAGAATATGCATGATGCAGAATACCAGGGAAATGGTCAAAACAATGCTTGTACTTAAAGGGGCTCCGTCGCCAAACTGTAAACAAATCTGTAAACACAGCACGCGTCCATCGTTCTCAATTGTTTTCTGCAGTTTTTTGGTTGCTTCACCCAAGCCTTCAAAAAGTGACTATTCCACTTATATCGGAGTAATCGTAAAAGATATGAACGTTTGGTTTGTTTCTCTGTGAAGTACAAGGATTTTTCTTCAAAATAGCGCTTTAACTATTGAAAAAAGATGAACAGCCTGTGTGATATTACCTTTAAAAAAATTGCAAAATCATCTTGTCGAACAAAATTTGGAGGCGGAGCCCCTTAATAGCAAAATATTACATGATATAGAACATCAGGTATTGATCAAACAATACTTATAGTTTAGTTGCATAATTACAATTTTCAATCCTTTAGTAATATCAACAATAAGACACAATAATAAGATGCAATAACACTGATAGTTGCTTTTTACAAGACCGTTGATGGTTTTGTATATCAGGCGCGAAGAATCTGTATATTACAGAATCTCTCCTCTCTCTCTTAAAGAATCATGTAACCTTGTTTATTCGATCGTCTGCAGAGGGGCTCCGTCGCCAAATGTTAAACAAATCTACAAACATCATTGTTGTAGGCACGTGTCCATTGTTTTCTGTCGTTTGTTTGGTGGCTTCATCCAATCCATCAAAAAGAAGCCCTCTAAAATCCACTTATATCCGAGCAATCGTCAAAGATATGATTGGTTTGTTCCTCTTTGAAGTGCAAGGATGTATCTTCAAAACAGGCTTTCATTTTGAAAAATGGTTGAAAAACTGTGTGATATTGCCTTTCTAAAAGTGAAAAATCACCATTTTGACGAAAATTTGGATGCGGAGCCCCATGAAAGCAAACTAAGATCGTAGAAGACTTTTCTCAAAGACAGTCATCATACAGAACCTCTTGCTGTCATTCTTTTCATCACCTCTATGAAAATGATTAAAATCACTGATCACTTGATTCGCATTGATCATTTGTTTACAGTCATCACATAGGACTTTTTGCTGTCAGTCGTTTCATCACTTGTATAAAATGATTTAAATCACTGATCACTTGATTCGTATTGATCATTTGTTTACAGTCATCACATAGGACTTCTTGCTGTCATTCGTTTCATCACCTGTATGAAAATGATTTAAATCACTGATCACTTGATTCGTATTGATCATTTGTTTACAGTCATCACATAGGACTTTTTGCTGTCGTTCGTTTCATCACCTGTATGAAAATGATTTAAATCACTGATCACTTGATTCGTATTGATCATTTGTTTACAGTCATCACATAGGACTTCTTGCTGTCATTGTTTCATCACCTGTATGAAAATGATTTAAATCACTGATCACTTGATTCGTATTGATCATTTGTTTACAGTCATCACATAGGACTTCTTGCTGTCATTCGTTTCATCACCTGTATGAAAATGATTTAAATCACTGATCACTTGATTCGTATTGATCATTTGTTTACAGTCATCACATAGGACTTTTTGCTGTCGTTCGTTTCATCACCTGTATGAAAATGATTTAAATCACTGACCACTTGATTCGTAATGATCATTTGTTTACAGTCATCATACATGACTTCTTGCTGTCGTTCGTTTCATCACCTGTATGAAAATGATTTAAATCACTGACCACTTGATTCGTATTGATCATTTGTTTACATGCCATTCAAGTTGTATGTTCTGTTGTGTTCTTGTTGTTTCGTTTGGTCTGTTCATGACTCTGGTTTTACAGCTTAAGGTTATAGAAACATAAAAACAGTATAGCACCGCACTGGGTGACCCAAAAAGTGATTTATTTTGAAAAATCATATAAATTTTGATTGTATGTGGAATTCGTCGAATCGTGCGAGCTTATTTCCGCCACAAATGTTTGTGGCAAGGGCCTAAATGAGGTCCAATTTTAAAAGGCATTATTCAAATTAAAGAGCAAAGGGAACCAAGGGACTCGTGAAGGTGAAGATGAATTTGAAGGTGAAGTTGCGTTTTTAGTTCAACTGCTGGGGTCACAGAAGTAGATGAGACTTAATTGAGTCCATGACCCATTGTTATGACGCCCAAGTGATCTGGGATCGAACCCTGTCCGCCTGACTGTTCTGGCTGCAAAGTCAGAGGACTACACCACTGCTCGAAAACAGCTTCAAATCAGGTCAAAAGTGTAAGGAATCGCATTGAAAGCTTGCTTTTCTATGGTTATCTTACTCTCAGCTTGCTTGATTCCACGAACGGTTGTTTCTGGTTGCCTAGCAAATGAAAATTCACTATAGTTGATCTTCGAAATTATTTAAAGGGACTCATCGCCAAATTGTAAATAAATCTGTAAAGACAAATGCTTCAGACACGTGTTTATTATTTTCTGCAGTGTATTTGATAGCTTCACCCAAGCAACGGAAAAGCAACCGTCAAAGATCCACTTATACCGGAGCAATCATAACATATCGGGTGTTCTAAAATGATGTATTATTGTTTGACTGCTTACATGTCCATAACTTAGACTGATTATATGCTCGTAGGTTATCGCTATTGATAGGCTGATGGACGCTATAACTACGACTCATGGACTTACGCTTCCAGAAACGGACATGGCCTAAATCACCTGCTATTTTTTCTTGAAACCACCTACCCTAAATCACCGCAAAAAGTAGTTTTCCTGAAGTGCTACACAGCAAAACAAGCTATCAGTACTAAGGTGAATCTTTCTTCAAACTTCAAACTACTTGACTGGAGCGACAACAACAACATTAATTCACTTCAATTAGATGAGCGTAAGTTGAGGGTCCTTATGTAGGGAGGCTATCCATAACTGATGAACCGATTTTCAAAAACTTCGTTTTATTTGATTGCCTAAAGGCTGAATTATATTTAAAGATGTTGGTCGTGGTTTTACCAGTTTTTGAAAATTAGTTCATCGGTTATGGACATATAAGCAATCAAACGATAATACATCATTTTGGGACACCCGGTATATGAATCTTTGGTTTGTTCCTCTGTGAAATACAAAGATTTATCTTCAAAATAACACTTTTATTTTGAAAAAAAAGATGAAAAGGTTGTGAAACATTCCCTTTCAAAAACTGCAATATCACCGTTTTGACCGAAAGTTGGAGACTCTATTTGCTTTGCTTTTAACCCTCCAGTTTCTTCCTCAACTTGCATCACAGGCATAACGTACTTCTTTCGTTTTTCTGTTTTCAATGTCTTTTTCACTAATCGTCATCAAAAGCCCTCATTGGCTATCATAAATTGCTTTGTATAGAGGCATGAAAGCACTTTCTACAAAATTTGCAAAGGGAGAACAGTTTCTCCACTAAGTTGAGATGGTTTGGCAGCTGTTTTTCATGATCCTGGAGCTCTTTAGAAAAAACGTTTTTAGTGTTTTTTTTTCAACGTAAAGTTGTTAGGCGTGGTATCGTTACACCTTTTCATATTCCCAGGTGCCTCGTAAATCAAAAATTTTATTCACAAGAACTTTTGACAATTTTTCAAATCGTACTGAATCGTTATGAATCGTATTCAAATATAAATTCGCTTGAATACCAAGAAAAGTACCGTCCCGTTGTTTCTAGCTTCTTGCCACGTTTCTAGACAAAGATAATACACTAGGAAGCTTCTAGAATGTTCTAAAATCAGAATATTGCAGTAATTACTTCACTAGTAATTTTTCTGGCTGAATGAAAATGCAGAATTTCCTACAAATCAGAATCACATGGCAGTAATTTTTTCATCTCTAATTGTTTCTGCGTGAATGAAAATTTAGCAACAAACAAGAAGTTAAGAAATACTTTTACTGTCTAACTGCTTTATTCATTTCATATTTCAAGTTATATGTTTACAGTTCATTTCAAAGATATATCGCTTCTCCCATCCGTCATCAGTTACTTGGATTTTGTTGTGCGAGAGGCATGATTGCGTTTTCTATTCCCTATTTATTGATGACCTCCACCTATCTCCTTTCGTTCACCTGAACGAAGAAACATTTGTAAATTTAAGTTTTGGTCATGCAAATTTGATTGAAAATTTTGACGGTGTCTGTGGTTCTAATCAAGCTTTTCTTAAGAAATCGTCAAGTGATTAGTGGAAAGAGCTATTAAGTTTTCATGAGTTTTGGCAGCGAAAAAATCCCGCTTTAAAGAGATTTTTCAAAATTACAGATAGAGATTTATCTTGCTTATATGATATGAAATTCTCTAATAGCCTGGTTATCGACATGTGTCGCCTAGAGAATTTTAAGATATACTAAAGCATTTCAAACTTTTCGAATTCGTTATCAATACTGATAAACAGGAGTTATACTGAAAAAGGCTTTTGTATACCGGGTAAGGTGTCCTAGAAAAGAGTATGGGACAGACTTGGTTAGGTCCAGCGATGTGAATTTAGCTTTAATCAATGGCTAACCACTCTCAAAATGTTCCTCGATAGTTAACTTGAACATAGATAAAAAGTATACAGATTTGGTTTGGTCCAGCGATATGAATTTAGCTTTAATCAATGGCTAACCACTCTCAAAATGTTCCTCGATAGTTAACTTGAACATAGATAAGAAAGTATACAGATTTGGTTAGGTCCAGCGATGTGAATTTAGCTTTAATCAATGGCTAACCACTCTCAAAATGTTCCACGATAGTTAACTTGAACATAGATAAGAAAGTATACAGATTTGGTTAGGTCCAGCGATGTGAATTTAGCTTTAATCAATGGCTAACCACTCTCAAAATGTTCCTCGATAGTTAACTTGAACATAGATAAGAAAGTATACAGATTTGGTTAGGTCCAGCGATGTGAATTTAGCTTTAATCAATGGCTAACCACTCTCAAAATGTTCCTCGATAGTTAACTTGAACATAGATATAAGAAAGTATACAGATCTGGTTTGGTGCAGTGATGTGAATTTAGCTTTAATCAATGGCTAGTCACTCTCAAAATGTTCCTCGATAGTTAGCTTGAACATAAATAAGAAAGTATACAGATTTGGTTAGGTCCAGCGATGTGAATTTAGCTTTAATCAATGGCTAGTCACTCTCAAAATGTTCCTCGATAGTTAGCTTTAACATAAATAAGAAAGTATACAGATTTGGTTAGGTCCAGTGATGTGAATTTTGCTTTAATCAATGGCTAATCACTCTCAAAATGTTCCTCGATAGTTAACTTGAACATAGATATAAGAAAGTATACAGATCTGGTTTGGTCCAGCGATGTGAATTTAGCTTTAATCAATGGCTAACCACTCTCAAAATGTTCCTCGATAGTTAACTTGAACATAGATAAGAAAGTATACAGATTTGGTTAGGTCCAGCGATGTGAATTTTGCTTTAATCTGTGGCTAATCACTCTCAAAATGTTCCTCGATAGTTAACTTGAACATAGATAAGAAAGTATACAGATTTTGTTTGGGGTCCAGCGATGTGAATTTAGCTTTAATCAATGGCTATTCACTCTCAGAAGGTTTCTCTATAGTTAACTTGAACATAGATAAGAAAGTATACAGATTTGGTTTGGTCCAGCGATGTGAATTTAGCTTTAATCAATGAATTTCAATTCGGTAGTTAACTTGAACATAGATACCTCGTTTGTTGATATTGGTGATTTGTTTATATTCGTAATTGTTGATACGTTGGACCAAGATGTTTGTCTTGGTAGGAGGCAAAAAGGTTTTTACTAAATTTGAAAATATGTCTTGTTGGCGCTAGAATTGTACGCAGCACCTGTGCTAAGTAAATATGAAACATATTCAACAGTAGATATTACACTCCATCAAAAGAAGAACTCTGTTTTAATTGCTTTCAATGTCTAATTGAACCTCGATGTATTTAAATTTCCTTGCTCTTACCATGAGAAGTTAGACGCCGCAGTTGTACTGGATTCCCACAGCTTTATTCTATTGCGGAGGAAAACATTATTTACTACTATGGAGGAGCTAGTGTCTCCTCCGCATAACGATAGAAATTATTCCTCCGCAGGTACATATTAGTTGCAACGCTCCTCCATAGAAGCACATCAGCAGTGTCTAGCTACCCATGCTAGATTGGACTGTATTGGACTCTTATAATTAGTTTTTAGATCTTTTACCATTAATTTATTAAGTATCAGGACCCTAATGATAGCAGTATATATTGTACTGATAGGTCATCCTGTTAAAACATTCGATTATTATTATCATTATTATTGTTATTACCATTACAAATTCGATTATTGTTATTATTATTATTATTATTATTATTATTACTTTTACTTTCAAATTTAGATAAGATTGTTTTCTTCCATTTCTTAAAAGTTTCTCTTGAATGGATCCAGTCGCAGACAAACTGCCTGCTTGTAGCAAGCATAAGTTCCCAGTTTAAAATGGTTAGCGTAAGATTCTGTGACCTACGAGTTAAATGGGTTGAAAGAAACTTTAGCTACTTTGCTATAATTGTGATGGCGTTGGGCTTTTTACGAATCTTTATCATTTTCAGAATTAGAGTGTTTTTTTATTTTTCAAGAATTCAAAATAAGTCTTGAAAAAAATTAAAACCATCGTAATTTCTAAACTTTTTGAAAAAAGATGGAATGATTTCAAGGAAGCCATTGTTTATGGATGTCTACAATATGGCATCAAGCACATTTCATTCACTCGTCTAGTTTACAGTTAGGAATCGTTTCGATTGTACTTTCTAGATCCCCTTTCAAATCTCTTACTCTGTGCGTTGACATATTTGTTGATGGGCACGCATTACAGAAGCGAAGAACGTTGAAGAATATCCTTGATTTCCACTTTCGGTTTCTGTGTTTAAAAACTGACATCTCAGGCGACATCACCTCGTTGACATAATGTGGAGTGTGCCCTTTGTCTTATTTCGAACCCAGCAGACCTAATAGAGTCCGCGACCCCTTGTCATGACGCTCAAGTGGTGGGGTCCTACCGGGTATCGAACCCACTCCACCTGACTGTTCTGGCTGCAAAGTCATAGGATTACACCACTGCGCCACAACACCTTCATCTTTAGTTGCGCTCCTCAAACTCTAGTTGCGCTCCTGTAATTTAAAACAGTATTCAAGGTATCTGAAAAATCCAACCGTAGAATCGTAGCAAGTTAGCTAAAGCTATTCAAGTCAATGAAACGTACTTTAGCGACATCAAAAATGTATTTTCATGCAGTATGAAATTAGACCAAATTTACAAATAGGGGAGCAATGCATACCGGGTTGCCCAGGAGCCTTTGAAATCTGTGGAGAATTGATATTACAAGTACACGTATTTATTATTACACATACGCGAAGTCAAACACCCCCATTTTATCATTTAGCGTTGCGGACACATTTATTTTGAACGAGAAGTCTTTATTCGATATTGTCACCTTAAATTTAATCGAGGGTACTACCTTAGCTGCGGGCGTAGTTAACTACCTCTCTGGAGGAGCGGACTAAGGTAGTAGCCTCGAATAAAAATTAAGGTAGTATCGAACAAACAGTCGTTCAAAGCAAAGGTGTCCGCAATGCTCCTTAGTTTATCATAGGGTTTCATGAAAACAAGAGAGTAGACTTATGACGATGAGTCCCTTGTATCCCTGCAGTAAACCATGCTCAACAGGGACTCATAATGAAACAGTGAAAAATCTGACCCTATCTTCTGCATTCAATCGATCGAGCTTTTTCAGAGTAATAATACCGAAGCGCCATCTTGAAGTCAAAGAGCACAGGGAAGCAAGAGACTCGTCGTCATAAGTCTAACAAGAGAGCACCTTCCTCGTCAAACAGCGAAATCATGTTATTGATAATTACACGACCCCCATGCAGATGGAAGAATGAAGCACATGAGCAGAGTACCATCTGCTGTGTAACGACAATCGAAATTGTAATTATAAAAAACAATACAGCAGGTCCTTTTCTCTTTGAAGATGCTAGGATACAGGCAGGATTTTCGCATTGAACGGTTGGGCAAGATTTTCTTGAAGGAGGATATTAAAAGGGTGTTGCAGTAAGCAGAATGTTATGTACCCTCGTAATTGCTCTGCCTTATGCTAGGATACAGGCAGGATTTTCGCATTGAATGGTTGGGCAAGATGTTCTTGAAGGAGGATATTAAAAGGGGTTGCAGTAAGCAGAGGGTTGTGTACCCTCGTAATTGCTCTGCCTTACAGTACAGCGGGTACCCGCAAATAAGAAACCACATCTTACATCAAGGCCTCAGAAAGTTTCTTATTTAAAGAGACCTTTTCATGATCAGGGTCAAAGTTTCTTAAAGATAGGGAATCAAGTCAAGTGAAGGTACTACATATGCATGTGTATTGAACATTACTGCTTTACATGTTACATGTTTACCTTGTTACCTCTTGCTATGTGAATCTTGAGAATGTTCTGTCTGTTTCGGAGATGCTACATTACATTACAGTAATGCTACATTATATTACAGTCATTTATGGGAATTTTTTGGCATTCAGGAACAAACTATGACAAACCTGAAAAATAAGAAACATTTAAATTTCAGACCTAAAATTGTTTCTTATTACAGGGGCCCTTTTTGAAGAAAACGAGGCCTGTTTCTTATACAAGGTGGGTTCATATTTGCGGGTACTTACAGTATACGGTTTCATGATGTTGCTGTTTCTGAAATTCTAAGTTACAGATGTTTCGCATTCAAGTGCACTGTCTGGGGGGGGGGGGATAGTTAAAGAGGTACTCAACTGAGGGGGGGGGTGTTGCATAGCAAGTCGTTCTCAGTTTATGCAATTGTTTCTATAACCTATCTTACAATTTCACATTACACTGCTGCTTCGCTTCGCACAGAGATTAGTAGCATAATTCAATCAACTGTTTTAGGCTGCCTTAGAAATGTTTTGTGGTTAATTGAATTAGTCAGCGCATGCACTACCAATTTGGACAGACGAGGTCGCAAATAGCCTGCGTGCAGACTCTACTGATTTCTTTTCAGAGAGGTCTACTACTGGAGGGGAAACCCCTCTGAAAAGAAATCAGTAGAGTCTGTGCGCAGACGAGGTCGCAAACTGCAAGTTAAGATATCATCCACATCATCCCGTCTAAATAGAAATGTTCGTTAATGAGGCTCCTCCACAGGAACCGTTGAAACACTTATACTATTGTTTTTATTTGGGACACCCGGTAGATGAATGAACGAATGAACAAACGAATGAACAAACGAATGAATGAACGAACGAACGAATGAACGAATGAATGAATTGCCGAATGAATGAATAATTCTATTTGATGAAGTACTTAACAAACAATAAGATATTTGAGGAGGAATTTTGTAACTTAGCTATGAGAATAATAAGAATACTCCAAGCACTTTATTTATCATTTCAGCTTGCCAGGTGGCTATTTTGCTCTATTTAAATTTAGACATGTGTTTTGCGTTATGTCCAATCCACGCTTTTCGAACTGAATTTATAGCTATTGTTCTATTGTATATTTGGATCTTTGTCATAAGTTGCTACTAGGCTGATTACATATCCATAGTTATCCCTGTTGAAAGACTGTTTATCCAAAGAAGAAAGGTCTACGAAACAAGAGTACAAGCTTGCCACCATGGTTTCCAGATTTCTGAAAACTTAATTTGTGCTGCCTTTCTTGTACCCTCTGTACCAGAGCCTTACTATACAGTTGGGGGACGAAAATTAAACCCCCAACTTTTTAGTAAGGCTCTGGTACCCAGGGTACCTTTCTTGAGTTAAAATTGTATAACAGTGTTGTTGTTGTTATTGTTGCGATAACTGGGACTATGTAGCGAGTCTTCGTATGTATGTATCATTTGCCACATAAGATATTTACAAGTATTGCGATGTAAAATAGATACAATACAAGATGTAAATTTAAGAATATAAAAACACTCCTAATTATAGTTGCAAGGATAGCGTTAAAAGGTCAAGTTAACCTTATTTCTATAATGACCCCTTAGAGATGCATTTACAAGTAATATTTGTTAAGAAGGTATACTAAAAATTTGTAAGAGAGTGGAGGCAAAAAACACGACTTATATTTCAGCACACTTAGGCCTTTCGAACTTACGTTCTCTTCAGAATGTGGCTAACAATTGTAAAATAGAGGAAAAAGGAAACTATAGATCTTAAGATGTTTTTTTTGGATAAAAGCATAATTTTTGTAAGACCACTGAAAGATCGGGAGTCTAACTGGCTACGGCCGACTGTAATAAATGTTTTATGCCAGGAAAAGTCGGGTGTATTTTGAAACGAATTGATAAACGTTATAAGCCCTCTTATTTTCTATTATCTATATCAACCCACCTCTGCCCATTTAGTGTTATCTTCACCTCGCCCTTGTGAAAGATTAATTCTTGATATCTGTTGGCTTAAAGTTTATATTCGTTCTCATTTTCAAGATAGCAAAACACACGAATACTCGATGCCTCTCCAGGCAAATAGCTTTTCAGATATTTTGCCACAACTATAACAAATCTTTAATTGAAGCAATCTCAATGGTTGATTTTGACAGAGTACCAAATTATCGACATTCCAAAAATATAGGTTGTGTTTATTGTCCTTATCTTGTTTTACACCGCATTTACTTCACATTTAGCAATTTAAACCAGTTCAGATTAAAACAGATTACGAACTAGATTAAACTAAACCAGTTTTGGTAAGAATTTTAGTAGATAAACTATTTTTATCGAGATTTGGACGCTCTGTTAGTAAAGCTGGTTTTATTCACTTGCTTTGATACTTGGAGTTTTCTCAAACTGATATTCTATTTGGGTAGACATTGTTATTGCTCCCCGTGGTCTTGTCCTTGTAGTAGAGTAGAGTAGTTTGTAAGTATAGTAATTAAGTAAATATGTATTGTAAATTTTTAGGAGAATGTATAAAGAAAAAATTCTCTCTGATTAACAAATTATTTTATTTTTCATTGCAGTTTTCTTTCTGTGTCCTTGTTCCTGGTTTGGTTTCCAGCCAAAGAATCATCCTACGAGCTGAAAATGAAAATGATTGCACAGTTTGGTATCAGAAAATCACCCAATCAAGGTAATTTGTTCTCAAGCATACTTTTCTTATACCCCGTTTACACTATGCCGGTACGAAATGAATACGGCATGAAACTGTACCGTATTGGTTTTTCCGTCAAAACGGAATCGCCGTTTACACTATACCGGCACCAAATGAATACGATAGGTTTTGACCATGCGCAGAGCGAGGATTTGTCAAGGCGCATGCCCTCATATGCCAGATTATCGCCTCGATGTGAATCCGACATGAAATGATGCCGTATTCGCCGTTTACACTATGCCGGTAGAGCGACGAAGCCAGTTAGCATGCCGTATTCATTTCGTGCCATTTTCAAGTGAAAACTATGCCGGCATAGTGTAAACGGGAGGCCAATACGGCTCACTTTCATGCCGTATTCATTTCCTACCGGCATAGTGTAAACGGGATCTTATTTGAGTTCCTTCCAATGGTTGAAACATGAACGTGGGATGAATTTCTGGATTCTAAGTTCTCTGTCTTTCCTAACGTTAATTCACAGTATCATCCTGCTCAAATGAAAAACTAATACATTACACCAGTTGGGGAGGTTAACGTATTGGAACTTTCTTGCCCAAACAAGACATTTTTTGTGTGAATCTGAACAAGTTTTCGCCCTTACCTCCATAAGATTTAAACTTTT
>REGL01000087.1:45509-69052 GCA_004194395.1 Aurelia aurita complex sp. Pacific | reverse complement strand
AGGCTTTTGAATTTTTTTAAAAACATTGCCCAACAAAAGGTGCTTGTCAGGCATTGTTTGCGACTTGGGCAAACGGTAAAAATTTGTTTAGCAAGCGAATCCCAAAATGTTGGCAAAGTTTCTGGAATTCCTTTAAAACTTTGGTCAGGCTTGGAACTTTCGTATAGACTTCAGATGATAACTAACTCTTGTTTCGATTTTTAAATGTAAAACCATCAAAAGTAGTAATTAATGTTTGCACGTTTTAACTCACTAATGAAGCTGAAACTGAAGATAGGTTGTTACATCTAAAATATTTTAATGCGGGTGATATATTCTGGGTCTGATTTCTCAGGAGATCTGATTTGTCTTCAGTTTAATTCTTTTAATTTAGTTCTGGACTCAGGGTCCAGAAAAAATTGCTGCTCCATGGCTGTGGAGCCAGAGGCAGGTTTTATGAAGTCATATTCGAGAAAGGTTTAGCATTTTTTATAAGGAATTTAGGAAAGATTTTGGGATATTTTGGCAACAGAAATTAACTATGTATAAATTGTAGGGTTATAAACGAAGCGAGGAGTTCAAAAAATCTGGTTATATCTCCAGAGCAGGAAACAATATACGTGTGTGAACGGAAACAAATCTACCCATCAACAAATCCATAAAGGGGTGCTTCAAAGATCAGTATTAGAGCCCATACTTTTCACTTTATATGTTAACGAAGCGAAAGCGAGGAGTTAAAAAAATCTGGTTATACTGACTTGATGAAGTAAGTAAGGTTTAGCTAACAAAGTTTGCCTCTGGTGGAAGGTTAAGCCCTTTTCTGGACCCTGTCTCAACTCTTGCATCCTGAACGTTTGAATTGTTTTATTTTGTAACAGGTGATTTATTTGATATGCTTCTACCGATGTTAAGCATTTATCAAGAATATGTTCGTAATCACCATTACAGCTTACAGGTTTGTTGTCAAAGTTCTCAGTTTGATCACGGGCGGTAGGAAAGGATGAATTTAGAAAAAGCTTTACGTTTCATACATCGAGTTGTTCCTATCCTAATATATCATTCCGTTCGTGATATATCGACTTGTTTACCTTCTGTGCTACATTCCTTCTCTTACTTGCTTACCTCCTGAGAAGGCGCCATTTTAATCCGATTGACATGACTTCAAGGGCCCTAGAGTAATTATGCCACTCAAGTTTGGTAAAATGATCCTATATTGGAGGAGTTTCCGTTTGAGTGGCATAATTGCGCTAGGGCCCTTGAAGTCATGTCAATCGGATTGAAATGGCGCCTTCGCAGGAGAGTTAGACATAGAGGAAAACATGTCGATATATCATGTATGGAATGATATATTTGGATAGGAATAACTCGATATATCACCCGTAAAGCTTTTCTAAATTCAGCGTTTCCTACCGCCCGTGGTTTGATTGACTTTGTCTTTATTTATTTACGATGTTTCTTTAAAAAGCAAATACGAACAAGCTGGAATATTCATGTGCTAAATCAAGATATACGCTTAGCAGCATTGCTTATTGCAGAGCCTATGGGGAATATGCTTCAAAATTGTACAATCTTCCATGGAAATTAGAATGGGTCTTGTTTGTCAATTTGTTCACGAAAAGATCATCAAGAGGAAGGACCAGGACGCTGCTTCGATAAGCTCAGCTTCTTAGCGTCCTAAAACTACCTTCAGATGCAAGGTAGAAATGTATAAAAAATCATCTAATGCCTCTTTGATTACAAATGATCATGCTGTTGTCTCTAACAGATTATATTTAAACGATAAATATGACTAACATTATGAAATGTGCGTATGCATGTGTGTTTCGTTTGCCACAATTAAAATGTATTCACAAGTTTATGATATAAACAAGAAGGTTAAAAACGTAAAGAAAAACACCCCTAGTGTCAGCGGCAGGGATAGCATTTACAGGTCAAGCTTACCTTATTTCGATAGTGGTGCCCTCAGAGTTGTCGGTATAACGTAACAAAAGGAACAGCATGGTCCGTAAGAAGCAACCATGATCGGGAGAGATGGTACAGGGTATGCATAGAAAACATACCGGGTGTCCCAAAACCCAAGTATACGGATTTGGTTGACTCCAGCACTGTGAATTTAGCTTTGATCAATGGCTAATCACTCTCAAAATGTTCCTCGATAGTTAACTTGAACATAGATACCTCATTTTTGGTATATGTGCTTTGAGAGCAGAGATATCAATCTTGAAAGCTCAAATGTGCATCCACTTGCAAACCAGAGCTTTGGCCTTTTGGCCTAAGCAAATTCCTGAAGCACATAGACATTTAGAACTGAACTTGATGAAAAATTAAGAAACTTCCCAATGGGTGACTGGGGGGTGACTTCTGGAAAACAGATTACACAAGATCTAATATTGTTCAAATTTTATCAAGGCTATCGTGCTATTTTATCAAGGCTATTAATGCGATGTGCCTTAAGAAATTGCTTCGGCCAAAGGGCTAAAGCTCTGGTTTGCGGTGGATGTGAACTTGAGCTTTCAAGATTGATATTTCTGCTCCCAAAGCACCGATACCAACAAACGAGGTACCTATGTTCAAGTTAACTATTGAGGAACATCTTGAGAGTGATTAGCCATTTATTAAAGCTAAATTTACAGCACTAGAGTCAACCAAATCCGTATACTTGGGTTTTGGGACACCCGGTATATGTCATTTTTTTGACAAATCCCCAGCTCAGCTATTTTGTTTTTCACACCGAGGGGTTTTACTTTTTTTAATTTTTGACCAGTACGCTACCTAATTTCGTTGTTGTTTCTGTTTTGTGTGTTTTGCAAATTTATTTAATTTTATGAGTGCCATCCAGAGTGACAACCCGACGGCACTGTGTTTTTTCACTGTGGATGCACGTGGATGGTACAGCGTGGTTTTAAGCATTTACTGTAGTTGCTTGTATCATCAAGTTACAAAATCCTGTTTTTCTTTCAGACTCTAGCTGACTGCAAACAAAGAGATGCGTTCAGAAGGGTTTTGAAAATGCATGAAGAAAGACCATCTTGTGCAGGACGCACTTTGGAAAGTTTCCTAACTATTCCAATGTATCGGGTAGGTGGTCAAAACATGAATTGATTTTTGTGTAAAAAGGGGGGGGGGCATGATTCTGAAAATGGTTTATGTTCATTTTTTTACACCGGGGGAGGGGATACGTGAAACGTTGAAGGTACGGGTATGTGCCGCCCATATGGATTGGTTTTTAGCCCAAAATTCTCTAAACGAGGGTCCTTTTTCGGACAATGTTCCTTAAAAATGGTTTGAATTTGACTGAAATCGGGGAAAAATCGTTCAAAATGGGTATTTCCTCCCAAAATTCATCATGAAAGTGGGTATGAAAGCCAGTTTTCGCATTTAGAAGAGGGTAGCTTTCTGAAAACCGGGCGGGGCAGACCCCCGTCCATCCCCAGGCTATATACCCCTGGGGTTCTTTGTAGAATTATAAGGACAGGTCAGATGATCTCATAAAAAACATCCTCTATTCTGAAATTCAGATATATGTGAAAGTCGTGACTACTTGAAAACCTATTTACCGTAGCAAAGAGAGAAATGTACGTTAAATGATATATCGTTTATGCCCAAATGCACCGCTTACAATGTCTGTAAATAGACTGTGCTGATTGTTATTACTCATTGCTCGCCACAGTGTTCATGGTATTTCTTTTCCTACACCATAGATTCCAAACTACATCATTGCCTTGCATCAGCTAGTCTCACTGACTCCATCTGATCACGTGGAAAGAAAATCATTGGAGCATGCGCAAAGTGTTCTTGAAGAATTATCAACGGTAATAACTCCACTATATATTTTATTACGTCAGATTGGTAGCCGCTGCGAACGCTCGAAATTAGTTTTACTCCACAAAGGCCCTCAACTTTCGCTCATATCATTGAATTGAATTGATGTTGTCGTTGTTGCTTCAGTTAAAGAGCAAAGCTACGAGAAAAAAACTTTAGATGTCAGGTGGCATTGGCGGTAACGCAAAATAACTCATGCAGAACTCTTAATTTCTTTTTATTCGCGGACATTTTCACTTGATATCTCATTTGAGATATATCTTCAATGCATCTTGGTAAAAATTTCCTCGCCGCTATCTTTAGGGTAATCGTAAATCGTATATTACAGCGATTACTACGTTTGGTGAAAGGATGAACGAGAGGTGGTATCTGAAGCTTTGACAAACATTAAAAGCTCCATAAATTCTAAACTAAGGAAAGTCAAAATGACCAATACGAGAAATACTCAATTTTCAAAGGTCTGCAGGATGGTAGCAAGCAAAGTCTGTAGCTTTTATGGTTTACTATTTAGAGATTTGATGACGTCACAACTTCAAAAATAGCAGAAATTTAAAAGATTCTGTAATTCTGAAAATAAAAGTATTATCAAAAATTCTCTCTGGGATTATAAGAAATTACCCAAAGTTCCATTCGAGCAATTCAATAACATCTTACGCTTGTAATTTTCGTAAAGTCTTACAAAGATTTGACCCCTATGTTCAACGTAAGAAAATATGGAAACGTATTATAGATGCTTTTCTGTTCGTTTCTACGACGGAATACTTTTATAACAAAACTTTGTAATCTTTCCTAGCACATGTTCTTCTTTGTTCGCCCTTTCTCCTCTCACCGTGTGAGTTGAAAGCCCAAATTCTTTTTTGAATTTTGTATTCTGTTGATCATTTGGATTTAAAGCTGTTTTTTTTATAAATTCAATGTTAAAAAAGAATTTACAATTTACGAATAACCTAAGACTACGAACGAGCTACCATACAATACTACAGAAACGATACCAAGGGGAGTAAAAGATCATGCCTACCCCAGGGCTACCATGCCTACCATCACACGAAGGACATAAACCTAAAATATAACTAAATATACAAGAGACCCCCTAGTTATTCAGAAAAGAATTAGAATCGAACGATGTTTTGCGAATGTAATTTTCGAATGTACGCAATAGTGATAGAAGCTCTATCGCCACTCAATCGAAAGTCGCGTATGAAATGTATAAGAAAGACGCTCAATCCAGGCTCTTTTGTAGAATAGTTAAAAAAGTCTGTTACGAAAAGCTACATATGAGGAAAAGAATAGAGGAACGGGACTCGGCGACAGGAGACTTTACGAAAATTGACTTTAAATCTGTTCGATGGAATAAGGAGACAATGAATATTGAGTTGGACAAAAGTTTGAATTTGCAGATCATTAAAATTTAAAATCATTTTGTTTTCCTGCATGTAATGAACAAGAAGGGAAGTGAATCTTTGCTGACAATCACTGCAAAAGCAAAAAGCTTTTAGTCTCTGAAAGTAGCATCGAAGTGTAAAAAATGGTATCAAGCAAGGCTGCAATAAAGATTTCGAAGGAAGGATGTTAAACATGCGATGACCAGGGAGGAAAGCGAATCTTTGCTCACAAGCACTGCAAAAGCAAAGCAATGAGAGTTATTTCACATCAGCGTCAGCTTCAGCATCATATCGTAAACAATCTGCATTGAAGTAAGGACAATGTTAAAGAAGAATGCTAACATTTATGAGCAATTCATTAACTAAACTCATTTTTCCAGGTGATGCAGGATGAAGTTAGTGAAACGGAAAACATTCGACGAAATCTTTCGATTGAACGTCAGTTTGCTGAAGGTTGTGAAGAATTGCTTGATGTGGAGCAGATCTTCATTCGTCAAGGTATTTTTATTGTTGTTACTTTGAAGCCTTTAAATATATTTCATATATATTTTCTGCAATGAGATCGATCTCTTTATTCATCTGCTAGCAAGACTGAGTTTCTTGTAGAGGTTGAGACAGGTGATCTTCGTGTTTGTGTAAAGATCTATTTAAAGTCAGTCAGCGGATTTAGAAGCATCTTAGGTGGGGAAATCTAAATATAGCCTTTTGTATTTGATGTTCTTGACAGATGAAAACAATGCGAACATAAGTGGCACGTGTCGTTCTTTTCTTCTATTCTTACACTTGATCGCTATATCTCTATTCGTTTACTTTAAAGTCTAAATTTTAGCTGAAGTGAGTTAAATATAACCCAACTCTTTAGATTAATCAGTGAGTGCAATCGAAGAATTTAGAATTTAGAATTTAGAATTTAGAATTTAGAATTTAGCTTGAAAGATGCTGAACTATAGCATTCAAAGGAGACCAAAGTTTTGGACAAGGATTATCCAGCTAGTTCGATGTTTTATCTTCAGAACTTTAAGACTGTAAAATCAAGAATACATTTTCCAGCTATCCCAGATGCCCATCTGAACACCCAAGACTCCCTTTATATTCCTATGGTTAACCTTAGCCAACAGGGACTCATAATGAAACATTGAAAGCTAACCCTATTTTGTTATCGATTGAATCATTGCCTAGGCCAGTTTTCAACGTACAATGATGAAATGCAACAAAAAGCAAAAGCACATTAATCAAGAAACTAGTCAGCGAAATGTATCATATAAACGAGGGTGAAAGCTCATTTTACTGTCTGAAGCAAAGGCTTAAATAGGCTGAAGTTTTTGAGTGAAAAATTATGCCAAAGTGGTATAATTCAAGCAAGAAAACACAAGAAAACAAAGGACTCTTCAGATAAAAAGTCTATGACCGCACTTGTTCTTACATTAGAGGTGGTTTTCCCGTCAAACCCCTATTGCAAAGTTGACGGTATGTGGCATGTTACATCACGTTCATTATGACATTTTATATTTTTCGGTTTTAGGCCCCTTGTTGCAAGTTGGTGGTATAGAGTGCACTATGAACAGAAGAAAATCATTTTCAACATTATCATTGAAATCACATGATCGAAAGGACAGTGTGAGACAATGCTTTCTATTCTCAAGATGTCTTTTGCTCACGAACAGAACATCAAATGGAAAGCTGCAAATTGCACTGGTAAGGTTTCAGATTGTTTTTACCTACCGTACTATTAGCCTTACTACAGAGGATCCTATTCGTATGTTCCTTATTTAAAAGAATTGATGTTATTGTTGTCGCTTTAGCAATTGTTTATGATACTGTATTCATTCTTTGGAAGTTAAACCAGCTCATACTAAACCAGGTTATGAAATGTTGTCCATTAATAGACAAATTCAGCTGATGTTTTTCATTGCAACTTCTGGTCAAATGAACATACGCTTGGGTAATTATTTCTCTATCTGTCAGAGGATCCTCATCGTATGTTATTGTTGCTGCTTTAGCAATTGTTTATGATACTCTATTCATTCTTTGGAAGTTAAACCAGCTCATACTAAACCAGGTTATGAAATGTTGTCCATTAATAGACAAATTCAGCTGATGTTTTTCATTCCAACTTCAGGTCAAATGAACATACGCTTGGGTAATTATTTCTCTATCTGTTGATATAGTTACCCGCATCACGGTTTTCATAGTACGAAATTCCAAGTTCTTAACTTATGTATTAAAAGAAAGCTTCCTCAAGATGACAATCACGTGATCTAAAGTGTGTATAACCAACGTCAGCAGAGTTATCTTTTGATCAATCCAATTCATTCTATTGGTTGCAATTTAACCTGGCTTAGCTGGTTTAAGTGTGTCAATGTGATTGGAGTACATTATATGTTGATGCAGCGGGATGATCGAAGCACCAACGTTTGTAATAAGTGTACTATATGATTAGAGATCGGAATATGCTGGGGAAACGCAGCAAGAAGATAAATTTTATGACGAGTGTAACGACGAACAGTTTCATTAGTTTCATGATTAAAATAATAATAATGAAGAATTCATTTTAAGTTGGATACAAAAGACATACGGTAGTTTACTCTAAGAATAGGTTGACTAATTTAACCAACTGTTTACAGAAATACAGTGTTTACAATTTCAGCTAATTACAGATATTACGATTGTCTCCATTCCATGATTTTACTTGAATTTTGAACGAGGCTATAGATTGGCTTGACTTTAGAGAGATCAATGGTAAAGCAAATAGCCTATTTGAAATCAGCCGATGAGATAGGCTTATGCCTAATCACAGATGAGCTTTTCTGCAACATCTTCAACATCTTTTTCAAAGTGACAGGTCGTCATTGACATCAAGGAAAAATAATCGGGCAAATTAACTTTGAAACGTTACTTTCTTTGTAGAATGGAAAGATCGAGTTAGGAAATACAACTTTGGTTGAAGATGTAGTGGATGAAGGTAAGAAGGGACTGGTTTTTCATATCCGATATGTTTTGGAAGATTTTCAACAAATAGGGTTGGTATTAATAAAAAATATGCCCACGGAGCGGTATACTTGCAGAACCAGATCTTAAGGCAATTTTCGGTCATATTTTATTGTTTACAGGAGAAAACGTCGCTTAAATATTGAATGGAAATATACAGTTAAGTGGCGTTTGATCGTTTGAAACTCTGCTCCCTCGGAAAATTCTGCTGAGTGGAAGGCAGCTTTTTCTGCTTGTAATGAAATCGAGCGTGATATCTATGAAATTCAAATATTGTTTATGATGTTCGACTACTTGTGGATTCATAGGCATCGTGTTAATTTCTAACCTGTTTAGCTGTGAGCGACCAAGCCATTGGTAGTAGAAAAAAGCTCGGGGGATAGTTGCTCCAAGACTTTCCAAATCATTATGAAGTTCAAACACATCCACCACAATGCATCTGGAAACAGGGAGCCCAGAAAATGATAGCCTAGCTTGTTTCATGTCTTCATGTTATGTTTATTTCACCATAGGTTGTGCATGTGTGACTTCAGCCATGTTCTTTGTACCTCTCTTTCAGATATTGATTTTGTGAGCCTACCGAATGCATCAGAAAGTGGAAACCTCGTTTTCAAACTTGTATTTAATCATCCTGACGAATCACAATCATTTAAAGTACTCTTCTTGGCTGCTTCTGTGGAGGATAAAGCCTCATGGGCAAGTGACATTAGCCAGGTAGGAAAACGTTTTTCTTAATGATACTTCGTATGAACACATCTAGCCATATTGTGCTGTGCAGGAAAAGAATTGTTCAAAATTCGATTAAATGTTAAATAATAAAGATGTATTGAATGGGCACCGTGGTAACATAACCATATCCCTAAGATCTGAAATTTATTTTGACACCAGAATGTTGCAAGTCCCGCTGAACATTCACGGAGTTACGAGCTTTTGAATGTCAAGTTTGTATGAAAGCTGAAACCAGACGCCTCTTAACAGCATTTGTAGTGAAAGTAGCATGGAGCTTTAGTTAGGTAATTGTTATAGCAAATCAAATGGAATTTGGAATGGACTTTCGGTAACCTAACTTTTTCCAATATTAAATCAAGCATATGGATGCTTTGAGGAATTATGCGAGTAAAGTTTAAAATGACTCTCATCGATTACGTCTTCATTTGGTTTTTGTGTGTAGATACTTTCATTCTAAAGTAGATTTTGACAATGGTTGCAAGAACTGCATTACTTTCAACGTCGTATTTGGTTCGCTATGATATTGATGAGTGGAATCACATTGGATATGCGTTGATTTTGGGAGATTTGTTGCAAAACAGGTCAGTTAGAGGTCTCTGGTTTCAGCTTTCGCACAAACTTCGTCTTTAAGAGCCCGTAGGTTAGTGAATTTTCAGCAAAATTGCAAGATTCTTGTTTCTAACATTAACTCAAGATCTTAGGGGCAGTGTTATTTTACCATGGAACTCTTTCATGTTGCCATTATTTTTAATATTTAACCAAACGTCGAACAATTATTTGGGATACCTTTTCGAAATACCGATTCGTTGTAACGCGCACCTCCAAACAGGATGGGTTGTATTCTCAGTTCTTCGATAAACTATTCGTATCCGTAGGCTGGCTGGATTCAAATTTTGAATTGCCTATAACAAAACCAGTGTCATATTTCTATATTGAAATAGCATTGTTAGTTTTCTTAATAACTTCTAGAACTATTGTTTATATTTATAGCCATTTTTGTAACAGATCAATCATTATTTTTTTACAGTGCATAGACAATCTCAAAACACCTGAGGTGGAGCATACTGTGTCAATTGCTTCCAGGCAGAGTCTTTTAAGCATCAGGTGAGTTTCACCAATACAAAACCATGGGCGTTAGGAAATGCTGAATTCAAAAGAAGGTAGGATACGTCGAGTTATTCATATAACTAATATATCAATTCATTCGTGATATATCGACTTGTTTTCCTTCTGTGTCTGCCTCTCCTGCGAAGGCACCATTTGAATCCGATTGAAGCGAATTCGAGGGCATTAGCGCAATGATGCCACTCAAACGGAAACTCCTCGAAGAGAGAATTATTTCTTTCTCCCTTCTCCCGTTTCTTTTTTACTTTTGAGTGGCAAGGGCCCTCGAGGTAACGTTGATCGGATTAAAATGGCACCTTCGCAGGAGAGGTAGATACAGAAGGAAGACAAGCCGATATATCACAAACGAAATGATATATTATGATAGGAATAGCTCTATGTATCATGCATGAACTTTTTTTAATTAGGCGTTTCCTACCTAAGAAAAGTAGAATTACATCACACATGAAGTGTTTAGAAGTTGTATCTTCAAAACCACAGCAACCGTTACTAACGACCAGATACGTAGGTATTGGAAATTAACTACAAATTTATATTTTTTGCATCTTGCAGAGTGAATCGTTTTTATCTCAATTTAGTCATATTTAAGTTACAAATACATATAATTTTCCATCGAATCTTTTTGTTAAAAAAGAGTGTCATTTAAGATCAAGATGCATAATTTTGATGGTGTTGAAATCTGCCACCCAAGTAGTGACCACAGTCCATCAGAAAATAGATAGGACGTGAAAATGCGCATAAATAGCAACAATCGAAGTGTTTTGCGTGAGTAATTTTGCGTTATCGCAAATACGTTCACATAATTTCTGTTTTCTTTCAGAGCTGATGCTAGACTATTTACAAATGATATTGATATAAGGTACAGCAAAGCCCTGGATTCATCCCGACTGCCACGGGTATGTATAAAACCAAATAAAGATATCTCCATTAAAGATCCTTGGCATGCTTAAGTGACAGCAAAACACCACAAGGGCATAGCTAAAATCAAGTTTATTTATGTCAAATATTCTGCCACCCCCCCCCAAAGGATCCGTGTTAGCGAAAGGTATTTAGTTTGTTGTCTGTCTGTCTGTCCGTCCTTCCGTCCGTTTGTCCCTCTTTCATTTGCTTGCTTGTTTCTACCTAGCATCCGAAAGTAGTTTTAGGAACATTTTTTTTTCTATAATCATTAAAAGTTAAAATAAAATACAAATAACAATAACAATACAACTCAATTTTATTTACTGTTGAGATGGAGGCAAAGAACATAATGTTATCAAGTCGCCTCCAAACTCAACAGATCAAATTAGGAACATTGAGAAGCTAAGCTTATTTCTTATGGCCTAGAATTACAGAGGGTTGGCAACTCTGCTCACTCTACGTAGCAGGATTGACGAGACAGTGACCAGCCTTCACATTGCTATGCCAGCGTGCTACCAGTGATTGAGCCATACCATCCCTGAAACTAAACCGTCACTGACATACGTTTTGTTGTTTCTTTAGATTCAATATGGCAGTGTAGAGCGATTGCTGGAAAGGCTAATGGATGTTCGTTTCTTGAGTGTGGAATTCTTAAACACATACCTGACAACATACAGGGTCTTCTCCGACGCCATTGCCTTATTCGATACACTGCTACAATGGTATTACACAAGATCACATTTTGAATATCCAAAACCACACCAAGATATTTCTGAAGCTACGACACCAACTGGTGAATTTTCGCCAAAAGGTATGCCATATAGCCTTTGTAATACGGGGACCGACCTGAGGTTGCCGATGAAAAGGTCAGCAAATGGCCAGAGATGTTTCTCTTATGGAGGTGCAAAACTATGGAATAGCCTGTCAGCCGAGTCAAAGCAGGCAACCACTCTGTATAGTTTCAAGAAAACTATTTAGAAACAGGCACATTTCTTTCGTTTTATTGCAATTTTAACCATTATTGTACATAGATTTTAAATACTGTAAATAAGGTTTATAGTTTTATCTAATTATGGCTTTTTATTTGTATTTTATTGGAGGGCCCTTTTAAAACCACCTTAAAGAATTAAATGAAATGAATATGAAATGAAATGAAAACGAAATGATAAAAATGACAGCATTGGCACCGAACGCTTGAAAAAGCTGGTATTAATAGCTATTTATCTCAAAATTACTTTCGTTCAAAACTTTTAACTTAATTCAGAATTTCCAGACCTCAAAATTCTTTTTAGAGGCTTTTTACTGACTTTTTATAATCATATCTTACAAAATTTTATTTGTTATTTTAGCTGCCAGCCACAGAAATAGCTGCCCAAGTGCGGTTACCAGCTCAGTACTCCACGAAAGCAGAAACCGACGACTACGTATCCATCGGCACAGCGCAATTCCGTTCACACGTGATTTGAAATCACCCACGTGTCTATACCCGCCAATGATTCTAGCCAATCGTCGTCATTCATCTCCTTCTGCGCTTTATGAAGAAGCTGCTTTCACATTCCCAACCAAAGCTCCCTCATCGCCTCAGACAACTCGCCCGTCTCGTGGACCAACACGAGACTCAACCGGCCGGACGCGAAGTAAGTCAGGTCCTTCTTTGTGTGGACGCGTCCCGGCTAAAGTTATAGATTTTAATGTGTCCGGTGGGTATGAATCATATCCGGAGACACCAAAAAGCGTTGATTCCGATCCAAAATCACCTAAAGATGCCTGTAGCCTGTACAGTTCAGGAGAATTTACTCCAAGCATGCAAGCAACCAGCACCAGATCAGCTTTTACACCAGTCCGGGATTTTGATATTGAAAAGGTTCCGGTTCTGAAGCTCGATTCACCACCGAAGATGAAGAAACGGGATTCCAAGAGACGCGAGTCGACCGCTGAAGTTGTTGTCAGTTCTGCGAATACCGGAGACCATCGGTCGGATTCTACTTTAACAGTTGCTGATAACCCATCAATAGACAGACAATATAGACATTCAGATACCGTTATTAGTACGGTAGGCGTGACTGTAACCCCGGCTACAAGTCCGTTGTCGAATTCACCATCAGAAGGCTTCAAAGGTTTTTGGCGGGAATTATCAAACGAGAGTGCCAGCTCACGTGACTCTAGTACTTGTAGTTATAAGCATGATGGTACAGGAACCCCCACGAGAGAGCGTCATTCATTCGAGCAAAGTATTACCGTCAAGAGAAAACCAGGGGGTCGATATGAAACTGTTTTCGATGCGGTATTATCTCCAAGTCCACCAATGGTATCCCCTCGAAATTCGCCAAGGACATCACCATTAACGCCACCTCGTTCGCCCGGACGAAGATCACCGCAAACGCCAAAAAGCCCAATAGTCAGGTTCATACCCGGTAAAGACAAGAATCCGCGTTGTGGGGACAGGACTGACCGAAAGAGTAGTGATTTCGGAAGGACCAGTCCGTTAGAAGCTCTCCGGTCGCCTTCATTCAACCGTAGCCCTAATTCATCGCCGCCTTCCCCTGCACCTGGCGTTGTTGTCACCTCTCATCGGTCGTCAAGGCGACGATCTAGTATTTCCTCCGCAGCTATAGCATTTGCTGCAGCTACTGCGGGGGCATCTGTCTCCCCCGCAGCATCACCAACTTCAGCTAGTCGTTTTAGATTTGGGTTCAATTTCCAGTTTTCTGAATGTATGGATGGGCATATTGTGACAATGAGGGTACTCAAGATTTTGAAGCATTGGATTTGTAAACAAATTGAGGTGTGTTTCAGTATTTCATCCTTTCCTCTTATTTTCCTCTACAATTCAGGAATAAAATTTGATTTCCTGAGAGTTGAATCTCTTTGACAACTACTGCATGTCCCAAAGAAGTACTCCCCTTTGAAAAAGTCGCCAAAATTCGATTATCAAGCCAATGTTAACATTTTGTGTTGATCTCTTTTTCAATAGTCCAAATATACTTAAGGATGATAAAATGTTAAAGGGTATGAAATAACTCATTGAAAGACTTCATTATAAGCTATACTCTTTGAGCAACTTCGTTAGTCATGCGTAAGAGCCATTATTATATGGCGCTCGAAAATACGGCTCCTCGGACCGGCAACGCAGCAATTCGATTGGTTCTTGATCGGTCCGTAAAAAGCAGTATTTTTCGTTCGAAGCCGTATTGGACCGGGCGTTGCCTTAAAAACCAACAACAAGGGAGGAGCTTCTTGTGTAGGCTTAGGCCATAAGAAGTGTCAGCCAAAGTTTAGCTTATTCATCGAAGACTTCTTTTCTGTAAACTTTGAAGACGAACTTGCAATTATACACGAAGAAAATGCCAATGTAGTTAACGTTGCAACGAGCAACTACAGTGATGCACAGGATCAAAGACACAACAGAAAAGTACGATACTATAAACAACGTTCTCAAAAGGTTCTGCCATATAATAAAGCCTTTATTAAACGATTACTCGATCCATGCTGGAAAATATTTGGACCTTAGTTCATTGTACGGACCTCACTGCGTTCGGTCCGTACGTCAAACTACGGTCCAAATATTTTCCAGCATGGACCTCGTAATCGTTTAATAACCGCCTATTATCTTGACATTTGTCATTATCCGTCAAGTCTAAAATGATAGTTCGTGTTTCTCTCTAAAATTTATGAGCAAACTAGCAGCTTGACGTACAAAGAGGAATGATATAGTAATCATCAATGCTTTTTGCAGTATGCTTCAAAACCAGGGAGCCCTAAAAAGAGCTAAATTTACTAATTTGAATCTGTTGTTTATACCCATTTCAGGTCAAATAACCATACGCTTGGGTAATTATCTCTTTATCCGTTGATATACTGTAAAAGCTCTATTAAGCCCCCTCTCTATTAACCCCCTCTCTATTAATCTCCCTCTCTAATTAGTCCCTCCCCTGAGCCAAAATTTTAAATATTCCCCCCTCTCTATTAAGCCCCCCCCCAACTTATATCAAATTCAATAGCTTATCAAAGATTTTCCATCTATTGAGCTAAATAAGTTTGCATGTCAATTTTGAGTTCAAAGCTCATCCTTTACCTAAGAATGCAGGCACCTCTGATACTGAGAAAACAGGATGAATTTGAGTGTTTTCCCTCCAATCCTATCATATTATTTAGCTAAACCCTATTTGAATTATTACTTTTCAGGACTTTAAAACAAGTGATGAGCTGCGAAGGAAAGTCAATGATTTTTTAAAAGAAGTTTTAGAAGATGATCTATCAAGCCAGGCTGAATGCAAAGCTGCACGTGCTTTACTCAGGTATCAAGTTTTACTTATTCACTTTCTACTATCTCTTTCTGTTATATTTCTTTTTTCAATGTCCTTTTGCTTCTGATATATTTTGCTCTGCGGCTTTCTTGGGGTTAGTGAACTATTGTCTTGTCCGTTGTGGATCTTGTTGGGGATGTACAACACTTCTTTCTGACCGAGAAGAGCTGATTTTGAGTAGACTCAGAACTGATTTTTATAATGTTTCTTCTGTTTTATTAATTTAGAATTTCATCTTTACTATTTATGTTCCTCTTTGATTATTGTTATTGTTTTCAGTATCAAATTCTTGATTTATCTATTTACTGCTCAATTGCATGCTTGATTGGTTGGTTGATTGATCGATTGATTGGTTGATTTATTGGTTAATTGATTGGTTGATTTATTGGTTAGTTGATTGATTGATTGGTTGGTTGAGTGAATGATTGAATGAATGAGTGATTCGTCCAAGTTGCTAATTCGTTCAGCCATTAATTAAAAAATCAAGCAATCGATACGGTTTAGATATGTTTAGCTGACGAGAAATGCTTGAAAATATAAATCTATCAGTGTAATAAGTCAGTATAAATCAATGTTCTTTTAACTTCAGGACATTGCAATCAGATGAAAGCGACGAAAGACGTCATACCCAAGCAATCATATTACAGCCACCAGTAAGTGGAGCCATCTCCAATTTCTTTCCCTAATCATGAATTTGCCTCCATCAACATTGAAAGCCATATATGTATTCTGTGTCAACATAGGGCTCAAATCCTTAAGAAGGTCGGTGTAAAATGCTATTATGGTTTCCTTTGAATTAAATGGCTTGGAAGGAACTTAGCGTCTTTTACTGTGAATCTGCCGTGGAAATTTATTGGTATCTTGATTTTTTTCAAAATGGCGGCATTTATTGAATTTGAGGCTATGACGTCATCAAATTTCTAAATCCTAAACCAGAAAAGATACTGATTTCTGCTTTTCACCATATTGTATGCCTTCATAAACTATGGTTTNGGAAATTTATTGGTATCTTGATTTTTTTCAAAATGGCGGCATTTATTGAATTTGAGGCTATGACGTCATCAAATTTCTAAATCCTAAACCAGAAAAGATACTGATTTCTGCTTTTCACCATATTGTATGCCTTCATAAACTATGGTTTTCTTGAAAGTTGTATGATTTTTCCTGCTTTGGTTTAGGAGTTACGATGATTTAAATGTTTTCAAAATTTTCCATCAATTTATTTCAAAAATCATTAAATTGCCACCATTTTGAAAAAAATCAAGATATCAAAAAATTTCCACGGCCGATTTACAGCAAAGTACTATAAGTTCCTTTCAAGCCATTTAATTCAAAGAAAATTGGAATAGAATTTTACACCCACCTTTTTAAAGATTTGAAAGATTTGAGCCCTATGCTTTCTGTGTCATGGTGTCAAGACAGCCCACTCCAATGTATTATTAGAACGGCTTCCCATGATATCTGTTGCCGTTCTAAGAAAGTTTTTTCGTTTTGTAGGTGAGTGAAAGAACAAAGTTAAGCTCACCGATAACAGACAAGTTTTCAACTCTACATCTTGCAGAACAGTTGACCTTCATTCATCATACGTTATTATCTACCATACCAGCCAGGTATGTTATGTTATGTGCTTCTTTAGCTTTTTGGGCGCATATTGTGCTGGGAATTTTTTGTAATGAAGTTCTGACGACGTCTGTGTGTAGTTTTGAAGTAATGATGGTTGTTATTTTTTATCAAGCAGTTATAGTTATCAAACAATGAAGCATGATGGTTGAACAAGGATAGATTTTGTAAGACAATAGCTTGAGTTTCTTTTTGACACCTGAATTCAAAGCGATTTGCGATCGCAGACAGGAAATTCTCTCAGCCGGTTATTCAAAAGAAACAAAACCGCAAAAATTTCTCTGAAATCCAGGTAGCGCGATCGCTGTGCATTCCAGAAATTGTTTTTAAGAGCAAACATGAGCATTTATCGAAAGAAGAAGAATATATCTACACATCTACCTGAGGCATTTTATTCATTTGGTTCAGAAGCTGAGCAGTAGGTATTTTAATTAGATCCAAAAAAATAAGAGAATTGAATCACCTCCCAATCGGCTTTTGAACCAAATAAATAAAATGCCCGAGGTAGATGTGTAGATATATCCTTCTTCTCTCGATCTATGCTCATATTTGCTCTTAAAAACAATCATTGGAATGCACAACAAGCGAGCTAGCTACCTGGGTTTCAGAGAAACTTTTTGCGGCTTTGCTTGTTTCTCAGTTTATAATCAGAGGACTTTATTGCCGGAAATTCTTATGCTGCTGCCCTATCCCTTTCCTTGCCAATAACAGCCTTGGCAGTTTTACCTTTGTTCGCCTACTGAATTTTCAATATCAACATTAGACGTATTACATAAAGCAAGGAAACGATATCATAAATTCAAATTCAAGGTCATTTTCATTTTGAAGTTAAGAATCATGAAATTAAAAAAGGTGTTCTCTACAGGGAGTTTCTTGACACAGCGTGGATGAAAGATGACAAAGAGGTTGTTGCACCAAATATTCTTCGAGTTATCAATAATTTCAACATGGTAAGATTTGCAAATTTAAATTTAACTTTCTTTCACACTTAACATTTGATAATAACAAAAATACTGCGCTTGTGTGCAAATTTATTAGACGTTTCCAAACCTGTAAAAGACCTTTATCGAGGCAATGATTTGGCAAATGAGAGCATGCCCCTTCGCAAATCTTCGCTCTGCGCATGGCCAAAGTATCATATTCACTTTGTGCCGGTATAGTATCAACGGTGATTCCGTTTGAACAGAGAAACCACTACGGCACAGTTTTATGCCGTATTCGTTTTGCACCGGCATAGTGTAAACAAGACCTTAATATGCCAACGTTTTTAATTGCATGATGCAACAGTATTTTTTTTTACAGACGAGTCGCTTGATTGCCTCAGACATACTTTCAAAACAGTCAGCCTCTCTTCGGTCAGCAGCTATAGAGAAATGGGCTGTTGTTGCGGATGTTTGCCGATGTATGCATAATTTCAATGGCCTTCTCGCTATTATCACTGCATTCACTGGCTCAGCAGTTTATCGACTGAAGAAAACTTGGGAAAAGGTTTCCAAGCAGGTATGTACGACTCTACCATCATATTTAATTAAGCTCCATTTTAGTATTTTATTTACTTGTTTAACATGAATATTATAGTCAAGATTTTTGCGACTGAAGTCTTTCACAAACGCAGAATTCAACAATTAGAATCATTCCAAGCTAAAATTTATGAAATATGGTTATCATGGGAACTTGTTTTTGGTCGTGAACATTTTCTACAGAGGCTATCAAAGCCTTTTGCTTAAGTCCAAATTTTTTCTGATTTACGAATTTGTTTGTATATGTTTTATGTATATGAATAGCATTTCTTGATGAGTTCTATCGGAAAATGAAATAAAAATTTTTGGGTTTATGTGCACTTTAACAAATTTGAAAATTTAACAACTTTCCTGAAACTATTCACCTTGCTATTAGAGTACCTTGTTTTATGATAGAGTTGTTTCTCGTCCCTAAACAAAGCCTTCAATCTTTCAATTTTTACGTTCAATGGTGCATTTTCCAGTTATTTCCTAAAACCGCCTCGTCCGTGGCATAAAGAGTATAAAGTGCATGCCTGTTTAATTTTCCGGTTAGCCCTAGCCTAGTAATTTTCTTGCAGTAATTTGATATTTACTCTCAAAGTTGAAGGATATCTAGCCAGACTCGACTGGTTACACCGAAGTAAGTTTAGTTGAATTAAGACTCGATGGTTTACTAAACTTAGTAACCAGTCGAGTCTGCGCGCAGGTCATTGTACTATGCGCAGGCTAATAAGGGATATCCTGCATTTAACATATATTGATTGGTCATCTATATATTTTCCTGTAGACGAGAATTCTGTTGGAAAAACTGCAAAGCATAGTTTCTGCTGAGGGACGCTTTAGGAACATGAGAGAAGCATTAAGAAGGTATGTTTACCTTAGTAAGAATTTTTATCGTATTTTCTACAGCCATAGCTATTGTTTTTGCTGTTTGTTGTTGATCGTCTAGGGTTTATTTAGACTTGCCCCCGCATTGGTAATTATATTA
This sequence comes from Aurelia aurita complex sp. Pacific, assembly GCA_004194395.1. Lineage (NCBI taxonomy): Eukaryota > Metazoa > Cnidaria > Scyphozoa > Semaeostomeae > Ulmaridae > Aurelia > Aurelia aurita complex sp. Pacific. Next base: position 49,710 of record REGL01000087.1, on the reverse strand, counting down.
TTTTAGCGCTGATAGGCCACGGAATAGACTTGGAGCAAGTCTTATTATGCCCTGTCACACTCATATTTTATGAGAAACTTGGCGTTAGGCTTTGTAGTAGGGTTCATTAATTTGGGTCCAATTCTCATTGTAAGTTTCTTGCAGACTCCTTACTTTTTTAAATTAGATTTCACGTCATTATCATAATCATAATCATCACCACCACCATCATCATCATCATCATCATCATCATCATCCTCTTCATTCTCTTCATCATCATCATCATCATCATGATCATCATCATCATCATCATCATCATCATCATCATCATCATCATCATCATCATCATCATCATCATCATCATCATCATCATCATCATCATCATCATTCTTGTCTGGACAACGAGTATACGCTCGAAACGTCGCGTTTTTAGCATCTCAGCTATTTTTGGTACTAAAATCATTTATTTATTATATTATCGTTCAATTGCTATAGTACCACATGCAACAAACATACTTTTATATCATCATTCTTACATAGCGATGGAACAGTTAATTAAATTAAATCATTTGTTGAAATTTCTGACCAAGCACCCCTATTAGACTGCTTACAAGTTCGTAGCTATTACTGTTGATAGACTGATAGACTCTAGCAAAAAGATGTGTTGTTGTTGTCATTGTTGTTGTTGTTGCTGCGATAACTGGGACTATTTAGTGAGTCTTCACCCCTATAGTGAAGCCCGGGGGGGGGGACTTAGCCTGCGAAAATATGGGGAAGTGCCGCTGGATTTGCTTCATATTATGGAATTCCCTGCCTAATGATACAAAAATTGCCGCCTCCGTCTGTTCTTTCAAGTCATGCATAAAAAAATAAATTGGAGAGATTTGCCGTTGCAAAATTGTAAATAGGGTATTTTAGGGTATTTTCGTTTCTTATCATGAACTGTAATTTATTTCGTTTTTGTAAATAGTTGGTCTTTATTAGTTCTTGAAGTAGAGCTATTTTTAATAACCAACTTTAAAGAATGTTATAATAATAAAATAATAATAAATCTATTCAGTGGACTATCAGCATTGAAAAAATATAATTACTCTTGCGGGGGCATAAGATTTTCTCCCTCGCAGCGTCACCTTAGTAGCTTACGCCCCCGCAGGAGTAATTATATTCTTTAATGCTGATAGTCCATTGAATAGACTTGGAGCAAGTCTATGTGCCTATTAGCCTTTCTTCCAGATCACTTGAAAAAGAAAGTGGTCTGTGTAACGGAGCGCTAATCCGTGTTCAGAAATTTTCTTCAGAATCTGAAGAAAAGTTAGTATGTGCAACCAATAATTCGCATAATTACTGTTTGTTTTGTTGTTAACAAAGTGATAACGGTCAGCCCTCATTTGTTTCAAACATACATATTCACAAAGACGTCCGTTGTGTTGATCACTGACTTCATTGCAGCCAATCAGATGCCTGAAAGAATGCCCCTAATTATTTCGCAATTCAATTCATCGTCTGAACACAGATTAGCGCTCCGTTACACAGACCACTTTCCTTTTCAAGTGGCCTGGAAAACAGGTTATGTGCCTATGGCTTTAGGCTTAAAGCCTACTGATGTGCAAGTACGATCTATTGACTATGGATAGTCCAAAGGTTGGGTGGTACTTGATTAGATAACGGTAATTGTGTGAAACCACTGCTTTCTCAACTTTTTTCAAAGATATTTCTTAACATGTCCCAAAAAAATCAAGTTTTTTGATTGTTTTGTAAACCAATGCTTTTTCAAGCGGTTTCAAAGCTTTTTATCACTTTAAAATGTCCCAAGAATGTTTCTCTATTAATACGCTAGGACTGAACAGGTGCACCCACCAAACAGGAGTGCCAGCAACATTGCAACATTATGAGAGCTTGGAATAATTCCACTGAAGTTGAATTGTTATAGGCCTGCATCTGCATTGCTATATTTCCATAGGTTATTCGCACTCCAGGAAAGAACCTTAGTAAAGAAAGCTTTCAATGATATCATTCCACAAAAATGGCCAGTTCAGTTGGATTTCATCAATCCAATATCTTTTCAGGTTATTTACTATACATTGCGACATTCAGCCCAAGTCGCTTCCGTCACATTGTTGACAAAGCTCTTAAATTAGGCTTCGAATCTTTCTGGAGAAAAAGAATCAACTCATCAGTAGGGCCCTGCCCTCGAAAATTCAGAGGAAGCAAGCTTCGCCAATACAATCTAAGCTCGTTAAATGTAGGTTGCAACCAGAAACTTTCACCAAATTAGAAGATAGAAGCATTGTCAAGAGTATGACAATGCTTCGCTGTAGCAACCACAATTTGCGCATTGAAACAGGCAGAAGAGACAAACCCCCCCCCCCCCGGAGCTGAGACATTGTCCCCATTGCAACAATCAGGAGGTGGGAAAATGAACTTCACTTCCTCGTTGAATGTCGAGCATATGGCGTTCAACGCAAACAGCTTTTTGAAGCAGCAGCTAGTAGCGAAGTTAAGTCATTCCGTACAATGAACCCGAGAAAAAATTTCATTTACGTCCTCTCAATAGAAAATATAAAGCTGTTGCAAGAAGTTGCTAGATACGCGAGAGACGCCTTTGGGTCTCGAAATAACAGCTTACAGACCGGACCGTGACCGCAACAACTACCATTCTGCGTTATTGCCACTAACTTGAATTTAGCTATTTGTTCAATTTTATTAATATAATTTTGTCTTCGTCCAACAAGGACAGATTTTGTAATACAGTAGCATGAGTTGTTTCTGTTGACACCTGTATTCAAAGCGATCAGCGATTGCAGACAATGAAAATTCCCTCAACCAGTAATTCAAAACAAACAAAGCTCAAACATATCGGTCCATATCCAGCAAACAAGGACAGATTTTGTAAGACTTTACACGAGCTGCTTTGTTGACACCTCAATTCAAAGCGATTAGCGATCACAGACAAAGGAAACTCTCTCAACCAGTAATTCAAAACAAACAAAGCCGCAAAAGTTTCTCTGAAACCCAGGTAGTTATCACGCTCGTTGTGCATTCCAGAAATTGTTTTTAAGAGCAGATACGAGCATGTGTCGAAAGAAGAAAGAAGAAAGATAAAATGCCCGTGGTAGATGTGTAGATCTACCACGGGCATTTTATTTCTTTGGTTCACAAGTTGAGCAGTAAGTGTTTTAATCACACCAAAAAAAGAAGAGAATTGCACGGAGAATTGAATCGCCTCCCAATCGGCTTTTGAACCAAACAAATTAAATGCCCGAGGCAGATGTGTAGATATATCCTTCTTCTTTCGATCTATGCTCATGTTTGCTCTTAAAAACAAGTTATGGAATGCACGAGTGAGCTAGCTACCTGGGTTTCAGAGAAATTTTGCTACTTAGCTTGTTTTGAATTACTGGTTTACAGAATTCCCTTCGTCTGCAATCGCTAATCGCTTTGAATTGAGGTGTCAACTAAAAGCTGCTCAAGCAATTGTCTTACAAAATCTGTCCTCGTTTCTTTGTTCACTTTATTCCTTTTTGTTTAGTAGTTGTTTGTTCACATTAAGGTATCTCTGCTTTGCGCTCTAGTGCACAGCGAGAAGCCGTTTCGCAAAACCTGTCCGAAAACCACTGCCAATGTCCGAAAACCACCGCTCAGGTCAGCCTCAAAAACATCGTTGCCAAAGAAAAACAGGCAAAGTCAAACCCAAAACACTGAGGAAAAATATGCCAAAATACCTGCATTCACTTCGTAATTTTCTATTTTGTCTGTGATAAATTTTTCTCATGAAAATATTTAGTTTTCCACTGAAGAAAATAAAAATTCAGTACGCAGCACTCACTGGTTACTATTATTTCTAATTCAACTTCTTCTTGCAGATGCTGTGCAATCAACCGCGGCGCAGGAGCAGGAGAAAGATTCAGGTGATTCAGATTTAGACTAGCTACACTAGTCCCTCAATTTCGCTGTTGTTGTTGTTGCTGATGGCCAGCTCAATGAGGGACTAGTTGCCAGAGAGTGTCTCAAATCGGAATTTTCAGAACGAAAAACGGGCTTGTAATCTGATTGGAGCATTTTGGCTAAAACAATGGTAAATTATTTTGTAGCCAATCAATTTTTCTTCTCTTTACTTATTTTTACTGGAAAACCTCCCTTTGAAGAAGAGACCTGTTTGGTCTGCGTTTTTCAGGAAGAAACAATGGCGACCGGCGCTCTCTTCGCAGCTTGATCGACCTGA
>REGL01000086.1:465016-477615 GCA_004194395.1 Aurelia aurita complex sp. Pacific | reverse complement strand
AAAAGTGAGTGGCCGATTGAAATATTTCAAACGTTGTTCTGTCGCTAAAAGACTAGCCTAAATTATGAGTATTTTTCGCGAATTTTTTGGGCACGGTAAAGTTCCCGAATTAAGGATTTTGAGGAAAAGGGCAGGCTTGAAATGCTCAAAAAGTCGTCAAAAACAGGGATCGATTTAAAGCCATTTCAGATCTTCAAAACAACCAAAAGCGTGTTTCATTCTTCCTGAGAATATCTTAAAGTACCTAGGAACTTTAAACTTGCTCTGAAGACTTCCGATAGGGTTGCCTATTCCCAGGTTGAAATGAAACACGCTCCTCATTGTTTTGAAGATTTGAAGTGGCTGTAAATCGATCCCCTATTTTTGATGACTTTTTGAGGATTTCAGGCAGGCACTTTTACTTGAAATCCTAAATTTTGGAAATTTACCGTGTCGAAAAAAATTGCTAAAAATATTCATAGCATAGGCTAGTCTTTTAGCGACAGAACAACGTTTGAAGCATTTCAATCTGCCACTTTCTTGATTTTCTGTAACAGATTGCGTTGGGTCACTTTTTTCTGTGTCACCTGGTATGAATCAAATCAATCAAACCAATCAAACCAATCAATCAATCAATCAATCAATCAAATCAATCAAATGAATCAAATCAAATCAAATCAAATCAAATCAAAATAAATGGATACTGACACTTTTCTGCAATATGGGCATCGTGCAAGATTTGCTGTTGTCCTGAACTAAAAAAAACGAATCTTTGTAAAAGTTAGCATTTTCAAATTCTACCCCTAGGTGATGCAAAAAGAGAAAATTTTCGATAAATTACCAAACTGTGGTGATTTTGCTGTTAAAGATAATTTGTTGATGCACACTCTGAAAATGCGAGGGTTGATTCTAAAATGGAATATTTGAGCTGTCTAGCCACTCAGCTTGTGTGTTCATGTTTGTGATAAAGCACTTCGGTCATTTAGAATTTAAAAATCCATATGAGATGAAATTGCAGCTTGTAGCTTTTTCACAGAAAATACAAGGTTTTTGAAAAGTATTACTGCTCAAAATAACAAAGACAGATTTTGCAAGACAATAGCACGAATTGCTTTTGATTGACACCGCAATTCAAAGCGATTTGCGATTGCAGACAAAGGAGATTCTCTCAGCCAGTAATTCTAAATAAGCAAAGCCGCAAAAGTTTCTCTGAAACCCAAGTAGCTAGCTTGCTTGTTGTGCATTGCAGACATTATTTTTAAGAGCAAACATGAACATAGATCGAAAGAAGAAGGATATATCTACATATCTGCCTCGGGCATTTAATTTGTTTGGTTCAAAAGCCGATTGGGAGACGATTCAATTCTCTTTTTTTCGGGTGTGATTAAAACACTTACTGCTCAGCTTGTGAACCAAAGAAATAAAATGCCCGACGTACACGTGTAGATATATCCTTCTCCTTCCGATATATGCTCATGTTTGCTCTTATAAACAATTTATGGAATGCACAACGAGCGCGCTAGGCGCGTTCTCGTAATCTAAACTGCGAGCAGAATTTCTGCTACGCAAAATTACGTAACTTGGCAAAACTGAACTGCTCTTGTTCCGATCTCAGAAATTTTCTCAATTTGCCGACTGAGTGTAACTTTTACTTGATTTGCCGACTGGGATTTGGCCATGGGGGGTGCCGTACCTCCGGCACCCCATACGGCCTTGGCGCTAGCTATCTTGGTTTAACAGAAACTTTTGCGGCTTTGTTTGTTTTGAATTACTGGTTCAGTATAAAAAATAAATCGGAAATCAGTTTAAATCTTTGGAACAAAATACGAAGAGAAACTTTAATGATATGTAACACACATTCTTTGGAGATTTTGAAAAAGTTGTGAACAAAATGATCATGGAAAAAAAACATTTATTTTATCGAAAAAACGAAACGAATATCGTTTAATAATCCATTGTTGAAAAGCAAAAACTTTCATCTTTTAAGTCTTGTATTTTGTCTTTCGTGATCGTTTTCATAATCATGTTTTCTTGTATCTAAAACTAAGTACTATTGTAAGTGCCAGCCACATTGGGAGCTCGTGTCTTTTCCCGCCATGATTGGTACATTTTCGACTGTATTTTCGTGGCTTTTTAGATTTGATAGAGAGAACAAAATTTGTTATCAAACTTTATCTTGATGAGTCTGCATGAAAGAATTTGCTCATCATATCTCTGCTCTTTTGAAACCTTTTCCTGCAAAACCTTTTGGAAATCAATTTACGTTTTTATGTTACGGAATAACGTTATCTAGATGGCGCTACGCCCTTATTGTCCTGCTACAACACGAAATCTCATTTTCGTAAATTTTCACCACCTGCAAGTAATTTCTGTCCTAGCCTTTAAATAACGTCATTTTAAAATGACCTAATGTATCAAAAATATCAGCTCCTCTGATTATTTCGAAATAACTTTCGAAAGCTTTCCCATTGCATCACTTTAAAATGGCCTAATGTATCAAAATATCATCTGCTCTGAGTATTTCAAAATAGCTTTCGAAAGTTTTCCTATTGCGTCATCCAGGCGAGGCTACGGCTTTGCAGGCTTGAAGACTATTCTGCTGATATTTTATGCGAATTTTTCTCACAAAGTCTAAGCATGAGGTCTTTATTTCACAATGACTTCTTGTGAGTGTTACACCTGTCGCATACATACTTTTGCTAATAATATCCGATTACATACGCTTTTTGACGAAACAGTAGCTGGATCACAACATTCATTTGTGGGGAAAAAAGGCGAAAAAAGTTAAGAAGCTTACCCTCCCAATGCAATATCTGATGATAGGGTAACAATAAACTCTCTAAGAACAAAGCCAAACATTTTCCTGGGGCACATGAATTCACGTCGAGGGGTAAGAGGCTTTGCCAGGAATCATCATTTTAAAGTGGGTATCTTTCAAGCAAATTGTCGCCTCCCAGTGAGCTAAGATATTAGCGCTTCCCAACTTCCAGGTCAAATTGATTTTCGTCCCAACATAAACTTTACTCTTTGGGCAACCAATAACCTGCCTAGAAGTGGACTTGCCCAAGTCCTAGAAGCTAAGCTAAACTTTTCCTGGGCTACATGAATTCACGTCAAGGGGCGAGGAGCTGTGCCAAGAATTACCAATTCAAAGTGTTTATGTTTGAAGCAAAATGTCGTCACCTAGTGAGCTATGACATTAGCGCTTCCTAACTTCCAATGCAAATTGATTTTCCTCCTAACATAAAGCACGAATTCTACTATTTGGGCAACCAATAAATTCGATAGAAGCTCAGCTAAACATTTTCCTGGGGCACATGAATTCGTGTTACTGCGCAGGAAGCTTTGCCTGGAATCGTTAGCTTAATACACCGCTTCCACGAGCAGCTACCATCATAAAAATTTTCACCAAATTCTCATCGCTTTTGAAAATTCATAGCACCAAGAGCACTGGATGGATCGAAATGAATCGAATTCTATTTGATATCCAAGAAATTGAAGTATCTTGTAACATTTCCTCCTTTTTAAGAGCTCTAAAAATATTGGTAAATTAGACTTTACGAAAATTTCAAGGTTGCGAAATGCCTGAAGAAAGCCTAAAACACTTGATTGAACCATAACGAAACTCCTAACACAGAAAATTAAAGAAAGTACACTTTTCATGGGTGAGAGATATCGTCTGCAAGTTTATTGCCATGGGATTCAAAATCTTCAGTATTTGTTGGAAAATCTATTTCTTATAACTCTTGAGAGCAGTAAAAAGCCCTTCTTGCGTATTGTTCTGTTGTAAGGAGTTCCCTTTTACTTTGATCAAGTATTAGGCCCTATTTTAGGCATTATAATCATTGTTATTATTATTAACAATTTCACAGAAGAATATAAATATAACTGATAAGCTAATTAACGCCAACAAACTAATGACAAACTTAACTTACAATGAACTATCAAAAAACTATAAAAACCCTAAATCTTTAATAAAAGCTTTGCACAATCTGCAGTTGCAAGTATTTCCATTCCATAATTTTATTTTTCGTTCGAATTCAGATAGTGAGTTGGAATCAATTTTTTAAGGCATTTCGCAGCCAAGAAATCCTTTTTAACTCGAATTCACCTATATTTTAAGTGCTCATAAAAACGCGAGAAAAATGACAAAATAGTTTGGCCTTTTGGCTCTTAACTAGAATTGGAATCGGTCAAATCCGTTTAGTACTCTTGGTGCGATGAATTTTGAAAGTGGGAGCTTTTTTCGGCTCACCCAGCAGTCTAAGCTGCAATGTATCATGTTCGCAGTCCTTATTACATTGTATTGATAAACATACATAAATATAGCAGGGGCTTAAACTTACCACAAACGTTTCATTGCAATGTCCACACGTGACTCGTATCCTTGTATCGGCATTTTGGACTTGTGGAACGGGAGCTGTGGTTGGAGGACCTCCGCCTACGTTGATTATTCTTTTACTACAAGAAAACAGTGAAAAATGTATAATACGGTTGATTAAATAAAATGTTTTAAAAATCATACAGGACGAGCATCAAAACGTGTAAGGTAATTTGCAGAGGCGGACAAAATTTTTTTCTTCCTGGGAACGGAAAAAATTTCGTCCAAATTTCTTGCGAAAATGTTTTTGTTTACATTGACTTAGTGGATTGTGCAGCGTAGTTCGTGCAAGTTATAGGTAGAATGTAGTTCAATTGCTATTTGGTGAAACTGAGCACGTTCATAAACCAACAACTTTAAGGTTTAAACTCAACATATCATAAAACAAATGCTTTATATTGCATACAAGTTTAAGAAAGATTGCCAGATGGGTAGCTCGAAATATATACGGTAACTGTAGGTGGCACATACAAATCTGGTTGCCACTTTCTTCCTGCCTTGAAACGAAAAACACTACCTATGCACAAAGAGCAACTGAACAGCTCAATGATTAGGTAGGCCTGGAGGAAATCTACTACTTGCAACGACCATTAACTATGCAACGACCAATCATTTTCAAATTCTTGATACAAGCTTTTTGGTCAAGATTCTGCTTAATTAAAGTTACTGCAGCAATTCAATTTCTCTTTCAAGATAACAAGTATGACAGGTTCAGGTTCTGCTGCGTTTTGACGGCAACAATAAAATTTAGCTTCCTTTCAAAAAATTTCCTGCAGCCTAAAAATCTTGCAAAAATTTCCTGGGAACGGCGTTCCCCTATTCCCGTACTTTGTCGGCCTCTGGTAATTTGCATAATACGTAATTGAAGTTAAAATCTTACTGCCGATGTGATCGTGGGCCATTTTCGGAAGATTATTCCAATTTTCTCGTTGATGCAAAAATTGCTGTTTTCGGCTGTCTTCATAATGACTCAACAAAAACAATGCAGTTAGAGGTAATAAGACATACACATGCAAGCAAAGTAATCAATCAATTTGCTGTCCTTTGCTTGTGGCACCAAATAGGAGAGAGTTTCATTCTAAAGTACCGTAAAAGCTATTTAGCCCCCTCTCTATTAATCCCTCTTCTCTAATGAGGCCCCTCCCCTCTGAGCCAAATGTTTGATAAGCCCCTCTCTATTAACTCCCCCCCCCCCAACTCATACAAAATTCCAGAAGCTACCAAAAACTTTCCAGTTATTTAGCTAAAAAAATTTGGATGTTAATTTTGAGGTGCTTTGGGATGGAACTGTGTCGAATTTATGTATCTGATTCAAAAAATTGTATTTTGAAGCCGCAAAATATGGGGTAAAAGAACTGAAATGCTAGTGTATTTAAACTGAAACTTGCTAGTGCTACTGAACCAGTCATAAGTCAACTCGAGCAAGGTTATCGTTGTTTAAGTCTCTGAAAAATGTTCTGAGATCCGAAGGAACTTCTTGCCGCAGCTAGCAGGTATCTATCAAAAACGGGGGTCATGTTTCCATTTCTTTTAACAAAATTTTCCAGATTTGGACGCTCGATCCAAGCCTCTTTTTTAAGAAGTAAAAAGGTTTCCTATTCGCAGTACACAAAGCATGATGGTTAGCAGGGGTCCTTTAAAGATCTCGATTCGATGCTTTCGTTTCTAGGGCCTACAGAGAAAAGAATAAACCGCAAAAACAAAGTAATTACCAATTCGGTCTTGGACATGAAATCCTCGTTGATGTTGATCGACATGTCAAGAGTGCGTTGCATGGACATCTGATGTATTTTTTGCCATTTGGGGGTGGTTTGATGGGCTGCAACGAAGAAAAGAGGATCTATTATTTCACGCGTAAATAAGAGGGATGGAGATGTAGGAAGCGGAGGGGGGAGGGTTGGGGGCACTCGCCCCCCCCCCCATGATTTTGCAATTATAACGAAAAACTACCCTTTTCGTTTTATTAAGTGCCCGTAAGCTGAATGACAAAGTGCCTTTGAAGTGTCTTGCCTCCTCCCAAGTTGCAGATCCTTCCTACAGCCCTAGTAGGCTATCCACCAATACAATACATCAGTTTCTGCGTATTTTTTTTTTTTTTTTTTTTTTTTTTTTTTTAATATTTTCTGCAAACACTTAAACCAACAATCTTTGGAGACGAAGAACGCAGGAATTTTATTCGTAAGCAATTACACAGATTTCTTGATAAGATCCGTTTATATGAAACTCACTTCTAAGAGCATTACAAAATCAACAAAAATTTCAGTACTAGGGTGAAAAATGAAAAAACCTTTTTTATACGAAAAGAAACCCATAAAACATTTTCTACTGCTATGTCTTACTCGTAAGGTAGACTCATTACGTAAGTGCCTCTAACTTTCGCGCGTTGTTGCTGTTGTTATCGCTTGAGTTGTAGTGGGAGCAAAGTCAGTTTGGGGAGCGAAATAAGAGACTTTTGGAATGAGTCTACTGGTAAGGTTCTTGACGCGAGGTTCTTTACAGTAGTGTTACGGCTTCGCAAGACTTCCTTGTCAAATTATCACTGGGCACACGATGTAAACATCATTAATTTGATGAAACTCCGAAGAAACCCTCAAGCTGCTTTGGGTACTCAAATATTGATAATTTCATGACCTTTCCGCACTTTCAATGTCAGTTTCTTCTGAAGATTTCCTTGCAAAAAAATTACGCACAGTTAATAGAGATATAGCTTCCTTGCTGCAAAGGGCAACTCTACGAGCATTTATGAATGAACAAATTCGTGAGCAAACTGTCAGGCAGTTTATGGAGTATTATTTCTTTAAAAACTTGCAAGCTCTAAAAACAGACTCTTTCGAGCTATTTTTGGGATGTAAGGGGAAAGCAAACGCTTTTTGCTTTTGCCGAAGCTCTAAGAAATTCTTAGCGAGTGGTTGGTTCTACCTCAGATCCAGCAAACTTTGCAGTAACCTTTTAGTCAATGGGGAAATCACATCTTAATTACAGAGAACAAACCAAATTTTGCAAACGAAGGGATTTTGCGGTTTTTCACTGACAGCATACTGCAAGCATTTTGCTGGTGATTTTCCCCTGAAGTTTACTCATGTTATACATATATTCCTTGTTCCAAAATACTCTTCGTAAGAAAACCAAATCTGCAGGGTAAATCAAGAAGCTTGAACAAATAAAAGAAATTCATTCATTTACACTAGGCTAGAAAATATGAACGAGGCTACAATCCTGGCCAAAAGCAGCTGGGACACAGGCAAATTTCAGTGTCTTCACGTTTAGAGTCTCCTAATCCCTCCTCCCCCCTCCTTCAATGTTGAGAAGGTCGAAAGGCGTTTGATTCAAGCAACTTTGAAACGGGGGGAGCGGGGGGCACGTAATCAAAGACCGAAGTAGTGCAATTTTATGATTTGTCCCAAGTATTTTGGCCAAGATTGTACTTGTGAATACAGTAAGAATCCGCAAAATAGAAGCCAGTTATGTCAATTTAGTTTCTTATTAAAAGGGCATTAATCTGGAACCAGGCTAAAAGGTCTGCTATAATATGGTTAAAAACCTGAAGTGATTTTAACTTCGATTTTTAAAGAAAGCCCAGTGGGAACACTACCGAGCAGCATTTTCATGATACCCAGCATTCATTCTAAATATACTCAACCATAGCATACATGCCAAGTCTACGTGCAGATGCTTTTGCATGAAATCTCTAAAAATGTGTTTAGCATCTGATTTTAACAAAGATTATCACACACACATGAATTCATTTTGGATCCTCCTATAAGAAACCTTCCTAAAATCAGGCCGAGAGGTTTCTTATGAGGGCACCATTTCTCAAAAAAATCAGCGTGAATAAATTTTGGTGTGCCTCATCCAGTGCACATTTTGTTACAGTTTGTTTTGCTTTTCAGAAACCGACGACGTATACAGATTTTTGGAGATGTAGAGAAAGCTGACCTATTTTTCATTCATCTCTTTCTAAATCCGATTTCCAGATGACTCACTTTTAAATGACCGATAATAACCGACATTCTTTCATTGAATGCTTCCCGTTAAATCCGATTTTTTAACATGAATCATCCACCACCCCCTCTCCAAGTAGAAATAATCAGCAAACAAATCTCATCAACATGAATAAGAGGTCAGATATCCTGGAATACGTCATAGCCTCAATTTCAGCTTCTTCAGCACATTCCAAAGACACCTGACCTTCCATATCAGTTAGGCTAATATATGCCGTAATGTATTATCGTAACGGATTAATTATGTTGATACTCCTCTGCATGTCACCATGGAAGTATTGTTTACGGTAGTCATAACTTAACAACAATGACGAAAATCAGATATGCAATACATAATTATTTTACGTCGTAATATGGGACGACATCCCCTTGTCTGCCGGGCAAAGTGGCCAGAGTGGCTCGACTGCATCTCTTTCTTTCTTCGATACAAGGAGCAAATGACACAGTAGAATCAATTCCTGTACCTTCGGGCAAAGCTCCCAGAGGGGCAGGTTTGGAACTACAGCGCAAAACACTTCTTTACCAAATAAAAGGGTACTCGGAGACTAAGATTGGTATGAACGGTATCTTTTTAAAGATTTTAGCGGGGATTTTAGTACGAAGCACTGCGCTGATTTTAGGGATTGTTGCTTGAACCCTTTAGTTGTGTAGCATAATTGCATCCTTCAAGCGTAACAGACCTCTGTCCCTTCTAAATTGTTGGCCACATTGTAGCAACGAGTAACGACATCAAATCTTTGCAAGCAAAACGATACGAAGATATTGTAGAAACTTTCAGTACGGAAACGAGGGAAAATTCGTTAGAAATCAAGGAACTATCAACGCAAAGGGCTGATCAAAGCTGCTCAGAGCTTCTGTTAGAACCGTTAGAAAAATATAAGGACTCCACTGTAAGTCTGTCCTGAGAGTTATATTTAGAGTTTTAGTCAGCTCCAAATGAATGTAAATAATTCTATTGTAGGAAAAACAAAGCAATTCCCGGGTCATATTTACATTGAATTTATAGATACCAATCCAGTCATTCAAATTAAAAGTCAGCTCCCAACAGTGTACAGACTATACTCCCACCTTCTCCGCCTTCTCTTGCCTGATCATAATACTACAACGTCCAGGACAACTAGCAAATTCTGACGTAGCCTATTTATCTAATCGACGCCAGTGTTCAGTTTTCCTTTATCCACAGACAATGATCTATATTTAGCTTCATAGTCAGCTGAAAGGTAAGTTAAAATAGTTCTCTTGTTGAAGAAAAACAATACTTCTCTTAAATTCCGTTGATTATAACTCATGTACTTGCACATGAATCCCCGGAGCGTATTCTCTAACCCAAAAGAGAAATCGAAGTACTCAGAATTCAACATAAACTTTCGAAGAACAAAGCGTGGGTTCGTGGGTGCACATTCATGGGTGGTCAAGTCTCTTGTCTTGTTGACGGTCTATATTACTGACTGGTAAAACAGTCTGTTCTCATGCGGTCACTCTATTTTACGGACTCCAAAGAATCCAAAGCAACGCTACAGGGTCAGTAAAAAGCATTCCCCATTTGAGAGACCACTGCACCCTGGGTATCAAGGGGATGATATTGGCAAATATATTATTCAACGGTGGACATGTTCAAATAGATTTTAAAATTTACCTTACTGAAAATGGTCAACCTTTTCCGAACTTATGAGGGATTTTCTCCAGAAAGCCTCTTCAAAACAACAGGCCTAAATCACGATTAAGTTTTCCTCATATCTCTACCTTAGAGCACTGACTTGCATATGCTTCAGCAAGTGTTTTCCCTTTTAGACAAGAACACTGACTTGAGGTCAACAGGCATGCTGGCATAGGACAAGAATTTAGTTCACTGACCAATTTCATGTGCACTACATTCTTTTTTTTTTAAGAATAATGTTTATAAGAATATTCAGGCTTACAGTCATCCAATTTTTTAAAATATTATAAGAATATTGCTCAGCCTCAGCTTGCATATTTGTGTCTCATTTTTCAGCAGTTGCCTGTTTTGCAATGTTCATAACAGAGAATCAAATGACTGAAGGGCGGCTATTCCCTCAACTCAATACGAAAATTTCTTGAGAATATCGAGGCTGGACAAAATGTGTAGTATTCTTATAAGAAAGAAAGAGTGCACAGTAAAATAAGTGGCATTGAAAAGACTATCAAGTTAGTAATCCCCATTGTATTCGCCAGCCATAATTAGATTTTCAAACAAAAACAGAACAGTTTCTATCCCATCCACGCCAGGTGTATATCTTATATCAAAAGAAATAGGATCATTCTCTACCCGCCTGAAGAATGCTTTTAAAATTCTTTTAAAAGGCTGATTTGATAAAAACTCTCCCTACCTACCCTCAGCTAAGCCTGTGTCAAATGATAANAATTTCTTGAGAATATCGAGGCTGGACAAAATGTGTAGTATTCTTATAAGAAAGAAAGAGTGCACAGTAAAATAAGTGGCATTGAAAAGACTATCAAGTTAGTAATCCCCATTGTATTCGCCAGCCATAATTAGATTTTCAAACAAAAACAGAACAGTTTCTATCCCATCCACGCCAGGTGTATATCTTATATCAAAAGAAATAGGATCATTCTCTACCCGCCTGAAGAATGCTTTTAAAATTCTTTTAAAAGGCTGATTTGATAAAAACTCTCCCTACCTACCCTCAGCTAAGCCTGTGTCAAATGATAATAATGGATGATTCATAAAACGCATCTGTCTGTCCAATAAATAGAGCAGCATCTAAAGGCCAAACAGCACCAAATTTCAGTTTGATGATCATCCCCCTTTTTCCAGTATAGGAATCACATCTTTAAAAACATTGCGTGATTGATTCACCTTTCGTTTGATTTAATGACTTGAAAGGAAGTTTTAATAATAATTAGGTGCATAGAAGTTCAGGAGCATAGGATTCAAGTCTTTAAAAAGGTGGGTGTAAAATTCTATCACATTTTTTTTAATGAAATGGCTTGAAAGGAACTTAGGATATTTTGCTGCAAATCTGCCATTGAAATTTATTGATATCTTGATTAATTTCAAAATGGTGGCATTTATTATATTTGAGGCTGTGACGTCATCAAATTTCTAAATCCTAAACCAGAAAGGCTACATATTTCTGCTTGCCACCATAATGTAGACCTCTATAAACTATGGTTTTCTTGAAGATTGTATCATTTGCTTCTATTGACGTAGGATCTATGATGATATTAAATGTTTCAAAATTTTCCATGAACTTTTTCAAAAATATTCAAAAAACCACCATTTTAAAATTAATCATGACATCAATAAATTGCCACGTCAGATTTACAGCAAAGTGCCCTAAGTTTCTTTCATGCCATCCAATTCAAAGAAAAATGTAATAGAATTTTACACCCACCTTTTTAAAGATTTGAGCCCTATGCTAAGTTCAGGTACCTGTTTGAATCTTTATTTGCAATATTTGATAACTTCCTAATTTTCAGAATTATTGCCTTCTTATTTTCATTGAAAGAATTCATGAAAAACTTTAAAATTAAAATTGTTCTAAATCCTAAATTAATGGACAAAAATGATACAATCTTCAAGCAATCCATAGCTTATGAAGTTCCACAATACTGTATGGCAGTAAGCTATAGCTTTTGTGGTTTACCATTTAACAATTTGATGATGTCACAACAGGAAAACTGTCTGAAACCAAGAAGACACTGTAATTTTCAAAATGATCAAGATATCAAAGATTGTTAATGAACACTGATAACAAAGTACCTGAACATCCTTTCACACCATTAAATCAAATAAAAAACAACTTACCGTAGCCTCATGGCAGCTGGCACACTTGACAACTCTTTGGTTCTCTCTTCCTCGGATGAATATAAGTTGTTGGCAAACTCTACAAACTACCGTTGGTTCTCCTAAAACGCCAGTTGGTGGAGTAGAAGTGTAAGGTGGGGGTGCTTCACTGTACGCAGGAGGCGGCCCTTCAAGGCCTGGTTCTGGTGCTGAAGGTTCTGCAATTGAAATAATGATTTCAGATTCAGATTTCATTCAAGGGTTGCCCTTCAGCAGAGCTGATTTTCAAGGGGCCTTCTTAAAAAACATTAATTACAATATAAATACAAGTCTAAAAAACTAACTACCACTAAAAACCATAATATTAAAAACCTACTAATAAGAATATTTATACACAGTATTAAAAGTTAAAAGAAAATAATCTCTAAATAGATAGTTTAAAACTATTTAGAGATGATGCCTGCTTAGA
>REGL01000086.1:397319-418118 GCA_004194395.1 Aurelia aurita complex sp. Pacific | reverse complement strand
ATACGAATGAAAGTAATTTTCCTAGCCATTAAACTTTGGCATACAACAACAATATTTCCCACTACAAAAATAAATGCCACTACAAAAATAAATTCCACTACAAAAACAAGTTCCACTACCAAAGTAAATTCCACTACAAATATCAATTCCACTACAAATGTTAATTCCATTTCAAAAATAAATTCCACTGCGAAATAGATTTCACTACAAAAATAAATTCCACTGCAAAACTAAATTCCACTACAAAAATATATTCCACTACAAAAATAAATTCAGCCTCATTTTAGCAGGCGGGATTTTGGCGGGAAGTTTAATTTTTGGCTTAGGCCTTTGCGAAACGTGGCATTGTGAGTTGCAGTCATGTCGGCAAGAAAGATACAATACTGCCACAGCTGTGCATTTATAATATCTGAAGAGTTCAAATTTTGCCCCAGTTGTGGCTCCAAGTTAATAAGAAATGAGAATGCGCCTTTAATTTCAGCTGCAGAGCCTCAGGAAAAAAATGAAGGCAATTCAGATGCAGATTCAGATGGATGGTGCAGACTATATTCGAGGAGTTGAGTCTGCACGCAGGCTAGTATACCTTAGTCCCTTCAAATTTTGCCTGCCTTTGATTTTCACCCCGGAGGGGGGCAAAAATTAAAGGGGGTGAATTGCGGAAATATTTTGGGGGGCGAAAATTAGAGGGAGCAAAAATTAAAGGAAGCGAAAAAATCTATTTTCTATAATAAAAACTTTAGTTTTGATTGTAATACCAAATACAAGACATGCATTACTCTTCGATAACAATGATATTGTGCTCCCCTATGTCTAAGTGGCCTAAATGGCAGGAATAAATCCACATGGAGTGAATCCTGACCACTGATCCTGACAAAGATGCGCGGCAACTGCCATCTGAATCTGCATCTGGATTGCCGTCGATTTTTTCCAGAGGCTCTGCGATTGAAGTTAAAGGCTCATTCTCATTTCTTATTAACTTGGAGCCACAACTGGGGCAAAATTTGAACTCTTCAGATATTGTAAATGCACAGCTGTGGCAGTATTGTATATTTCTCCCCGACATAACTGCACCGCACAACTCCACGTTTCGCAAAGGCCTAAGCCAAAATACCGCTACCGCCGGCCTGAAGTTCTCAAAACGAGGCTGAATTTATTTTTGTAGTGGAATGTATTTTTGTAGTGGAATTTATTTTTGTAGTGGAATATATTTTTGTAGTGGAATTTATTTTTGTAGTAGAAATTATTTTTGTAGTGGAATTTATTTTTGTAGTAGAAATTATTTTTGTAGTGGAATTTATTTTTGTAGTGGAATTAATATTTGTAGTGGAATTTACTTTTGTAGTGGAACTTATTTTTGTAGTGGGAAATATTGTTGCTGTTTGCCAAAGTTTTAATGGCTAGCAAAATGACTTTTATTCGTATTAAAATATATGGTTTTGTATCAAGTTAGAGATTCCTGTATTCGTTTCAAAATATTTGTAGTCGTTTCAAATTTTTTGTATTGCCTGTATGGNTTTTGTAGTAGAAATTATTTTTGTAGTGGAATTTATTTTTGTAGTAGAAATTATTTTTGTAGTGGAATTTATTTTTGTAGTGGAATTAATATTTGTAGTGGAATTTACTTTTGTAGTGGAACTTATTTTTGTAGTGGGAAATATTGTTGCTGTTTGCCAAAGTTTTAATGGCTAGCAAAATGACTTTTATTCGTATTAAAATATATGGTTTTGTATCAAGTTAGAGATTCCTGTATTCGTTTCAAAATATTTGTAGTCGTTTCAAATTTTTTGTATTGCCTGTATGGGCCACCGTAATGTTGGCTATCAATGCAAGCTTAGTTATGCAAGCTTTGAGAATAACAAGTAGGGCTCTCCTTTGCCCCCCTCGAACTTCATGTTCCGTGTTTGTACAAACTATCTCACGGGATACCTAAAGCCACAATGAATCGGTAAAATAGGTAATTCACCGTCAAAAGAAACATGTGGTCTTTGCTTTGTCTCCAAATATCTATTTCAAGGTTGTCAATAATGAACCTTTCTTCAAGGCGGCCAGCAAGCATAATAGCTGAGATTAAAAATTTAACTGATTTGATTCGCTCATCAGATTTTTCGTGAGGAATGCGGAACTGTCAGCCCAGCCCAGCCATACAGAGTCGCGTGTTCCCAGTCACATGCCCAGATGCCTCAAATTCCAATGAATGGATGAATTCCATTGAAGCCCGTTGAAACCGTTATTTTTCATTGACCGTTCAATTTTGGTTTCCCTGTGCAGACAGAACACAGACGCACCAAACTATGGTTTATTGCGTTTCTAAGCAGCGGAATCCCCAGCAATTGTGGTTGGCGCCCTTTGACAGGGAGCCTCAGTTTGACTCCTCCTACCACCCTCGCTTCAGCGTTGTGAGCCTGATTTTGCTGAGTCATTGCGGATTGCTAGAAAGTTCATGAATTTTGTATCCGATTATTGTGTTACTCATTGTTTGGCTATTACAGCAAATGTGAAGTTAGGCCGTTCTTTGTAGAGAACTGTGAGAAAGAAAAGAAACAGTTTAAACACCGTCTCTGTGTGTAAATGCTTCAGGTTATCCCCATGGTAGCACAGGCACACAATCTTCTTTTGATAAATCCTCTTTATTCAAGCCAAGTTTGTGGACAGTTCCAGCTGTCTTCATGTGCTTACCAAAACAGCATCTATTCTATAGGTACCAGACTTTCATTGTTGTTATGTAAAGGGTTGGTGTTCAGAAATGTCTACTTTCACGAGGGGGGTGTATCACGCTCTAAAAATCTCGTGCACCTTTGGCAAAGATTCTTTCGTTTTCAAGAAAAATGAATAAAAACCCCTGAAAATCATATTGTTTTAAAAATCTCGTACTCCTTTTTGGAAAAGTGATACCCCCCCCCCGTACATTCATTTCATATCCTTTCAAAAATATAATAACTTTACCCCTGAAGGGACAATATGACCCAATGATAAACAATATGAAGTCATTTCTTGTCAAGAGGCAGTGGCACAGTCTTTCAGAATCTTGATACACTTTACCAGTTAATCAGCAGTACATGAGATACTTGACTTCCGTCTTTCCTGGCATAGGTATCATCATATCTCGATTTAGTGAAAAATATGCAGCTTCCGCATATTTGGCCAATTGAATTGCGTAAAAACAATAAGAAGTGCAAGTTTTGGTCTTTTTTTCTGTTTAGTTCCCTTCGCATCGACACTCACTCTCCACGTTAGGAGAATTCAGATTTTCAAAATGTTCACAGAAAATGGGCCTTACTTTGCGTTTGCAGTTATTACGAAATATGATTGGTTCACATTTTGGAGGTATGTAAGTTTGTCAGCGAGTCAAGATTTGGTGCCTATGCTGTCTTTCATGGGAACGTTCTTACCTTAGGACACCCGGAAAAATAGGCATAAAGAATTTCAGTTTGATCTACTTACATCTTCTGCTGAAATTTCACCATCTCCATCATTATCCCATTTATCGAAGTCACCAACAACGAATCTTGAATGACCTAAAAATGATAAAAATAACATTATCTGAAAGACATTACTGCATTTTTGCAGTCACGAGGTGGACAATTACAATAAAGATAGCGCTGAGGAACTTTTAATTATCATCATTATGATTATAGAATTCTGTAAAGTTGGTTGTTCAAAAATAGCTCTACTACAAGAACTAATAAAGACCAACTATTTACAAAAACAAAAGACATTACAGTTCACGATAAGTAACATAAAATTAAATACCCTATTTACACATTTTGCAACGGCAATTCTCTCCATTCCATTTTTTTATGCACGACTTGAAAGAACAGACGGAGGCGGCAAGTTTTGTATCATTAGGCAGGGAATTCCACAATATGCTACCACGAAAAGATGCATTGTGTTTCAATTACTAATCCTCTCAATGGTTTTTGGGAACAGTCCTGAAACTGCACAACAACATTATAATTTGCCTGTATTCCATCTGTTTTGGCCCATATTGTTCTTTCTAGACTGATTACATTCGTGGTTATCGCTGTTGATAGACTGATGAAGAGGCTCAAACTACGACTACGACTCATGGAATTTCACATTGAAATTAGGACGAACTGGTTTCCTTCGATTTCATGCCCGGATATGGAAACCATAGCAACACTTTACGAAAAGCTGAATGCTCTAGGCAATGGCGGATGGGCCCAAGTTACTGGCTCAAGCCTTGGATGCTAAAACGCCTCAAAATTCAAGTTTTCAGTGATATTAGCCATGAGCAAAAGCCACAAGTATCCAGATGAATGTTTCCTCAATCCAAGAATAAACAAATCTTTCACTTTCAACCAGAAGTTTCTCATTTTGAAGGCAACTAAGCTTCCATGAGCTTCATCACAGCAATGAGAATTTCCAACTGTCAAAGGTTGCTTTGACTACGCCATAACCCCGTTTCAGATAGCCTGTGTTCCAAATTTTTCAGACTGTGGTTACATTTTCCTGACACATCCGGTACACGAAGAAAACCTGGTTTGCTTACGCAGTAACTGAGTCGTGTAACTTGCAACATTGTTTACTTACCCTGAGTATAATTTTTACTGGCCAATGCATATTTATCAAAGAATAAGCCACTTGCAGCCAATCCTCTCGCTTCAGCAAGGGCTATGATGTGTTCGCATTCCTCGGCATTCAAAAAGTTTGGTATTTCTACAACGAAGGAGAAGAAACAAGAACATTGATTAAAAGGATATGGGTAGCAAGTATCAATGTACATTAACTTGAATGAA
Organism: Aurelia aurita complex sp. Pacific; assembly: GCA_004194395.1. Lineage (NCBI taxonomy): Eukaryota > Metazoa > Cnidaria > Scyphozoa > Semaeostomeae > Ulmaridae > Aurelia > Aurelia aurita complex sp. Pacific. Next base: position 413,361 of record REGL01000086.1, on the reverse strand, counting down.
CAATTTGGAGGTATCTGCAATTTCAGAAGACATTTTAAACTTTCGGGACGCTTAACTCACAGAGCTCTCAACCTAAAATAATTATTAATGTTTCGATATTTAAATTCACTATTTGGAAATAAAGGTTCCAAAATGTATCGCTCTTTATTAGTTAAACTAAAGTCTGTCTGAAGTTAGATATCACGTGAGACAGATCATAGAATCAATCAAACACATTTACATTGCAAATGGACAATTTTCATGTTGATTCTTTTCTTTCGTATATCTCATGTGAGTACTTCAACTTGGCCTGTGTCATATGAAAATTTTTGGCAATTTCCTTTATCATACAATAAGAAAAGGAATGGTTGTTTTGCCTTGTAATGTTAAAAAAAGCATGGTTTAACTGTCGAAACTGTGATTGGCTGGTTGTGATGTTGAAATCGCTAACAAGAGACCTGGCCTCTGAATAATTACTAAGCCTTTGTGCTCTTGGATCATGCTTTGTTTCGAGAATAAAGGGAGCCAGGCCCTCATCTCCTTCGTGAATTTCAGTGTACAGAGAAATTACTGAAGCCTGCCTAATTCTATTCTTTCATATTGTCTTATTCATCCAATCAGTGCCACGACAGTGTGCCTTTAAAGTAGCGATTGTCCAAAAAATACTCCTGTTTGACAGATCATCAAAATTTGATCACATGGCCGTTCTTCAAGTTTCTTTTTTTAGCAAGAAGATCAAGGACCATATTGTTTTCCCCGATATACAGTAGAAACCCGCATAAAAGAACCTGTTTTTATAAGAACCTAGAGGCTGAAATTCAATCTTTAAAACCCCCTAAATAAGAACCCCTAATAGGCTGAAACTGGGAAAGGTTCTTATATAATAGCTTTAATGTAAATTATTAAAATGACAAGAATTTTTAGAATTCTTCACATCACGATCAGACTTCTTCATTGGTACAAAAGATTTGTTCTCAAGAATTCTTGGGCTGGAAAACTGTGTTAATGTGTGCAAGGCCTGCTCGTATATAAGAGCCTTTTTAAGAACCTTACAGGCTGGGATTTAGAATAGCAGCCATTTAATTAAGAACCAATTCAGGCTGCCCAGAAAAAACCAAGGTTCTTTTATGCGGGTTTCTACTGTAGCTGATCTAAAGATTGGCTTAAAAGCTCTTTTTAGGGCTGCCTGGTTTTGAAGCATACTGCAAAATCACTGACGTTAACCAGATTAATTCCTTTTTGTATAATAAGCTTCTTGTTTGGTCATAAGGTCAGAAAGAAACAACAACCACCACTGTAGATTTGAGGAAGAATGCAAAATCTCACAATTATGGTAATATTATGATGTTGCTCAAAGAGTATAGCTCATAATATGGTTTTTGAGCCCGTAATTTTTACACCCTTTATGAAGTGAAAACAGGCATTTTATCATCTTTAAGTATCTCTGAATCATTGATAGAAGAGATCAAAGAAAGAATGATATGATAAGTCTGATAATCAAGTTTTAGCGATTTTTTAAACAGGAGTACTTTTTGGGACAGTGTTAGCAACGATGCCAGTAAAGGAAATATTACGATTCAAGGGTGCTCACCAAAAAGTTTAGGCTTAACTGCCACTGTTCTCATCGTATAATTTTTGCCACTTTCTAACTCCAGTTGTCTTTCGTAGCCCCTCTGAAATACCAGGAGTATAGCATTAGTTAAACTCAGCTAAACAACTGAACATGATAACATTACGAGAGGGCCTAAACTCTGACGATTCATCCCATATTCTAAACATCTTCGCTGTCCCAAAAAGTGTCATCGCACAAAAATTGTCAAATCAAAGACAGAAATTTCCCATTCCTCGTAGTTTTATTCAAAATTTGACTCCTTCTACCAGGTGAGTGACAAAGAGGTAACATGTAGCACATGTAGCATTCAACTCAAATCTTTCAAATCTTTAAAAAGGTGGGTGTTAAATTCTATTGCATTTCTCTTTGAATTGAATGGCTTGAAAGGAACTTATAGTACTTTGCTGTAAATCTTCCGTGGAAACTTTTTGATATCTTGATTTTTCTCAAAATGGCGGCAATTTAATGATTTTTGGAAAATTGATGGAAAATTTTGAAAAAATTTAAATCATCGTAAATTTTAAACCAAGGAAGGAAAAATCATATAACTTTCAAGAAAACCATAGTTTACGAAGGCCTTATGGTGAAAAGCAGAAATCAGTATCATTTCTAGTTTAGGATTTTGAAATTTGATGACGTCATAGCCTCAAATTTAATAAATGCCGCCATTTTGAAGTTAATCAAGATATCAATAAATTGCCACCGCAGATTTACAGTAAAAAGCACTAAGTTCCTTCTAAGACATTTAATTCGAATGAAACCGTAATATAATTTTACACCGACCTTTATAAAGATTTGAGCCCTATGTTGTAACATGTGAGGTAACATGTTTGGTGGGCTGCGGAATAAAAAGTACGCGGCCAATATTCTAAACTGAAATGTTAATCTACCAGTCAAAGGCTAACTTAGATGTGAAACCATTGATTGATTGTTTGTGAAATCACTCATCTTTTTATATAGAAATGAAAATTCCATGTTTGATTCTGGTCCATGATTTACTTGCCATTGAAATCTAAATTAGATACAATTGTCAGTTTCAGAAATAGAATTTCAATTTCAATGGCAAGTAAATCATGGACCAGAATCGAATATGGAATTGTCATACAAATCCCATACAAACGCCATAGCAGCATTTTCTTAATTTCTCGGTTTAAAAGATGAATGCTTTTACCAAACAAAAATTTCACATCTAAATTAGCCTTTGACTGATTCATAAACATTTCAGTTTTGAACATCAGCTGCGTACTTTTTATTCCAGAGCCCATCAAACGTGTTGACCTTTTTTACTCACCTAGTATGTCTAATTTAGAGGCCCTTTACATGAGAAATTCCAACCCGTGTTGAGTTTCAACACGGGTTGAGTTTCAACAGCATTGCTTATTTTGCCTTGCGTTTACATGAAATCTCAACACGGGTTGAGATTAGGTCACATGGTTGCAAACATTAGAAGAAGGAATGTGAGCCCTCTCAAATATTTGAGTGATTGCGGAAATGGATTCGATATCCTTTGTTCGCATTCTAATCTCGCCCCGAGTTGAAAAATTTTTGCGTTTACATGAGAATTTCAACCCGTGTTGAAATTTCAACACGGGTTGAGTTGCCGAGTTGAGTTGAACCCGTGTTGAGTTTCAACTCGGCCTTCTTCGTGTAAACGCGATGAAGGCTTACACCGTCAACCGAGTTGAAACTCAACCCGTGTTCAACTCAACCCGGGTTGAAATTTCTCATGTAAAGGGCCTCTTATACTTAATTTTCTTGACTCACCCAGCAAAGCAAAGAAAACAGATTCTCTGAGAAATTAAGTCAAAATGCTCTGAGTTCAGAAAGGAGGCCTAAACAGTTTACTCGAGTTGAATAATCAGCGCACATGGTCTTCAAGTTTCGGTTATTTCGATTGCAACAGTTTTTGAACATGTGTCCAATTGTAACAATTCTCTCATCTTTGATTTAATTTGACTTCGTTTGATTTCTTTTGATTTCATTTGATTCCATTTGATTTCATCTGATTTCATTTGATCTTATTGATTTGACATATTTTGTGTTTAATTAGTACACAAATTCATTCACGCCAAAACTGTTTGACAGCTCGTTGCAATGTTATCTTCAAAATCAAAGTCAAAGTAACTCGCAGGTAGCAGATTAAGAATGTTGGCAAAAATTGCTATCGAACACAATTTTTAAGATTTTATCAACAAAAGTAAGCCCTCAAGTTTCGACGCGAAAAAGCCCTTACACGACACGTGCTCAATTTTAACTACTTTCTTGCGCTAGACAGAGTTGAAACTGAGTGGTCTCGAAGAAGAAAAAATTAACTAAATCAATGTTAAATATGAATTCAAAGCCTCAAAATTAGCTTCCTTCAAGAAAATTTCAGCTTCATGTTTCTTTTTGATGTTTGTGCGACGAAAATGGATGCCAGACAAGCGACGAAAAACAATAAATAAGACACGACACAAGAATAAAGCAGGGGCTAGGCAAAACGCAATTTGTCTGAGAAATGTACGGTAAATAGGCATTTTCTCAAAGAGTGCAGCATTGCGCGTTATAGATAGGCCGGTAAGCGGCCGATATGTTGAACTTTTTAAGAATTTACAAAGAGTATCTTACTTCAACAGGATCCCATTGATAAAGCTTTTCTTCAGGTTCTTCATAAAAACATGGCTCGTCATCGACTTCTTCATCCTTCAGACAATGTTCATTCCCATTTTCATCCTTTGTACATTGATTAGAACTATATTTATTGGCTTGTATTGTGATGAAAAGAACAAGAAAACATGCGAACTTAAGGCTGAGCATCTTTATAACGCAATGCGATTAGGCCTGAATTACGTTCAGCGAACTGCCTACAATGGGCCTAATTATCAGTGAAGGAATTTGATGTTAGCTGTTCGATTGATCACCTTTCATAAGGGCTAGGATCTTTCTTATTACGAATAAAACCACCAGCCTTAAAGCTCACAGGTACCATAAACAAAGTTTGAGTTAGGACAAGCTCTACGTGAGGTATTTCATGCGCTTGTGAAGGAAACCGGTCTTTTCTGCGGCCATGAAAGACGCTGCATTTGCTTTTCTTTTATGTTAATGTCTTTAGGACCTTAGTTACAGGTTTCTTATACGAGAAAGTAGTTCATAAGAAACTTGTACAAGGATGGCCACGAGTTAAGAAACTCTAGTACCATATTTGAGAAGCGCTAAGAAAGAGTTTTTTAAAAGCCGAAGTAAAAAATGTCGTCGCAAAACCTTCATTCTTGCATGATACTCATTATGATTTCCTGGCTTGAGACAAGACAAATGAAACTCCTTTTCTTGCTAAAAATTGTGCAGTATGTTATTAGGAACATATCTGCAACAGTCTTAGAGACTACATAATAATACATGCATTTAGAAACTTTTTGTACTAAAATACGGAAATCTTCATTTTAAATTAAAAGCTTTTAGTACTATGGCCTGATCTGATCCAAATATCAAAATAAAAAGAGACCTGTATACGACTAATGTAGCTGCGAGAACAATTAAATTTAATAGTTTACAAGTAATAAGACAGAAGATCTTTCATGGTATCACAATTGACATGTGATTAAAGTCGATGCACAAAATCCGCCCGATTTTTACTCCGTGAGTTTCTAAAGGGTCCTTTTTATTGTTTGATGGATTTCGGAGACTGAATTTCCTCCTAAATTGTTTAGGCTTCTATAGAAAAAATACTCGTAAAGAAAACTGAAAAAAGTATTTTAGAAATACCAATACCCAATCAGCCAAAGTTAATTTCATCCAAGTCCATTTTGCCTTCCTGGAAAGAGATGTTAAAATTGGTCAACAGTTTCTGCACTCCTTGTGATAGCATTGGGCATACGGATTTTTGCAGGAGAAGTTTTTCTCCTAACAATTCAAGGCATGAAGGAAGGACTGTGCAAGGATGCAGAATATGTAAAAGATTTTTAGGGTTTTATTTTCTGTGTTTGGCTCGAAGTATTGCTCGAGTTGTAACGGGAACGGTGTATACTAATGGGAAGGAAGTTTTCCCTTGACCTCGAAAAAGTTGCAAACTTGAAACGTTACAAAACTTCTTTTGCCATACCTTCGGCTCATGGTTTTTGTTTCCAAAGCGAAGAAGTTGCGAGGACCAGGTCACGTTTTTCAGGCATCTGATCATCCACGAACAAAGAAGTAAATGGTCGAAGCCATGAAGCAAAATAAATAGGACTGGTAGTAGAATTCATATCAAAACAGGTGTACAGAGAATAATTGAAAATTCTATGGATGAAACCTGTCACTATACACGTATTTTATTACATAAGAAACTGCCCATAAGAAATTCAACTCTCAGTTCTCCAAAAAATTAAGTAACTCCAGTACTGGAAAAATATAAGTTAAGAAACTATTTATTATTTTACTTTACATTCACTTGTTTCCTGTATCATGTTAAGTACTTGAGTAATGTCTAAGACTAAACATTGGAAAGGCTTAAAACCTTGTTTTGAAATGTTTACGAGGGCACATGAAGTGAACATGAAGATTGTTATGGAACCTCAAAGAAACTTATAAGAAACTTCGAGTACTCAAAATCTGATAATTTCAAGAAACTTTGTGTTGGCCCAAATTCTTTGTTTCTAACAAAAAAATACGTGTATAGAAATGGACAATAAACAACAGTTTTCTCTGGTATCCTTTATCTCTAATTTTCTATTGAAATCCTTATTATGAATCGCTAATGAATTGAAGTCTCGCCCTCTTTGGAATTGGCCCAAAGTTCTGGTGCAAGCGTTTGTGTTTATACAAGGTGGTTTATAGCCATCCATCTATCAGGAAGGAAACGAACATAATTTCGCTCTTACATATATTTATTCACCGTTTTATCTTTTAGACTCTTTCTAAAAAATCCTGTGTAGCTTTGTTGGAAGCTGTTGAAATACTCTCGAAGTATGTTAAACTGTTCATCAAAATGGTCAACTAGTGTTCGTGATACCACGAGAGGGGCGAATGTGAGAAGTGAATAATATCGAATAATATAACATGGCCTAAATGAAGTTGCGACCAAAAATCATACCAGTTCAGTTATCTAAATTTCACAACACATTCGAAAAGAAACTTACCTCGGTCATTTTCTTCGTCTTTATTATTCCTCTTATCAACGTAGTTGCTCTTTCTGCTATCCTCCTTTTAATTTTTGGTGAAATCTTTCTGCAGCTCAGCTCTGCTCCTTCTCTGCACAATCGCCATTTTGAAAATCGAACAACGCGCGTTGCATTGCATTGTGGAAAACACGATCCGTCCCATCCTGCATTGTAACACTAATTTTGATTTTCTCTTTGAAAGTCCCAATATTATTCCAATTTTTGGCATTAACGGCACACCTTTTCATGGCATGAAATATGTTGAAGAAATCAAAAGATCTTTTATCAAGAGACGGATCACATGACTTGCAATGGGTGCAAATAAACCTTCCCCAATCAGGTCTATTTCTTTATTGGCCTTACCATCTTTGTAGAATCTACAAGTATTTCTTCAAATAGAACCTCTTCATAAGAACTCATCTCACTGATCCACAAGAATTCCGAAACTTCGCTATTGGGGCAAAATTTTCAGTGCTGGCATTAAATTCATTTGTTACTTATACTGTGTTNTTCTTCGTCTTTTATTCCTCTTATCAACGTAGTTGCTCTTTCTGCTATCCTCCTTTCAATTTTTGGTGAAATCTTTCTGCAGCTCAGCTCTGCTCCTTCTCTGCACAATCGCCATTTTGAAAATCGAACAACGCGCGTTGCATTGCATTGTGGAAAACACGATCCGTCCCATCCTGCATTGTAACACTAATTTTGATTTTCTCTTTGAAAGTCCCAATATTATTCCAATTTTTGGCATTAACGGCACACATTTTCATGGCATGAAATATGTTGAAGAAATCAAAAGATCTTTTATCAAGAGACGGATCACATGACTTGCAATGGGTGCAAATAAACCTTCCCCAATCAGGTCTATTTCTTTATTGGCCTTACCATCTTTGTAGAATCTACAAGTATTTCTTCAAATAGAACCTCTTCATAAGAACTCATCTCACTGATCCACAAGAATTCCGAAACTTCGCTATTGGGGCAAAATTTTCAGTGCTGGCATTAAATTCATTTGTTACTTATACTGTGTTACTGCGTACTACTTGAGTAATGCATTGCTTCATAAAATTCGCTGTAAGGCGATACCCCACGGATAGAACAACGACAACGGAAATTTTTCCAAGAAACCCATAATAAGTTTTTAGACGGAAACTTTCAAGAAACTGGGTAAAATTCTTAGATTCTTGCAAAAAATGCGCATAGTAAGGTCATTCCATTGGAAAAATGACTAACACTCGTTTTTCTGCATCTAAAGCAATAGACGATTACGGAAAAGATGGCGTCGGGGGGCCTTTGACCAAGATGCATTGCGTTCTATTATGGAATCAGCAGTGATTCTATAGAAATTCGATCATCAAACGCAATGCATCTTGGTCGAATGCCCCTCCGACGCCATCTTTTCCTTAATCATCTGTTGGGGTTGGTTTTTGAAACCATGTAAATCTGCCGTGCAATTTCGTTGGAAGCTTCACTAGAAATAAAGACTTGTGATAGATAATATTTTCATGCTTCCATAACTGTCCCGCCAATAGACCTTTTAGCTATTCTAAAAAAGAGCCTGGATCGAGCGTTATTTTCATACATTTTTATACGCGCAGTTCGATCGAGTGGCGTTAAAGCTTCTATCACTATTGTGCACATTCGAAAATTCTTCAAAATGTACCAAAATATCGTTCGATTCTGATTTTAATGAGAATAGCTAAAAGCTCTATTTTGGTTCGGAAATTGACAACCTATCAAACACTGAAAAATTGGACAGAATTCCGTCAATAAAGAGCTCTTCGTTTCTCGAACTTTGTTATAATTTTCGAAATATTTACAGAGGTTACTCGTTACAAGAAGTTGCATGGTTGAAATATTAAAAATAGGTAGCATCCGATCGAATATTTTGAGTATATGAAACGCAAATAAAAACATTTCACTGGATCGTTAATTAATTAAGACGTCGAAAAGTCTAATTGTAAATTCTACGCAAACTTCGAGTGTACCCAGCGTACCATTAAAGTATCCATAAAAATATAGAGGGCCTATTCTAGGAATTGGTACGATTTTCCTAAGGCAACGTTCTTATTTGATACATCACTTTATCAGGGGCGTAGTGAGAATTTTGGATTTGGGAGGGAGTAGAAAATAAGTGCGAGAATGTCACTACTTACTTTTAATGCTCGAATTTTCACTGAACAAAATTTTGAATAAAAACATGTGTTCATTACCAAGTTCGCTTTGTAAAACACCCACACACAAAAAACACATTTTCTTCCCAAACGTTTCTCATAATTTCCCCCAAATTGTGCCCGAATCTTAGCTCAAAATTAGAAAATAATGGAGTTTCACAGTCCACAACCCCAGTAGCTACACCCCAAAATTTTATGATACACCCTTGGATCAGTACTTACATTCTGCGATGTATTATAGCATGACTAAAAAAAATTCCCCTGGTCTGAAAAATTATAGCTACAAAGTGTTTGGTGTATTTTAATCAGTTTAATCGAAAACATTTTCCTAATAGCCAGCCCTTTCTCCTAACCTTTGACTATTTACTTCCGTAAAAATGAAAACCAAAACCAAAACCAAAACCAAAAACTTATCATCATTTTACTCCAAAGGAATTCAAGACCATTAAAATTGTAATGAAAATATCACGAAACAGAATGCTAAACAAGACTACAAAATACACCTCTTTGCGATTGGAATAGTTTACAGACAATAGAATTTAATAAGACCATTAGTTTCGAGATTGATATATTCCTGCAGTAGAAAACACTAGGAACATCTTAAAAATATCTGGTGACCCTGAAAGATGCACAGCTTTCTGGGGACTGTAAGAAGAAAACAAGTGTCTTGAAAAACAGGAAGTTTTGCAGTCATACTGCAGAAAGGATATGATAGAAACGGGCGGAAAGGGACATAAAAAGGGCATGAAGGTACATATAGGGCAGAAAAGGGCATTAAGGTACACATAGGTTTCAAGAGTAAAAAGCCAACAAAATTTCACAGCATGGATTTTATCGAAACATTGTGATGAAATCCAATATTAATATTTGTCTATTCTTTTAACACGCATTGTAAACTGCTGAGACAAGAGACTGCAAAGTACTCTCAAACTCCAGGTACAGACTAATAAGATACAGAATCTAGCGTGTTCGATATNTATCACGAAACAGAATGCTAAACAAGACTACAAAATACACCTCTTTGCGATTGGAATAGTTTACAGACAATAGAATTTAATAAGACCATTAGTTTCGAGATTGATATATTCCTGCAGTAGAAAACACTAGGAACATCTTAAAAATATCTGGTGACCCTGAAAGATGCACAGCTTTCTGGGGACTGTAAGAAGAAAACAAGTGTCTTGAAAAACAGGAAGTTTTGCAGTCATACTGCAGAAAGGATATGATAGAAACGGGCGGAAAGGGACATAAAATGGAAGAAAAGGGCGTGAAGACTTCAACAGCAAAAAGCCAGCAAAATTTCCCACCATGGGTTTTATCGAAGCATTTTGATGAAATCCAATATTAATATTTGTCTATTCTTTTAACATGCATTGGCGTGTCAATTGAACAGTCAAAGAGAGCCACAAAAAGAGGAAAGAGTTTGCTGAGTTAGTGCAGAGATGCACTACCTCGTCTCCGTGATGGTGAAGATCAAGAAGGAGGGATCTACAGGTACAGGTATTGTAAACTGCTGAGACAAGAGACTGCAAAGTACTCTCAAACTTCAGGTACAGACTAATAAGATACAGAATCTAGCGTGTTCAATATCTTCACTGCAGACCAGAACGAAAAGGTGGTTTTTCAAAAGCGTTTCGATCACGCGAAAAAAAAAGGAAATTCTTCGTTTTGCATTTTCAATTCTGAAATTACTTTTGATACCTCTCAATCTATTACAGCCTATTTCCGATTTGACTCCCATAAGATTGGATATTTCAAGCAAATGTTTTCAAATTTTACAGCCTGCAAAGCAGTTGCAAATTTCTGGGTGACCGAAGAGAATACTGCAGAGATATCTAATTCCCATTCGGCTCTCTAGCCAGACATCTACCAGGCGTAACTGTTTCGCTCAAATCAAGGGGCATGAGCATAGGCGTAGGAGACAGGGGGCTGGGGGGCTATAGCCCCCCCCCCAACGTCGGAAAATTTTTTGCAAAAATCAGCCAAAATCGGGCAGAAATCCGCCTTAAGTCGGGCAAAATTTTCTTAAACAATGGATTTTTTATCGGGCAGCCCCCCAAATCTTATCTCCCCTTACGCACATGGGCATGAGAGAGTGCGACGTGCGGGCAAACGAGGATGTCTCTATCTAATGATGTACAACTTTGCCAGTTGCTAACAGTGCACGTAATGCAATTTCCTCCACTTGACATACAATTCTTTACAACAGGGCAAGTTCCTTTGTTATCTACTTGGTGTCCCAAAATGATGTATTATCGTTTGATTGCTTACATGTCCATAAGCAATTAACCGATTTTCAAAAACTTTGTTTTATTTGATTGCCTAAAGGCTAAATTGTATTCGAAGATGTTGGTTCTGGCTTTACGACGATGTTTTCATGTCGAAAAGAAGATTGATAAACCTGCTCAAATTCAAGCCTTAGATGGCATGTGAAAGAAACGGCCTATTTTTCCAGTCAACATTTTAGATGTGATACAAAAGGCTGAACTCGCATTCGTATTCTCTAAATCACCCACCCATCTGAATTCAGTATCAACTGAATTCGTATTCTCTGAACGACATATAAGTTGAGCCTTTTGCATCACATCTAAATTGTTGGCTGGAAAAGTAGGCCTTTTTTCATGCCACCGTAAGCCTTGAATTTGAGCAGGTTTATCGATTCTCTTTTCGACATGAAAACATCCGCGTAAAACCAAAACCAACATCGTTGAATACAATTTAGCCTTCGGCAATCGGATAAAATAAAGTTTTTGAAAATCGGTTCATTCGTTATGGACATATCAGCAATCACACGATAATACATCATTTTTGGACACCCGGTATAGGAAAGGAACTGTTCATGGCAATGCTAACTACTACTGTCATGTTTAGTCATCTACCAGCTGAGTTCTACAATCATTCTTCAGTTCTCACATTGCTCAATCATGAGGTAAGTCACATTCACGTAATAATTCATTTATCAAAATCAGTCGTAATGCGCTAGCTATCGAACATTTCTCTGGGAAGCTGATGACAAAAACGCTTTAAAAAGGACTGAAATTTCGTCCATTTTTTCAACCTGGTCAAATCCTTTGCCATTTTCCAAACTGGTCAAATCCTACCGAGTCAAAGCGTGCGAGATTGCTGTTAGGACAAGGATTTCTAGCTGGTTTCTGGGATTTCTCCAAAACACGAAGGATTTCCGTTAGAAGTGTACGAGATTTCTATTGAGTAATATCCCCCTGGCTAGAAACACCACTATCGTGCTAAGTTCATTGTAATTGTGCCTGTAGGAGGGATGGGGGCAGGGGCGGGGGTAAGAATAGCCACTTGTATAGAAGGTATAAAGAGCTACAGTATCACCCAGATCTGGTATCACCTACAAAACATGGTGTCTCCATTTTCTAAAAGCTGTATGCCCCGAACATGCAAAAATCCACAAATGAAATTCTGTGTTGTGCTAAATAAATTACAATTCTTGCGTACGGAGAGAGCAATTTCAGCTAAAATGATGAAATATCGAAGAAATATTCAGCATGTCTGGTAAACTGACCTCTTTCAAGAAGCACCTCGAAAAATGTCCATTCTCTTTGTTTGAACAACAAATGACCAACATGAGGGATTTCAATATTCTTGAGACGCCATGGTTGTTTCACTGGAGTTACGAAGTGGTGTTGTTGGTGTTCTGGCCTTGTTGGTCCGGGTCTGTTAACGCTGCATCAGCTAAGGCTTGGAATTTGTATGTGAGTTTATCTGGAATAAAACAAAAAATTCATTAGATCCAACCAATGTTTAAAACAGCCCTCTATTTTTAGAGCTAAAACGCCGTAGGCATTCAACATGTGGGCTTAGCAAATGTTTTGCTGAAATTAAACATTACGAAATCTATTCGAAATTTAACCCGTTACGATCGTTCAGAAATTAATAAAATAAAATTTGAAAATAAGAAAAGCCACCTCGCAAAATCCATCAAGTGACTAATTTGACTGCTTCTTCGCGTGACCATAGCTCGTTTTCTCGAAAACAACTTTTCATTTGGCAGAAATTTAGTTTGGAAAACGTCGGCTTGAAGAGAAATGTTTCACAGTCAAAAATTTACCACGAAGATGTTGTGACACAGTGCTGTAATCCTTTGACATTGCAGCCAAAACAGTCAGGTGGACCGGGTTCCATCCCAGGTAGAGCCCCACCACTTGGGCGTCATGACAAGGGGTGAGGACTCGATTAGGCCTATTCTACTTCTGCGATCTCAGTGCTTGGCGCTAAAAACCGCAACTTCACCTTCATATTTGATTGTATAGAGAAACCAAGGGTGTTAGGACACGAACGTGTTGATTACATATTTATTTACCTTGTTTTGATCCTTGTCTGGATTTCTTGTCTTCTTTGCTTCTCTGTTTCGTCTTCAACTGATGTGTGCAACTGAACGGTTTATTAGGCCCAAATGCCTCGTGCTTTTTATATATCTTCCTTGTATTCCTGTGACTTAGTGCGCCCTCGCAGACAAGGAAGATATATTCAAATAACACGAGGCATTTGGGCCTAATAAACCGTTCAGTTGCACAAACCAGTTGAAGACGAAAAAGAGAAGCAAAGAAGACAAAAAATCAAGACAAGGATCAAGACAAGGTAAATAAACATGTAATCAACACGTTCGTGTCCTAACACCCTTGGAGAAACTTGCGAAAAAGTGCATAACTTACCAATGAAACTATTGCAGCCTTTCACATACTGTAGGACATTCCATTTCACGAATACGAAGTACATAGGGATACCAAATAAGATGAACACCAAACAATATAGAGATTCCAAAGGGTAATCGTAGAAGGGTGCAATAACTAAATAAATTGATGCCAGCAGAACAATTACTGGAATTCCAATGAATACCTAGATAAAAAAAAATCAGTTTGTTAAGCAAATGAAACCCTTGAATGCTCGCCCTTCGTTTTGAAACTGCTACACAACTAAATCAGCTAACGATGAATGAAAATAACGAGCAACAAGGCCAGGAAACGAATAACACTTGCCGGTGCATAAACTGAACCACTAGTAAGTCAGTTTGAGCAAAGTTATCGTTGATTAACTTGCTGAAAAATGTTCTGAGATCCGAAGGAACTGCAAACCACAGCTAGCAGTGTATCTACCAAGAACGAGGGTCGAGTTTTTGTTATCCTTCTCAAAGTTTACGAGATTTGGACGCTCGATCCAAACCTCTTTCTAGCAAGTAAAGGAAGCTGAGTTGCATACAGAAAGTCAAATCACTGTACACATGCCCGACAAGTGCACATGCCGGACAAGTACACCTGCCGGGCATTGGCCAAAATAGATGGAGTAATCATGGGTAGTAGGACGCCCGATGTGTACTTACATTGACTTCATAATGAGAGTGATTTCCTTCTATAACAGCGTCTTTTTCTGTTTCCTATTCTTCAACAACCGTTTGAGCTCAATGATGAGCCTAACTGTATTTTACCCGCCATTTTGAAAGTTTGTTAGTAATGTGACTTCTACGGAGGAGGATATCTCCTCCGCAGAACTATAAACAATATTCCTCCGCAGATACATATTAGTCCGAGCGCTCCTCCATAGAAACACACCAGCAGTGTCTAATTACCCATGGAGTGATTAAATAATTATGACTAGCAAAGCATAGGGCTCAAATCTTTCAAATCTTTAAAAAGGTGGGTATAAAATTCTATTCCATTTTTCTTTTAATTGAATGGCTTGAAAGGAACTTGTAGTACTTTGCTGTAAATCTGCCGTGGACATTTTTTGATATCTTGATTTTTCTTAAAATGCCGGCAATTTAATGATTTTTGAAAAAATTGATGGAAAATTTTGAAAATATTTAAATCATCGTAAATTCTAAACGAAAGGAGGAAAAATGATAAAACCTCCAAGAAAACCATAGTTTATGAAGGCCTACAGGTATCATTTCTGGTTTAGGATTTAGAAATTCGATGACGTCATAGCCTCAAATTTAATAAATGCCGCCATTTTGAAACTAACCAAGATATCAATAAATTGCCACGGCAGATTTACAGTAAAAAACGCTAAGTTCCTTCCAAGCCATTTAATTCGAATGAAACCGTAATAGAATTTTACACCGACCTTTTTAAAGATTTGAGCCCCATGTTGACAAGCAAAACAGACTTACTTTGTATGGCCTCTCTAAATCAGGTTTGCTGTATCTAAGCCAAAGAAGTGCGGCAACTGTAGTTCCATAAAATGTCCATGCAGCAAAAGAAAAGTAATTAATGAGAGTTTCGAAATTACTGGAATCTGGAATTAACATGATCCAAGCGATGATACACTGAAAAAGAAATGCAAAAAAAATTAGATAAAATAAAATATTGCTTTAATGTAATCAGTAAAGGAAACTGGTCTTAAGACCTGATTTGAGTCCAGTTTTGGAGTTATCCCATTCAATGGAAAGCGTTGCGAATACAGATTGTGTTATCTTGCCCTGTTCGAAGGGCAAATCACTTTCTAAAACTAACTTTAAGTCAGAAGCCCAGCAGAAGGCATTGTAATTCTCGCGTAATTAGGGCTTAAATGCAACGATTACAAAACAGCTCCTGAATCAAATAAACAAAATCCGCCAGACAGAATTTTAGAGTTACCCTTCATCTTTCGTTATAAGCACGTAACTTTTCCCATGCAGAAGGCGAGAGTTTGCCCTACTACTTTCGGGGAAACTTGGGCGGCTTTGTTTGTTTTGAATTGCTGGTTGGGAGAATTTCCTTTGTCTGCAGTCGTTAATCGCTTTGAATGGAGGTGTCAGTCAAACGCAACTGTTGCTATTGTATTACAAAATCTGCCCTTGTTCTGTTGAATGATATGTTTGCCAATATTATTGCCTTGATATAAGGGAGCAAAGACCCTTCAAAAACGGGATTATTTTATATCATTTTTCTTTTACTCGTCCGGTAGAATACTTTCCAAAAAAAATACTTACTGTAAAAATTAGAGCTGGTAAAGGAGTGTGTCTTTTTCTATGAATCATAGCCAGCATCTTTGGCATATGACCTTCTCTGGCAGATACGTACACTAACCTGTAAGGAAAATAACACAATGCACTGTGATCCAGATTTCCATTTTAGTGTAATTAATGCCAAAAAATGAAAATTTCAGAATTGTACCAAACTGATGTTTCTATATTTAACCGTAGCCTGAGGTATATCAAG